>OFHU01003507.1:0-81179 GCA_900245905.1 Lacerta viridis | reverse complement strand
TCGGCGTTTCACATTGCGCCCATCTGATTTCAGCCATCAACATTCTTTCCATATAGCTTCGTGCTCATATAGTGTGAGGAAAGCATACTCAAAGTCTGTATAGATGTTTATGGTTCGTACATTGGCCAATTATAAGAACTTGGGTGAGGGCCACTAATTCAGCTGTCTGAGCTGACGTTCCCGGATCCAATGGACCTACGTCAACTGTTTCATATCTCGCTAATCTCCTCCCATTCTGAACAAAGCTGCCTCCATCGGAGAATGAAATCTGGGCTTGGAGCTTCGTAAGGAGATCTCAACCCAACAAGGGGATGGGACACTCTGACATATTTAGGAATTGATGGGTCAGCATTCGCCCCCAAGCACGCATTCCATGGGCTGTAGAAAAGGTTTTACTTGACTGGTCCCTGTTACCCTTATAACTTTGATTGACAGCTAGCCGATTGCTGTAGTTGCCACTGGAACTACTAAGTTCTCCATAAAATTGACCACTCGGTTCCCTATTACATCTGGGCCATAAGTTCAACCTAAAGTGAACCTGGTCCTCCCTATTGCTGGTTCTCAAAACTTTGCCAGCCCATGAGTCCTGGACCTCCTTGTCCGCTATTCCATCGGATCTGCATGATAAGAGTAGCGATTTTCACCGGTTCCTCTTCTTCCTCTGGTTCCTCTTCTTCCTCGGCTCGGTTCCCCTTGGTTCCAGCCTTCGCCCGTTCTCCTGTTCCGGCAATCCCTTTTCCAATGGCCTTCTCGCCTGCACCACGCACACTGGTTTCTTCCTAAACCAGTTCCGCGCTCTCGCCTCTTCCTTCAGTTGCACGTCCTCTTCCTTCAGTTGCACGTCCTCTTCCTTCAGTTGCACGTCCTCTTCCTTCAGTTGCACGTCCTCTTCCCTTCCTCATTTCCTCTTCTCCTTGTTGCTTCTCCCCTATAGCCAGTGCCAACATCCTCTTCTCTCTGTACTTCTCCTGTTTCCTTTCCTTTTCCTCATCCCTATTATCATATACACGCTGAGCAGTCGCTACCGTCCACTCCAATGAATGGCCTTCTAAACCACCCTTCTTCAGTATTTTCTTGCGGATATCTGGGGTTGATTGGGCTATGAAGGTAGTTTTTAATAATATCTCATTATTCCCCTCCTCTGGGTTTAGGGGTGTCCAGATTCGAAATGCCTCCTTCAGTCTTTCCAGGAACATGGCAGGACTTTCATCAGGCTTCTGGATAATTTCAGAAACTTTTGCCATATTGGTGGGCTTTCGCGCAGCCCTAATGAGCCCTTGGATCAAAGTGCTCCTATAAGATTTGAGCTTCTGCCTGTCATCTGCCTCATTGTAATCCCAGTTGGGATCTGTGGGGGGATATTGAAGCAATCTTTCTCCCTCGTCTACTTTGTCTTCTGCCAGAAGGCGACGAGCCTCAGTACGTACTCTCTGCACTTCTCCGCTTGTTTGCAATGTCTGCTGGCAATCTTCCCAAGTAGGGGTAGTATTCAGGTCGGTGGTAGAAAGCGGGATATGTTGGAAAGTACTAGTTCTGGGCAGGGGTTCCCCTTCCTGCGGGGCAGGCATTGGCACATCCCATGCCTGGCGGAGCGGCATTAAATTAGACGTTATTCCCTTCACTCTTTCCATTTCTTTTAGTCTCCGCTGTTCCTCATAATTTAGCACCTGCTCACTTGTGCTCAGGAAGGCTCTTAAATACTCCTCAGAGTCTTTAATTTTTATCTGAGCCAGCCTCAAAAGCCCATCAGACACACCTGCAGCAGCCTGCCACCTCTTCATGATCAGCCTAGCCCTTTGGTAATTTACTGCAGTGTTCTCTGGGGTTCTGGCATGGATGCCAGGGGTACATGGCAAATCCTCTGGTTGTTGGTTTAACTCATGGGTGGGATACACACTTCTCTTAGGCGTTTGAAAAACTGCCTTGAGGTCTGTTGCCTCTGTCTCTTCTCCTTGTTCCCCTACTGCCTCTGGAGCCTGGCCTTGCGGCGATTGAGTCGGTGGGGGTTGGAATGAGCACTGGGAACATAAGGGGTTGTCTGCTGAACAATGTCTAAGTCTGTTCTGTCGAGATCACTTGCTACTTGCAACTGTGCTTTCTCTCCAGAGCGTGGCATTATCTTCTTTTTGCATTGTTCCTTCGGGTTCTGGTCTATGCACCCTTTCCATATATTTACATATGGAATCTGATCCAAACGTGTTTGGATTACTGCTGCCCACAGTGGGTTCACTTTCACAGGATCAAAGGATCCTTCAGATGGCCATCCGGTGTCTAGTGTTGGCCAATCCACTTCACAAAGACTTCTCATCTTTTCCTTGTCTAGCTTGATATCATAGTTATTGCCTTTGTTAGCTAACTTCCAGTTGTTCAAAATGCACTGGAGCGGGGTCAGTGGGGTTGAAGAACCTCCCCCCATTTCCCGCGCCTTCAAACGTACTTGCACACACACACTCGCACCTGGGGTTCGTGGCCTGGGCAGTCTCCTGCACACAGGAATCTCACTACTTGCCAGTCCCGTCTCTGCCAAGGCAGAGATCCACACTCAGTTTTGGGTTTCCTCTACGGTCCCCCTCTCATACACTCTCTGCAACCACACAGGCGCCTCACACACCACCTTCCCAACCTATCTCTGGTTCTCTGGTTTCACCTTCCCTTCTGGACGTTTCACCTACCTGTGCGTCCAAGCCCTCTCCCAGTTTCTAAGACTCCAAGACGTTTTCCTCCTTTGGGAGCAGCGTTGGGTCACGTCTTATACCTGTGCGTGCCCACTAGCCCTCTCCCAGTTTCTAAGACATCCAAGACGTCCTAGTTCCCTTCTGGGTGTTCAAGACGTCCACCCTTACCCTAGGGAGCGGCTTTCAGTTGTCTTATGGACTGATCGGGTCCACTCGTACAAACCTATGTGCCTGCCTCCCAGAAGAATGATCAATTCTTCTTTCCCTATCCCCTCTCCCAGGGGGATTCCTTACTTACCCTTTCCGCGGTTTGCCCTCCAGAACTGCTCCTTCTCCTGTTCCACGTGTCTGCTCCTTTGCGGCAAGGCGGTGGCCGCAGAAACGGCTTTCAGTTTCCCAGCCAAAGCTAGCCGGTGTGCACAGAAACTTTCAAGTGTTCCAACGACCACAAGCCAGACCAGGAAAGGTACAGACCTGCCTTCGTGTCAGCATTCAACACTCAAAGAGCTCGAGAGCCCCACGTTGGGCGCCAAATGTAAGACCATAAAAAGGCTCTTGAGCTCTTGAGCTGTCGGAGCATTGGACACAAAGAGGCAAAACACCATGCAGGATTCAACAGGATATATTTTGAGTTACATATGTAAAGCAAAAGGCACAATCCAAAAGGTGGACTGAGCACTGAGAGACTGGCGCGTATTCCTTATAAAGACAATACAGAAACCGAAAATAGAAACCGAAAATTGGCTCAAGGTTCACATGTTCCCTAGGAGGGTAACCTCCCAAAGCCTCCCCAACTCACTCTCCCCAGTCTGGGAATGTCCTGGCAAGCCTTGAATGTACTTGGCAGACTTCCCAGAAATATAGCAACATAAACAGTAAGTAACAAAACAGTCCCCTATTGTATGCTGAAGGTTAGGACATGTCTGACTGTCTAATCAGCAGAAAGCATAACTTCAATTAACCGGCAATAATACTTATTGCATTAGGTAGGAAATACAAAGGGTATAAATCAATAATATCAATACAGCAGGAACAGCCTCTAACTATATAAAAATACCTTACAACCTTAAATGGATTAATATAATGTTAATACAGTTGCAGGAGCAGACTCTCTTTCCCTTCTTGCCAGAGCCAAGGCTCTGCTCATACACTTCAATTGCTTATAAAAGCTACGCATAAAAGTATAATTAATACATATCAATAGTATATGCAGGTACATGCAAAGATACATATAAAGGTACATACCTTTACAAGCTTGAGGCTTCTAATCAATCAATTAATAAGACTAGCTGTTAAGCCTTTCAAAGGCTAAATCATATGCAATTAATATTAACGGCATAATCCTTCAAAGGGGCTTTCCGTCCCCCTCTCTCGTGGTGTTGCTATGGTAACAGGCAAGGTGCTATTAACAGGCCATTGTTTAATTCCAGACAGTGCACCGCTATCTATAACCTTGCAAACTTCTGGCCATGTTGGCTGATTTCCCAGACATTCCTAAAAACTACTTCAGGGTCGAAGGGCCTCTAAGAGACTGTGTCTCTCTTAATATTACAGAAAAATACAGAAAATATATTTTAAGCAGGTTAGGAAGCATTTAAAGCATTTAAAGGCATTAAACATTAAAAGAGCATTTATAATCAATATGGAATAATTGATCTGTCCCCTTCAACCATCTCGTCTCGTCCCCTTCTCCTTGTGCCCTCCATCTTTCCCAACATCAGGGTCTTTTCCAGGGAGTCTTCTCTTCTCATGAGGTGGCCAAAGTACTGGAGCCTCAACTTCAGGATCTGCCCTTCCAGTGAGCACTCAGGGCTGATTTCTTTAAGGATGGATAGTTTGATCTTTTTGCAGTCCATGGGACTCTCAAGAGTCTCCTCCAGCACCATAATTCAAAAGCATCAATTCTTCGGCGATCAGTCTTCTTTATGGTCCAGCTCTCACTTCCATACATTACTACTGGGTAGCCATTCTCTTAATACTATAATAATAATAATAATAATAATAATAATAATAATAATAATAATAATTACTTGTACCCCGCCCATCTGGTTGGGTCTCCCCAGCCACTCTGGGTGGCTTCCAACAAATATTGAAATACACATATAGTTGCCAGTGCTTTTCGGGGGAGGGCGCAGGGGTACGCATACCAAACTTTGTGAATCTAAGTTTGGACTCATTGAGCGGCAATATTTCAATATGAGTAGGAAAATGAAAGTACCCCTAAACATTTTATTTTATTTTTATTTTTTAAAGAAAAAAGCACTGTAGTTGCCTAATGTCTAAGGGAATCACAGCTCAATCCAATAACAGGTAAATTAACAATTTGGTGACAAATTCTGTGGTTTAACCTGTTGCAGTTTAGCTTGCTGGGTAGATTATTTTTTTATTTATGATGATGCAAAAAGATATATTTAAAAGGATTTTTAAAACATTTAATTTGATGTTTTAAAAATGTATATACTGAATTTCTCCTAAGTAATAGCTAGTTTAATATTACCGTAAATAATCTGTATATAAGCATGTTAGCTTTTCAGTTAATCTCTAAGAGGAATCTATGAAATGCCCTGCTTTCTTGTAGCACCAAATTGATCCTTTCTCAAATACGAAGTTTTACAGTGTACTTACCAAACACAGGCTTTTTGTTTTCACCCGATAAAAATAAACTGCTCTACTTTCCCCAGAAACAACTGAACCTTAATGTTTACCTGCAAGAAATAAGAGAATCAATAAAAAGAATTTTGAAAAATGAATGGTAACCAAAAAAAAAAAAGAGAATTGTCACCACTGCAGACTAGTTGAAAAAAGCTCAGAAGTTATTGATGGTCCATAGACCATACTTTGAGAGCTCCTGTTTTAAAATCTTTCCCTCTGAAAGTAAAAAAAGGAAGTATGCTAAATGTTACAGGTAGGTAGCCGTGTTGGTCTGCCGTAGTCAAAACAAAATAAAATAAAAAATTCCTTCCAGTAGCACCTTAGAGACCAACTAAGTTTGTTCTTGGTATGAGCTTTTGTGTGCATGCACACTTCTTCAGATACACTGAAACGGAAGTCACCAGACCCTTAAATATAGTGAGGGAGTGGGGAGGGGTATTACTCAGAAGGGTGGTGGGAATGGGTGGTCAGCTGATAGGTGTGGAAAACCTGTTAACGACTCTTAACGGCTGCAATTGGTCTTTTTTATTTTATTTTGTTTTGACTATGCTAAATGTGTACAGTGCAATGAAAGAGATGCATGGCCTGGTTGTTGTAAGAATTACCAATGTTGTGAATTAACATATCTGCTTTAGCAGTCACATTTGCACCATTGTTTAATAAATCTATCAACTGGATGCAAAAGAAGGAAACTAGGTCTCTAAGGTGCTACTGAGAGGATTTTTTTATTTTTTATTTTGTTTAGGTTAAAATCAGTGATTGAAATTGGTTCCCCCCCCCTACTGATTTAAATAATAGATTTAGATCAATCTACCCTTTTGGTGGTAGTCCTGTACGCAGCGGGCCACTCAAGCGGCAAAGCAAATGTTAAAAATACTGAAATCAAATGTTTAAAAAGTGGAGAGAAGAAAAAGAGAGACAATATTTACTGGCTCCCTTCTGGCGGCTATGAATTAATCAGAGCTCTTTAGGAATATGCCCACAGAGTGTCAGACTAGATCTGAGCTTGCATTAGTTGTATTACTTTTACGATACTTCAGCGGGGACAATAGTCCGCTGAGCGAAATGCTGTAACACCATTAGTCCCATAGTCATTCCTTAGCCATGTGGAATAACAGTGTGGATCAAAGCCCTGGAGCTGGAGAAGGGTGTTCATGAAGTCTGATGAACGAATGCGCCTGCTTCCCAAATCGTTCCCCATGCAAACATGCCTGAAACTAAAGTGAGAATCTCACTCCACCCCACACACTGATTCAGCTTTCATCTGCGAGAGGCCTTTGCAGTTTGTGACAGTGACTGTTTGTGAATCTGATGATCTCCAGTGGCTTTGGGGTCCCAGCAGAGGTGTAGGAAGGTCAGGTGGTACCCAGTGCGGAAAATTTCTTGTCACCCCCTCCCATTGATTCCCCCCCCTGCAAAAATGGTTTTGCGTTATTCGAACCACCGACCTTTCGATCAGCAAGCCCTAGGCTCTGTGGTTTAGGCCTAGGACCATGCATTTGCAGAAACTGGTGTGGCCCCCAATCCAGAGTGGGAGCCTGCTCGGGAATGGAGCTCCTGCACTCCCCCCTCCCCTTCCAAGAAATAAAAATGGACACTTTAGTCATGTCATTTTAACAGGACGAGTAATGTGGTCAGTGGAGCCGAGCCCTTATGCCAGCCCATCATTCCTGGCAAGGGGGGGGGGGGAGACACAGCTTCTCCTGCTGCCACTCTCACCATTCAGCGTCCCATTATCTCCCACCTTCTGTTTGTGTGTGTATCTTTTTTCCATATAGAAAGTTACGTTGGTTACTTTTTTCTAATAATAGTTATCTCTGACTTTCTGTGGACAGTGGTAAGAGTGCCATTTTCAGAGGCATAGGAAGGTCAGGTGGTACCCGGTGTGGAAAATTTATTGTCAACCCCCCCATTGATTCCCCCCTGCAAAAATGGTTTTACGTTATTTCATATTTTCTTACAAAGGAATAATAACAAGTAATAATAATAAAAAACTTTTATTTATATCCCGCCCTCCCCGGCCGAAGTCGGGCTCAGGGTGGCTAACATCAGATACATAACATTGGTATAAAATCAAACAATAATTAAATTACCTCCTAAAAACATCTCAAAATCAAATTAAAGTCTAATTAGATGGCTTTCCACAGGGTTAGGGTTGGGAACAGTAAGTGCTCCACTGAACTGAAATTTCAGCCTTCACGACATAGGAAAACAGCCAAGTAAACAGCTATTTTGGTGGAGGAGGGTCAAGATATTAACCGATATGCATGAAATTTCATATATAGCTATATAATCCCTAGTATAGTTACAGGTGGGTAGCCGTGTTGGTCTGGCATAGTCAAAACAAAATCAAAAATTCTTTCCAGCAGCACCTTAGAGACCAACTGAGTTTGTTCTGGTATGAGCTTTCGTGTGCATGCACACGAAGGCTCATGGCGGGAACAGGCTCGGTTGTCTCTGATATGCATGAAAATATATATAATCCCTAGTATAGTAAGATAAGACCTTTGGAGCAGGCATTTTTTTTAAAAAAAGTTTTTTATGAACCACCCTAGTAGGGCAGTAATTGTTCCTTGATAATTTGTCACCCCCTCCATTATGGAACCTGGGGCAGTCTGCCCCCTATGCCCCCCTTGCTACTCCCCTGGGTCCCAGGCAGCAGCAAGAACCGGGTTTACTGAAGTCCTGCTCAATACCAAACATGGCTGCTGTGCTGTCTTGCTTGGTGGGTCAGAGTTTGGGCAAGCCTGTTCTATGAGAACGTTGGAACTCAGAAAGCCTTACGACCCACGTGGGCACGGTGCTGTTTATCTAACTAAAATTTCATTGACCATGTCAATTACATGGTAAGTAACATTTACAAAGTATCACCTGAAAATCTGTGTTTGTTTGTTTGTTTGTTTGACAATATGGGTGCCTTCTTACAGGTTTTATTCTTTTCTATCAGAAAAGAAGTAAATTTGGGCTCTCTGATGAAAAGAAAAGGCTGTGTCTCTTGTTTCCCATTTATTTCAGTTGTTCATGTTGTTTAAGGATGGGACTTCAGAAGATGTAATCATTTTCAAAGTACTCTTTCTTTTAGGAAAAACAAGCAACCCCCCACCCCAAAAAACTGGTCACCTTCTATGCAACCTTTTCACTTGTATTTCCACCAAGGAGTTAAAACATCCAAGGACTTTTAAGCATCTCATTTTACTTACACACACAGCCCATTATATATATTTATTTTTTTTTTACAAAGAATTTATTAGTTTTCCACATAATACAAACAAAACAAAACAACAATGCAACAACAAATACAACAAAACAAACACCAATATTTCTTATTCATCTTTAAAAAAAAAAAATCTTGTTTCAAATCTTACTAAATGACTTCCCCCGTCCTCTCTCCTTTGTTTCCAATTCCAATCCACTTTGATAACTTCTCATCTTTAAATTTAGAATCATCAAAATTATCTAAACAAACTTCTTAATATTCAATTATTACATATAATGTTCACAATAACAAACAAACTTCTTAATATTTATCTAAACACACTTCTTAATGTTCAATTATTACATATAATGTTCATAATAACAAACAAACTTCTTAATTTTTATTTTTAACTTCATGATATAACCTATTACTTCTTAGCTCCAATCTTACATCTTATTTTCTTAAACTGCTGCTAATAAACATGTCCAATATCTCTTCACTAGTTCAAAATCTTAAACTCTTAACACACTGACTTCAGGGTACCATGGTGAGCCGTCCTGTTTATATTTTAAATAATCTCACCCTATCCCTCTTCTAACCATTTTCCTTCGCAATCTCGGGGTCGCTTCCCCGACATTTCTCCATCTTTTTACCACAACATTACCCAGAATGTCCTCTTTTCCTTTGAAACCAACAGACCAGACACAGTCCATAAATATCCTTGCAGGGGGCTCCAGGAAACTCATATCTTCATCTTCCAGCATCTCCATTTCACAGTTGCATTCATCTTGAAATTGTAGTTTCACAAGTCTTTTGCCCATCATTTCCGGGCTCCCACCCCAGAAATTGGATATAAATTGTATTCCAACCCTAGGTCTCTCACACCAATAGGGTCTTTCAGCTTCTTGGAGTTGCGCAGTCACTGTACTTTGTTTCTCAAAAATTTCCTCAAGTTCCCCAGCAAGATTTTTTTCCAATTTAGCAAAGGTCTTTCCTGTAATATATAACTTTTCCTCAAGATCCTGGTTCAGCAAAATTAATTTCTGGCTTAACAGTTCTAATTTCAAAAGAATAATCCTTTGTTCATGAGTCAATTCAGAGTCTAACGCCAGTTTAAAAACGAAACCAAGCATGGTAGAAGTAGGCATAGGGTATCAAGTTTCAGTACTTTTCCATCTTCAACTATAATTTTCAGCCGCCATTTTCCCCCGGGTCAGGGTAAAAAGAATGCAGTCCATCATTTTCCAAAAAGAGATATTTCCGAACTCTTAATTCCCCCAACGGGGATTCAACCAGTCTCACTTGTTAAAAGTTCCATAGAAACTTTGTATCCACTACTGCAGCAGCAGCTCACAACAATGTTATCTTCTCCGATCAGCAAAGGGAGGAGGAACAGGCTCCTTTTTTACGATCCTCCTGGAGTGCCAAATGCCATAAATTTTAAAGCCAATTAACTTCGTACTCACGGCCTCCAGTTTCCTTCTTTTAAATGCAAAACAGGTAGAACGACGCGCTCATGCAGGCGGCAGCCGCCGCATCGCCGCCCGGTTGGGGCAATGCCTCCACAGCCCGACGCTGTGGACTCTTCACTCCTTTTCCCCTTTTACAAGGGGATCGGGAGAAGAGTTCAGCGCCATAGTGGGCTCGCTGGAGAGCCCAAGCCGTGGGACGCTCTTCCCACGGCTTATCGGAGCCCCGCTGTGCGGTAGCAGGGCTCCAACCCCCGGGCTGGCCTGGGTCGCCTCGCTACCGAAGCAACCCACGACCGCCCAGCATGGCGTCCTCGCCGGAAGTCCACAGCCCATTATAACCTGCATAAACAAGGATGACATGTTGAGATTAATGAGAGTCCCAAAGTGACAGAACAATTTAATTGTCAAAAATCATAGGAGGTGAACTTTACCAGTATATTTATGTAAAAACTGCCAAGGTCTTAGAAACGTCCCTAATTGATTATGACCAATAAGTAATAACGCTGAACACAGTTTTCTGGTAAACCAATAGTAAGTGACCCATGATAGTTAACTGAGGAATTAAGATGCAAAAGGGAAGAATCTTAGTATGAGAAGATAAATGACTCATAATGTTGTGCAAATCACTGTACCGCTGACACTTTACTGCTAGTTAATATTTATTAGGAACCAACCATGTGCGAAGTTCAAATCTGAACACAGAAGTGACCTGGTGGTCTTTACTTAGATGATTCATAGTCACATCATACTTAAAAGGCACATTCTTTTGGTTTATTTAAGTGAATAGAACTTGATTCTGTATAAATATGTTTAGGATCAAGGTGTGAGTAATAGTCAGTACACACAAACACATTTGTTTAGAATATTTCTACATTCATCTCCATAATATCAGATTTCAGGGCAGTCAGTGTGCAGCATAAAGTATTCATCGCTTGGATGACTTCAACTTCAAACTTCAAATTTGCATGTGTGAATAAGGCAACACAGATCTTGGCTGAATGATTTAGAAAGTGACAAAATTGCTAGATGGTGTACTAAGATGGTGCATATTAGTAGGTTTGCATCACTGAAGTGCTCTGTTATCTTAGCATCACAAATCTACTAAAAAAAAGAGAGAGAACTTTTGCAGTTAGGAAAGTGAAGGGGGGAAATGCACCGAAAAGTGTGGGATTTGTGAATGATTATGAGAAAGAGGTGTAAACACCCTACAAGCAAATCCGAACCGAATGCTCAATAAAGACTAGACCTATCATGTAAGCTTTGTTTAAGCAAATCACCATGAATCTGAATAGCAGACCATCTGGAGGAGTTCTCAGTCTGTATCCTTCACAACAGTTACAGGTGGGTAGCCGTGTTGGTCTGCCAATGTAACAAAACGAAATAAAATAAAAAATTCTTTCCAGTAGCAACTTAGAGACCAACTAAGTTTGTTCTTGGTATGAGCTTTCGTGTGCATGCACACTTCTTCAGATACACTGAAACAGAAGTCACCAGACCCTTATATATAGTGAGGGAGTGGGGAGGGGTATTACTCAGAAGGGTGGTGGGAATGGGTGATTGGCTGATAGGTGTGGAAAACCTGTTGACGACTGTTAACGACTGCAATTGGTCTTGCAGGGAAAGGCAAGGGGTGAGATGGCTAAAGATAGCTTTGTCATGTATAATGAGATAAGAATCCAATGTCTTTGTTCAGACCAGGTTTCTCCATGGTTTTAAGTTTGGTGATTAGTTGCAATTCAGCCACTTCTCTTTCCAGTCTATTTCTGAAATTCCTTTGTATTAAGACAGCTACTTTGAGATCTTGTATAGAATGTCCTGGGAGACTGAAGTGTTCTCCTACTGGTTTCTCTGTCTTGTGATTCCTGATATCAGATTTATGTCCATTTATCCTTTGGCGTAGGGTTTGGCCTGTTTGTCCAATATAGAGAGCTGAAGGGCACTGTTGGCATTTGATTGCATACACAATGTTAGAAGATGAGCAATTAAATAGTCCTGAGATGGTATGTTTGATGTTGTTGGGACCAGTAATGGTGTTGTGGCAGCAAAGTTGGCATCTGGGTTTATTGCAGGCTCTGGTACCAGTGTCCATGTGTCCAGTGTCCTTCACAACAGGTTAGAATACAAGAATCCTAGAACTGTAGAAGTGGAAGGGACCTCGAGGTCCACCCCTGTAATCCAGGAATCTCAACATAGAATCATAGAATAGTTTGCAAATGCAGTTGAGAGTAGGAATGGAAGTGTATATATAACTGAAAACTACCACTTATAGTCAACATAATTGACTGTATATAAAACAATTACTTTCATGTTTAGCAGATACTAGCATTTTAATACACCCTACTTCCCTCAAAAATAGGGCAATTCAATGATTTAAAAGCCTGCCAGTTTAAGATCACAGCTAAGGCTACCTCAAGTCAGCTCAGGTTCCGCAAAGCTGGTAGATAAGGCTAACACCTTAACAGATGTGCCCACAGTGATCAGCATTCAGCAACAATGTTGTGCAGCGTCACAAATTGTGTTTGCTCACAACTTACTCTTCAAGCAGCCACACTTTTCCTTGGTCTTTTGAACCTAAATTCAGATAAAGAGCCTGGGACAAACACAGGCACCCCTCATTGTCCTGATTCTATATTGCCTTCTGAATAAATACTGGGCCCATCCATTAGAAAATGAACCCCAAAATACTTTTTTTCAAGTACAGTCATACCTCATGTTGCGTCTGCTTCAGGTTACGTCTTTTCAAGTTGCGCGAACCCCGGGGCAGCCCCTGAGGGAAATAACAACTCATGACAACGTTGTATGGGATTAAATTGGCCACAACTTTATTAATATTTCAGATGTAGGAAGACCTTGGCTCAGGCATTGGGCGTTTATCCTTCCCAGCCCCCCAGCCGGGGTTCTGGGTAACTTCAGGGTTATCCAGCATGATTGGGAACATATGTTCAAGCAGATAGCCCACCCCCCTATGTTCGCTGCCGCTGGAAGGGGAGGGCAGTGACGACCCTGGGCGTTTGGTCAATGCCTCCCCCTGAGACCCCTTTAACGGGAACCCTGTTATCGCCACCGCAATGGGGGCGGGGGTCACCGCCCCCCCCAATCCTGTAAATGACTAAAGGATTCCGCCCAAGGCCTGCAACCGCCAAAGTTGTGACGAATTGCTACGGGAAAGGCGAAACCTGCCAATGCAGGGAAATTCCTTTCCGGCCCTTCAACAGCGACCTTGTCATAGCAGCGCCTGCGTGGCTGTGTGGCTGTGGAAAAAGGTGGTTAAACCTGCAAAGTAAGCATCAATTGAGGGAGTGGAGGGTGGGGAAGCTCTGAATCCAACGGTCGCTTCCCAGGTATGACTCAATCTCTATTGTGTATAATCCCTCCTTCTACCTGGCCAATCCCCCTGGCAACACCTCCCCAGCTGGGATTGGGCGGCTGCTAGAGTAGGTGGAGTCCACAGGTATCCCAACCTGGGGAAGGCAAGCCAGACCAACTACCAGGAGCTGCCACCGTGATCCAACAGGTGTCCTCGCGACCTCGCAACATGTGCACCCCATTTTATGTGGGGAACGCTCATTGTGTCCCACGGCAACCCGGAAGTACTGGAACGATTACTTCCTGGTTTCGCCGCTTGTGCATGTGCAGAAGCGCTAAATCGCGCCGCGTGTGTGTGCAGAAGCAGCGCTTTTGGATGTGAACGCTTCGAGTTGCGGACGTGCCTTTGGGACGGATTACGTTCTCAACTCGAGGTTCCACTGTACGCCTTTCCTCCACGGAGCTCAAATCAGAATCCATGGTTCCTCATCCCCATTGCATCTTTACAACAACACTGTGAGGCAGGCTAAGCTGAGAGATAGTGACTATCTGCTAAAAGCTATATTCTGTCTTTGGATTTTGCGTGTTGAGGTCCCCAAGCCACCCCTCAAATAACACACACTTCACACAGAAATTTAAGTTTAAGGTTTTTGGCATAATTTTGGCCACAACTTTATTAAAATACAAAAATGTGAGTGGTTGCTTAGGCATTGGTTCCAGACTATCTGTCCCGCTGGGGACAGAACTGACATTCGTCAGTAAAGGGAAAACACTTTGGGGAGAGAATGGGAGCCGGGGGTCTGACCCTCGCCTCTCCCCAAATGCTCCCAGGGGCTCTTGCGTGGGCCCTGGCCCCCGACCGGGGGATACGGACAAGCATGGCGAGCCCCTGGATTCCTTTAACGGAATTCCCCTTGCAGCAGCAGCATTGAAGGGGCAACCACAGCCAACTCTGCCCCTCCACCAACCAATTTATAACCAATGCCTAACCGCCAACCTTACAAGTTGTGACTAATTGCTATGCAGTAGGCGAAAACCAAATGGCACCAGCCAATCAGCCAAATGGAAAAATTCCTACCAGGCCCCTGCCCCAAAAGCAAGACGACCCCATGACAGGCATAGCAAGGTCAACGCAGAAGACTAAATTATAGGGAGGGAGGGAGGGTGATCCGATGCAGGCAGCAAAGAGGGGCTCACGCTGCTTGCCAGAAACATATATAGCCTCTGGGCTGTCCATCAAAACTTGCAACATTAAAACTTGCAACAACCCGCAGAACCCAATCACAGTCCTTGGCCATCTAAACGGTCCCGCCCAGCAATAGAGGGGTGTCTTGTTGGTCCCCACCGCAACACGTGCTCCCCATGAAGGAGAACTCGCTTTGTCAGTATGATTCTTGTTTACATGAGTCAATGCAAGCTATCCGCGAGTGCACTTGTGTGTACAAATGTGAGTGAGGGCTTTGCTTTCACTATTGCCATAGCAATTTTAATAATCCTTGAGAGTCAAACAGTAGCCCCCTCTCCTGGAAACCGCTGCTAGTTAATAATCACAATTGTTCAATGCGCTCATCTCATCAGTATGTGTAAACTTAGCAGTAGGGCTATGCAAGACACGAGCAAGAAGCATTTCTGTTTGAACTAGGCTGAATTCTTTAAAAAGGCAACCTTTTTAGATTTTTCAAATTATACGTATTTATCCAATTATTGCTTAAATATATTTAACACTGCTGAACTCTATCACCTCAAAGAGAAGTCCCTTCCACCTGTTCCCCATCAAAAAATACCACCATTCTTCTAACAAATGTCTTCTTTTATCTTAAACTTACATCCTTTGACCCCCAAACAGCTCAAACTAATTTAGTAAATTACCCTCTGCTAGTTAAAATACATTGGACGTTCTTTAAAACATTTTATTTAAAGTTTCAC
Source organism: Lacerta viridis (assembly GCA_900245905.1). Taxonomy (NCBI): domain Eukaryota; kingdom Metazoa; phylum Chordata; class Lepidosauria; order Squamata; family Lacertidae; genus Lacerta; species Lacerta viridis. The sequence goes on along the minus strand of OFHU01003507.1, from coordinate 65,952 downwards.
AAAGACGTGCTTGAACAGGGGTGAATAAGTGAAAGGCACCGATGTTTCAAGCAGGCCTCCAAGGTTTCTGCAAGACTGTTGCGGATGTTCATCTTTCATTCAAACAAACTAAAGTTCCTAGGCCTCATGGCATGACAAGACAGGAGTTTTGTTATGCCTTTTGAAATCAGAACTACCGGTATATTCTGGAATTTAACAGACCTCAAAGACATGTTCCGAACATACCAAGGCATAGTCTTCAATTTCCACGAAAACCCACCCCGGGACCGTCACAAAAACCCTCAAGCCACCACAGCTCCTCACTTTGTCATGCAGAGCCCTGAATTCTCAAATTCAAGTCTTTCCTTCCATCTGCCTCAACCCACCCCCCTCAAATCTTTCTCCACTTTTTCATTCATTGCTCCTTCCATCTCCTGGTTAAGGAAAGAGAGAAGCAGCACCCGACTTCGGGTTCTCATTTGCATGCTCCTACAAGAGGGTCCTTCATGGATCACTGCCTTGTCGTGGCGAAGGGGCTTGAATTACTCAGGGAAGCTATGGACAGGTCAAGATGGACAGGTCATAGCGGAGAGTTTGGACCAAACGTGATCCACCTGGAGAAGGAACTGGCAAGCCGCTCCAGTATCCCTGCCAAGAAAACTCCATGGACAAAGACAACAGGCATATAAAAGATATGACGCTGGAAGATGAGCCCCTCAGGTCGGAAGGCGTCCAACATGCTACTGGGGAAGAGCGGAGGACAAGTACAAGTAGATCCAGAGCTGATGAAGCGGCTGGGCCAAAGCCGAAAGGACGCTCAGTTGCGGATATGCCTGGAAGCGAAAGGAAAGTCCAATGCTGTAAAGAAAAGTATTGCATAGGAACCTGGAATGTAAGAACCATGAACCTTGGTAAGCTGGATGTGGTCAAAAATGAGATGGCAAGAATAAACATTGACATCCTAGGCATCAGTGAACTAAAATGGACAGGAATGGGCGAATTCAGTTCGGATGACTATCATATCTACTACTGTGGGCAGGAATCCCGTAAAAGAAATGGAGTGGCCCTCATAGTCAACAAAAGAGTGGCGAAAGCTGTACTGGGATGCAATTTCAAAAATGATAGAATGATCTCGATACGAATCCAAGGCAGTCCTTTTAACATCACAGTAATCCAAGTTTATGCACCAACTACCAGTGCTGAAGAAACTGAAATTGACCAATTCTATGAAGACTTACAACACCTTATAGAAATGACACCAAAGAAGGATGTTCTTCTCATTATAGGGGATTGGAATGCTAAAGTAGGGAGTCAAGAGATAAAAGGAACAACTGGCAAGTTTGGCCTTGGAGATCAAAATGAAGCAGGGCAAAGGCTAATAGAGTTCTGTCAAGAGAACAAGCTGGTCATCACAAACACTCTTTTCCAACAACACAAGAGACGACTCTACACATGGACATCACCAGATGGGCAACATCGAAATCAGATTGATTATATTCTCTGCAGCCAAAGATGGAGAAGCTCTATACACTCAGCAAAAACAAGACCTGGAGCTGACTGTGGCTCAGATCATCAGCTTCTTATAGCAAAATTCCAGCTTAAACTGAAGAAAGTAGGAAAAACCACTGGGCCAGTAAGATACAATCTAAATCAAATTCCTTATGAATACACAGTTGAAGTGAAGAACAGGTTCAAGGATTTAGATTTGGTGGATAGAGTACCTGAAGAACTGTGGATGGAGGCTCGTAACATTATACAGGAGACAGCAACGAAAACCATCCCAATGAAAAAGAAATGCAAGAAAGCAAAGTGGCTGTCCAATGAGGCCTTACAAATAGCGGGGGAGAGAAGACAAGCAAAATGCGAAGGAGATCGTGAAAGATACAGGAAATTGAATGCAGATTTCCAAAGAATAGCAAGGAGAGACAAGAGGGCCTTTCTAAACGAGCAATGCAAAGAAATAGAGGAAAATAACAGAATGGGAAAAACCAGAGATCTGTTCAAGAAAATTGGAGATATGAAAGGAACATTTCGTACAAAGATTACCACAATAAAGGACAAAAGTGGAAAGGACCTAACAGAAGCAGAAGACATCAAGAAGAGGTGGCAAGAATACACAGAGGAATTATACCAGAAAGATATGGAGGTCTCATACACCCCAGGTAGTGTGGTTGCTGACCTTGAGCCAGACATCCTGGAGAGTGAAGTCAAATGGGCCTTAGAAAGCCTTGCTAACAACAAGGCCAGTGGAAGTGATGATATTCCAGCTGAACTATTTAAAATTTTAAAAGATGATGCTGTTAAGGTGCTACACTCAATATGCCAGCAAGTTTGGAAAACTCAGCAGTGGCCAGAGGATTGGAGAAGATCAGTCTACATCCCAATCCCAAAGAAGGGCAGTGCCAAAGAATGCTCCAACTACCGCACAATTGCACTCATTTCACACGCTAGCAAGGTTATGCTTAAAATTCTACAAGGCAGGCTTAAGCAGTATGTGGACCGAGAACTCCCAGAAGTGCAAGCTGGATTTCGAAGGGGCAGAGGAACCAGAGACCAAATTGCAAACATGCGCTGGATTATGGAGAAAGCTAGAGAGTTCCAGAAAAACATCTACTTCTGCTTCATTGACTACGCAAAAGCATTTGACTGTGTCGACCACAGCAAACTATGGCAAGTTCTTAAAGAAATGGGAGTGCCGGATCACCTCATTTGTCTCCTGAGAAATCTCTATGTGGGACAAGAAGCTACAGTTAGAACTGGATATGGAACAACTGATTGGTTCAAAATTGGGAAAGGAGTACGACAAGGCTGTATATTGTCTCCCTGCTTATTTAACTTATATGCAGAATTCATCATGCGAAAGGCTGGACTGGATGAATCCCAACCGGAATTAAGATTGCCGGAAAAAATATCAACAACCTCAGATATGCTGATGATACTACCTTGATGGCAGAAAGTGAGGAAGAATTAAAGAACCTTTTAATGAGGGTGAAAGAAGAGAGCGCAAAATATGGTCTGAAGCTCAACATCAAAAAAACTAAGATCATGGCCACTGGTCCCATCACCTCCTGGCAAATAGAAGGGGAAGAAATGGAGGCAGTGAGAGATTTCACTTTCTTGGGTTCCATGATCACTGCAGATGGTGACAGCAGTCACGAAATTAGAAGACGCCTGCTTCTTGGGAGAAAAGCAATGACAAACCTAGACAGCATCTTAAAAAGCAGAGACATCACCTTGCCGACAAAGGTCCGTATAGTTAAAGCTATGGTTTTCCCAGTAGTAATGTACGGAAGTGAGAGCTGGACCATAAAGAAGGCTGATCGCCGAAGAATTGATGCTTTTGAATTATGGTGCTGGAGGAGACTCTTGAGAGTCCCATGGACTGCAAGAAGATCAAACCTATCCATTCTCAAAGAAATCAGCCCTGAGTGCTCACTAGAAGGACAGATCCTGAAGTTGAGGCTCCAGTACTTTGGCCACCTCATGAGAAGAGAAGACTCCCTAGAAAAGACCCTGATGTTGGGAAAGATGGAGGGCACAAGGAGAAGGGGACGACAGAGGATGAGATGGTTGGACAGTGTTCTTGAAGCTACTAACATGAGTTTGGCCAAACTGCGAGAGGCAGTGAAGGATAGGCGTGCCTGGCGTGCTCTGGTCCATGGGGTCACGAAGGGTCGGACACGACTGAACGACTGAACAACAACAACAAGAGGGTCAGAAGCATTGCGCACAAAGAGGAGGTTCTGCTTTGTGTCCAAACCTCTTAGGTCCCTGCCCACTTTCTTTGCATTGCTGCCTCACCTTTCATTGCCAGTTTCGTTTGGGAACCTGAAGTGACACCCAGCCATTACTACCTGCATGCAAAGCAGGTGTTTCCTCTTTGGTGCCTGCTTTGAGAGAGATGCAGAGATCTGATTCTGCAACTTGGCTCTTTGCATTGCTTAAAATGAACCGGGACTTAGATTCCTAGAGAGGAAGGGGATTTGGGGAGATGGGGTAGGGTCCTCCAGAGCAAAAACACTTCGCTCCAAAGCCCTTTCCTGACTGGCTTCTCATGTGGACAGGAAAAAGGTATTCATCTGTCCCATGAGGTGAATTGGTGGTGCCTTCTGAAATCTGATGCATTTTGTGCATTTGGGCAAAGCGGAGTCCCACGGCAGCTGGGGGAGGCAATCCACCCAGGACTCACTACAGCACCAGGGTGATGCAATTGCTTATACATTCCTAACTTGCTCAGAAGTTTGAGTTACAGGTGGGTAGCCGTGTTGGTCTGCCATAGTCAAAACAAAACAGAAAATTCTTTCCAGTAGCACCTTAGAGACCAACTAAGTTTGTTCTTGGTATGAGCTTTCATGTGCATGTGTATCTGAAGAAGTGTGCATGCACACGAAAGCTCATACCTAGAACAAACTCAGTTGGACTCTAAGGTGCTACTGGAAAGAATTTTCTATTTTGTCATAAGTTTGAGACACTAAAAAAAGAGAGAAGCTTATGTATCCCTGAAGTCAAAAGTTTATATACCCTGGACCCCCAAATAAACATTGGGATGCCCCATGTCATACTGCACAATCGTTTCCCCAAATGCAATACACAAATTCAAAGTTTCCTGTGCTTAAAATACTGCAGTTTTGTTTGTTTCCTCTAATACCTTTTGTACTAGACCAGGAAGAAATGCTCAGACAGTGATACTGATGTAGAATATAATGCCCCCAATTTCCTGAGGAATGTTGAAGGGGTACCTTGGGTTACAAACACGTCGGGTTACAAACACTTCGGGGTACAGACTCCGCTAACCCAGAACTAGTACCTCGGGTGAAGAACTTTACCTCAGGATGAGAACAGAAATCGTGCGGTGGCAAAGGCAGGCCCCATTAGCTAAAGTGGTACCTCAGGTTAAGAATGGTTTCAGGTTAAGAATGGACCTCCGGAATGAATTAAGTTTGTAACCAGAGGTACTACTGTATTTAACTTTCACTTGAACAAGCAAAAATAAAATAAAATCAAAGTTTCTGGACCTTATGGTGTTGCACCAATGCCTTCTGTAAGGAGAAGGACATTCTAGAACCCACAGGACCCTCTCAGGATCCTTGTCTCGGTCAGTGGCTTTTATGACCTACTATCATATCCTCTCTTCTTTTGTTCCAGTGCACCTTTTAGTGCCATCTCAACTCCAGCCCTTCATCCTGGCTTCATCCTCTTTGCTGGGTGTGATGGATTGGCTCTAGGGTGGAGGAGTTATTACCTCCCGGCTCAGAAGGAGTTAATCCACCTTCATCTTGACTGACAGTTCATCCTTTGGGGGCGGGACGGTCCCCGGTTTAAAAGGAGGGAACAGCCGTTTTGACAGTTGGAGAAGAGGGAGGGTGTGTGTGGAGACAGGGAAGAAGAAGGGTGTGGGGCCAGGATAGTGGTGGTTTAGGTTAGGATTAGTTTAACATGAAACTATAGATCGAAAGATGTTTCTGTATTACCGCAACTAAGATTGTGAATGCATGAATCTTTAAAACAACTATGTTCTCAAGAAAATAAAGTTCAGTTCTTTTTGGTGCCAAGGAGGAATCGTCATTATTGGTCCAGCAGGGTATCAAATCTCACAGAGGTGTGGACTCAAGAAAGGGCAAAACTTACCTGAGGAAAGGGAGGTGATAGTTTGTGTCCTAGAGTCACACAGAAAAGGGTTAGATGGTGAAAACCTAGAGTGCCACGAAGTTGCCAGAGTTGAGGCAAATCGAGACAGTGGGGATCCGAGCTGAGGGAGGCCCTTTACTGTAGGCAAGAGGTTGTTCATTTAAGTAACCCAGAGTAGTGAGGATACCAGGCCACGAAAGCTGGAAAAAGACTCTCATTACTATTAAGCCCTTGAAGTAAGAGGGGTTTGTTTTGAGGCGAACCAAGTGGAGGGGGGTTGGTTTCACCCCTGTACCCTTTTGGACACGATTTTAGTAATTGAGAGGTGGGGTTCGTCGCACTGGGCTTCCCCCCTTTTCCATTCCTTGCTGCTACAGCCAAGCTCCCCTACTCACAATCCCATGGGCCATGCACACATGCTCCTTTTCCTGCTCCGTCTTTTCTCTCCGTCCCCCATTCACCGCAGCTCTGCAGCACAATCCTGTGCATCTACGTAGAAGTAAGTCCTGTGTAGAGGGAGTTAAGAGGCTGCAATCCTAAACGGAGTGACTTTAGGCTGCAGCCGCTATTGCAGCATTCAAAAATGCCTGCAGGCAGGAAACAATACTGCTGAAAACCTCGCGGCCACACAATAACCTGTGGAAATAATGAGCCCTGTTACAATTAGTCATAAAAAGAACCAGCACAGTTATTGAAAATGTGCAAAGTGTTACATAAGCTTCACAATAGCCTGGTGACGTGTAGGTCATTATAATCCAGCACGCTGCCAGTTTCGGGACAGCTAGCAGTAGCTTTGGGAAGCTAATATACTACAGTGTACCATTTTTTGTTCTCACACTTTTTTACTTGATAAGTCCAAAGTGGCCAAGTTTGACAGGTCCTTTGTACGCAAGCTTGAAAAATAACCTATTTAAAATTCCCTAAGCCTGTTACATGACCTCACTGGGAAACTATGCAAAAGATACTTTGGAGGCAAATATGCACTAGAAATTACGGCTCTGTCCGAATGACCCTCTCTCTACCTTGGAATGTCTAGAACTGTGAGAATTATAAGGTCAGGCATAATGGACAGGCCCACGGCTTGGAAAAGCTACTATGCCTTATTTGGAGTCCATACAGACATGGAAACTGAAGTTGTATAAACTAAAAGGAAGATTTTTTTTTCCCCTGTCGCTTACATGCCTAGTCCTTGACCTATCCCATTTATAGCTTCCTTTAAGATACTGTGCCTTGCCAGTTCATTTGTTTCCTAAAAGTCTTCCAGCAAAGATTTTCAGGCCTAGACAGCACTTTATACAGAGCAAGGCTGCGATGGTGGGAGCTTTAAATTACACACATCCCAGTAAAGGAAAACAGAGATCATTGAATAAATAGATTGCGGCATTGTATTTTTAAAGAATTGTTCAACAGACAGCTGTGACCATCTGTTCAGGTGTGTGTATGTATATGTATGTATGTATGTATGTATGTATCTGGCCTTTCCTTGCAGTTGAAATTTGCGTATCGAGGACCTCAAGCCACCCCCCAATGAATTGACACAGGAGACATAATTTTTGATTGGTTTTTTTTGGCAATAATTTAGGAGACATAATTTTTGATTGGGTTTTTTTGGCAATAATTTAGGAGACATAATTTTTGATTGGGTTTTTTTGGCAATACTGTAATTTAGGCCACAACTTTATTTAAATACAAATTCGGTGAGTGGTTGCGTAGGCATTGGTTCAGACTACTGTCCTACCGGGACAGAGGCTGGCCTAGAACCAGCGATTGGGAAATTGCAACTGAGGAGAGTTAAGGAGCGGGGGGTACAACGCTTCCCTCTCCCCAGAGGTCCCGGGGACTCGGCTATGGCCCTAACCCCTACCGGGGGTTCGGACAAAGCATAAGAGCCGCCGGATTCCTTTAACGGAATTCCCAGTATCATCATGATTCTGGATATGGGTACCGCCCAATCCAGCAATCCACACAGGAACCAATGCCTTACAAGTTGTGACAAGTTGCTACTGCAGTAGGCGAAAACCAAATGGCAACAGCCAATCAGCCAGATGGAAAAATTCCTACTGGGCCTCTGCCCCAAAAGCAGACGACCCCATGACAGGCAGTTGCAAGGTCAAGCGCAGAGGCCTAAGAAAAAGAGGGGGGGCGGGATGGGTGATCAGAAGCTCGCAGCCAAGAGAGAGATCACCCTGCGTGCAGAGGAATATATAGGACACTGAGCTGTCCATCACAAATTGCTACATCTAGCTTTGCCCAGCAACACCTCTAGACCCTATAGCTGCTAAGGCCAGCTGCCGGCCCCACCCCCACAGGACGGGATGCGTCTTGCCAGGTCCCGATCGCAACACGTGCTCTTACTCAAGGTAGAACCCGATTTGTTGAAATACAGGCACACATGAATATTCACTCTACTTTAACAGAAGGGAAAATACTGTCTCATACAAATAGCTCCTTCTTGATAGATCAGCTTATCTAGCCAGAAGAATATTCTACAGATCTTTGCAGGACCAACATCGCTACAAGATGGCCTGTTTATTGAGCATTCATCCTGGGTTGTTTTCAGAAAGGTTGGGTCATGCCAGCTAGTTTTCAAGCATTCATTCTGCTCTGTTTGTGGGGAGACTAGACAACACTGCCTTGAAGCAAGTATCACCCCTCCACACACACTTCCCAGTGTGTTTCCACGTCCCTTTCCTTATTGCAAAAAGTCCAGTCTTTTGTGTGTGTTTTTTAAAATATATTTATTAACTTTTTCAAAACATCAACAAACTACATAGAACAAACACATACACAATACAACTATTACAAACAAACTACAATAAAAACAAAAAGTTATTCCTTTCACCCGTTTCTTTCCTTAACATTGTGGATTGACTTCCTCACGTCTCCCCTTCCTGCATTCATTGTCTCTCATCTTTGGTAATTTCTTTACCTTATTTTAGAAACCTTATTTTAGAAAAAATCCTGTCCACTTGTTTAACCATTATCATAATTCATTGTCTCCAAATTCCTTAACACTTAATTTACTCTAAGTCTGCAGTCTAACTTATCTTTCAAGTTACATCTAAATTTCAATCTTACTATAATTTTTTTTAATACAATTTAAATTTCTTCCATTCTTCTCCCACTGCGTCGTCCCTCTGGTCACGAAGTTTCCCGGTCATCTCAGCAAGCTCCATATAGTCCATCATTTTCATCTGCCATTCTTCAATCGTTGGTAATTACCTCTGTCTTCCAGTTTTTAGCTATCAAAATTCTAGCTGCTGTTGTGGCATACATAAATAAAGTTCTATCACATTTTGGGATTTCTTGGCCTAGGATGCCCAGTAAAAAGGCTTCTGGTTTCTTTTTAAATGTGTTTTTCAACACCTTTTTCATTTCATTATAAATCTTTTCCCAGAAGTCTTTTACCTTTGGGCACGTCCACCACATATGGAAAAAAGTTCCTTCTACCTGTTTACATTTCCAGCATTTATTACTTTGTCCATGATAGATTTTTGCCAATTTAACCGGTGTCAAATACCACCTATACGTCACAAAAAGTCCAGTCTTTTGGAGAAGTGGATTTGTTGCACAAGAACAGCAAACCAGCTTCAATTGTGCAGCAAAATTCTAATAAGTACGAATTCTGAATTTCTCATAGTGTTCCGGAAAGTGCAAACTTGAAAGATACACCTTTAAATGAAAGCGGAATTGACTCCCCCCCCCCTCATCCCTAGCCAAAACACATCTTTAGAAAGGCAAAAAGGAAGCGTTGCCCAATTCAAGCCTCTTTGCTTGTTGAGTGTTTTTGTATAGGTGGCCTAAATTGTATTCAGGCTGCAGTCCTATACCCACCTGCCTGGGAGTGAGCTCAGCTGAGCTCAAATGAGATTTACTTTTGAGAAGAAACACAAAGGATTGGGCTGTAAATTGTGTCTGGTCATTGTTAAAAGTGGAACACAAACAGGAAGAGAGGTGTTTCTATTAAAAAATTGAGTTTTCTTGCCAATATACGTTTTACAAAGTAAGTTGGGGGGGGGAACTGCCTGAGAAAGGAGGGTAACACTGGGCTGTACTTCAGGTTTTGGCCCATTAAATCATTCCCAGCCCTGCAGTATCAGAGTAATAAAATGAATCTAGATCGCAGGGCCATTGTAGACTTCTCTCTCTCAGCCTCACATCCAGTATTAACTCCGCACTATATTTTTATTTTATTTTTCAGCATTATATTTATAACCTAACTTTCTTCCATTTTAGAACTCTTAAGTGGTATACGAGAGTTTTCCAATCTGAGCACTGACCAGACCCAGATAGCTTTTAGCAGCTGGTAGCTTCATTTTGCTTCAGATCATAAGAAATCATAGAAATCATACATTTTCTCCACATATTACATTATAGCCAGTAAGTGTTGCAGTTGCTTGTTGTGCAATATTGAGCATAGCTTTCAACCTTCCCCCCCCCCCTTTTTGTGGGAAAGTACTGATAGGGGAATTTCCCACAAAAAAGGAAAGGTTGACAGCTATGTCACTGAGAAATATATGAATAATATACTTAGATTGTTATTCATAGAGCAATTCTTAAATGTTCATTGTTTATTTTTTACAAAAGAAATCTGCAACATCTGCTTGAAATAAATCATGGGTTAGAAAAACATTTTGGGTTTTTTGGGGGTGGGGTGAGGAAAAAAGGTATGATACACTATTACCTAATTATAAGTGAGTTAAAATCCTTGGGTGCCCCCCCAATGGGCAGACTTCACTTTTGCCCTGGGGAAAATTGGGGGGGGGGAGAGATAAGAAGAAGGAACCGGAAAGCCTGTTTCCATAAAACTGAATTATCAATTTAAGGGTTTTTTATTATATAAATATGTGGGGTTAGCATTTAGATATGGGAAATACAGGATGTCAGGTTTTTGGGATGCCAAAGTGACAGACAGGAATAATAAAGAAAACATTTCCTGGAAAGGCCTAGTCAGGGATAAAGGTGTGACAGACTCTGGGTTGAGTCTGACAGACGCGGGAAACTAACAAAGCATCTTAGCTTGGCTGACTTCTCACAACGGAATTTGGGGGCTTTCAAAAATGTAAGCCAGAATTTCAAGCTGTCAAGGTCATAGCTATGATTTCCAGCGGAAATCTGGTTCATTAGAAGAGTGACTTACACTAATTACACAAGCCCAAATTAGTTCACTTGTGAAGCAAGAAAATCAAACCCTAAACTCTTGTTGCCAATTGTTGTTTGCAGCTAAAGAACATCGCGCACATATAAATGTATGCCCAAATATATTCAAGAGATCAAACAATTCTTTTCAGCTTTTTAGAAAGAACTCTAGCAATGGGTTCAGCGGTTGTTAATTGTTTGTTTGCAGAGCAATGAGACACACAAGGCATGTAACAACTGACGCAGGCAGTGGAAACTGGAGTGGATTTTGTAGGCCTGTGTGGACAAGCATATTAAAATATGCAAAAAATGTAGCTTTTGTTAATTTAGTTTGCTCTGAGAACACTATTAAATTAAAGTTTAGTTAAAAGAGAATAAAAGAGGTTGGAGATGTGGAATTTGATGTTTTGTTTGATAAGAATAAGATTGACTTGGTGGTTTTTAATGATAAGAATAAGATTCTGACAAGAATAAGATTTAAGATATGTTGGTGATAATGGTAAGATTAAGATTAGGTGTTAGAAAGTAGATTTACAATGTTACAAAGTTACTAAAGAAGATTAGAAATGAACGCAGAAGAGAGGACGCGAGGAAGTCCCAAATTTAGGATTATAAAGAGGATAAGGATGGATAAATAAGTGTTTTGTTTGTGTGTATTTTGTTTTGTAGTTTTTGTAGTGTTTGTATTTGTATTTTGTGTATGTTTATTATTAAAATCCAATAAATTCTTATTAAAAAAATAAATAAATGTAATCAACCTTCATTTATTTATTATTATTATTATTATTTTGCTTTTACTTAAAATTTTGAGATATCAACAAGGGTGCTTAACGACATTGTTATAAACTTAAACCTGAATGTTGTTTCCATTCCTGTTGATCTTCAGGCTGAGAATTAAGCGAGGCTTGGCTATGATTGCAGGCTCCATCAAGGTTATGAAAGGACTGCAATTGCCCTCCATTAAACTATCTTTCTTGAAGGAACCGCACAGCTAATTGACTACTGGAAGTTTGCTTATAGCTTTTGTAATGGTCCAAGCTGTAGTTAAGATCATATCCCAGAGTAGTTTAGATAACATACTGGGGCAGTTAAGATATCATTGTTGACCATTGAAATTTTATTGCCAAATCTCATCAGCTGAGGAAGCTCAGGCAGTATGCAACTGCAGGCTCGGGGTAACATGAAGACGGCAGCTGCAAACAAAAAAATGTACTCAGCCTTGAATTACCATAAAGACAAAACTGCCTATACAATCCATTTTGCAACTATGTCATTTAAATATATATATATATATTGATGCCATTTCCAATTCTTTTGCACGAGTTTTTAACATCTAGAGATTGTGAGTGTGCTCTAACATAGCAGGAGTAGATGTTGGCTTCTATTTCCTTTCCTTCCTGAAGGTAAAAGGCGTTTCCGGGCGCTCTGGCACTTGTCACAGTCCTCCATGCACCAGAAGTGGTTTAGTCATGCTGGCCACATATAACCCAGAAAGCTGTCTATGGACAAACACTGGTTCCCTCGGTCTGAAGCGAGATGAGTGCCACATCCCATAGATGCCTTTGAATGAACTTAACCATCCAGGGGTCTTTTACCTTTTTACCTTACCCAGGTTGTCGCCATCTTGGCATTCATTGCATTTGGTGTGGGAGTGGTCCGCGTGGAAGCTACTAACGGGTTCCATTTAGCACAGCAAGGTAAAAGGTGAAAGGTAAAGTCCAGTCAAAGGTGACTATGGGGTTGCGGCGCTCATCTCGCTCTACAGGCCGAGGGAGTCGGTGTTTGTCCACAGACAGCTTTCTGGGTCATGTGGCCAGCAGGACTAAACCGCTTCTGGTGCAATGGGACACTGTGACAGAAGCCAGAGCACGGAAACGCTGTTTACTTTCCTGCCAGCGGTACCTATTTATCTACTTGCACTGGCGTGCTTTCGAACTGCTAGGTTGGCAGGAGCTGGGACAGAGCAACTGGAGCTCACCTCGTTGCGGGGATTCGAACCGCCAAGCCCTAGAGGCTCGGTGGTTTAGACCACAGCGCCACCCGCCCTAGTGGGATCAGCAGAATCAGAATCAGAGTGAATTTTTTAAGGTATCTCCACTTGTAGCTCTGCTTCTTCTTGAGGGAGGAGCTGTTCCTACTGTCACTTAGGGGATCCTATGAAGCATGTGACTCCTCCCTCTTTTGCCTTCATTATGGAACATCCAGAACTGCAGAACTGGTATTAGAACAGGGGTGGAGAATCAGGTCCCTTCAGCCTCCGCCAGCATGGCTAATGGGAAGGGATGAAAGGAATTACAGTCCAACAGCCGTTGGAGGGGGTGTGTGTCACATGTCCCCTGGCCCTGTGTTAGGGGAACTGCTGGTCCAATCTTCCACTGACTGAGGACCTTACTTGAGTCATGCTGTCTTCACTGGGCACTATCCGTTACCCACACTAAAAGGACAGTGCCAAGGGTTGCACAGTGACTAAGTTGGCTGTTTTCTGTTTTAATCAAAGGTGCCAAGAGAATTCAGTGAGGCAAGCCTACAGGCTGCGAAAGTCGCCTATGTAATGCACCAAAGATCAAAGCAAAACATGAATCTCTGGTTGTCATGGTCTATCAAATAAAATATACATTTCAAGTCAATTTGTCAATTTTGGGCTGTTCTCTTCTTTGCTTTAGTGGTGGTACACAGCAGTATGTCATATTCATTCTTTGGGATTGGGGCTTGATGTGCCAATGTGACTGAAAGGTGAACTGGTGTAGAAAGAACCCCGTAAGCTTTTCATAAGAATATAATATGCTTTTCACTTACATTTTGTACTTGTCTTACTTTAACAGACCTTCAGGTTTGTTCCTGAACTTCGAAGTCAGTCATCCTCAGAACATCCCTAGAAGCACCAATAAAAAAGTACGCTGATTTGAGCCATGTTTTCATTTGACTCAGGATTCTCCCACACCTTGGGTAGTTTTCTCCCATGTTTCCATCATCCCGCACCAAAAACTTAGCTATGCTGTAATATGAATGGGTTGTCCCCCCCTCCTCTTTCTGAGCATCCATTCTTAAGTTGAGACTTGAGTCTTAAAAATTTGTGACACAATCCAATTTGTAGCAAGGCCTCCACCCCCCACCCCGCGTTTGCTTTTTGTGGCAGACCACTGGCATTAATAAATCAGATTGTTCAAGCCAAATGAATCTATTTAAAATACTTATAAAATATTAAAGATGCATTTGGGAAAAGCCTCTAAGGTTGCTGTGACACCTTGGCACCTCAGAGCAACTAATTTATTAAAGGGTTTGCAAACCTGAGAAGAAAGGGAAAAGAAAAATGGTTTCATAAACCGAGAGCGGGAGCCAATTTTTCAGCTCAGATGATGAAAGGAAGCATGCATTTCTAATCAAAAAGACAGATAAGCCCTTTCTCTCCCACCATTCCCTCACCAGCAAAGTGCCTTTTCATCATCAACAACACTCCATCCCTAATGTCTGCTGAGGCCTTTCTGCACCTTCTCCACACACTAGTAATGTACGCACAACATCCCTTTGAAACAAGAGCCCATTAGCTTTGACAGACTACCTTTTCACATGAAGTTCTTCTGTTGATAGTCATCAACCGAGTGTTAAATCATTCTAACTGGGCATGCTCAGAAACATGTTGGTGGGATAAACAGATATTTAGAGCCATCAAATGAAAATTGTTTTTCATCCTGTTACGAAGGACAAGCAGGTTTTTGTGTGTGGAGGGGGTAAGAAAGGAAGATCATAAACTACACAGGGAACACCTTGCTTCTGTCTAGTCTCCCTCCCTCCCTCTAGACAACACACACACACAAACTTTGCTTGCATCCAGGTCACCTGTAATTGCAGACCTTCAAACAACATCCAGTTCCTTTTCAAGATTACCAACCAAACACTGTGTCATAAATTAATCTGACAATAAGAGACCAGTTTGAGCATGCCCAGAAATTGGGATTTATGTGATTGCTTTCCTTTTAGTGGGTGTGGTGAAGGCCTACAAAAAAAAAACAACGGCTGCTAGCAGGGAAGAAGTGTGTTTCTTTGTAACAACAGCTCAGTGGGTGATACAAAAGGCAAATGAAGATTGCCATTTCTGAAGCTCATGAATTTTCTGCATGCCAGGAAAACCTTCTGACATTTCCTAACGGGAGTTTTGATTCCTTGCAAAGTTTTAATTGACGCATTTCAACAAACATACAGCGACACCTTTGAAAGTCCAGTTGAGTCAAAATCCATTTCCACTGTATTCTCTCTCTCTCTCTCATGAGCTGGAAAGTTAGCAAAATTCTGAAATCTATTCTGTAATCAGACACTTGGTTTAAAGCTAGCTCTGGCTATTTCTTAAACAAGCTAATTCTCGTTTGGAACACCCGTTTCCTCTCTCAGGACTGGCTGCAGGTCTGGTATGGAAATTTCATGCTGCATTTTCCAAACTGAAGCAGCAAAGCTGAGGTTAGTGAGACAGACGGCTTGTCTAGAAGATTAAATAATCTGAGGACCATCGGCACTGTGACATGCAAAAACCTTGGCAATTGGAACATTCAGCATCCAACACCACAAGCTCCCTTTGAAACCCATGGCTGGACTATTTTAAGAGAGCCAATATATCATGTTTATGATTTGGTTTGACAGTGCTTTCCTATTTACGTTTACTCAGATCATGCCCACTATCTTCAATGGAGCTTTATCTCTATACAGAAAGTCTTAGGCTGCAATCCTATACACACTTACCTAGAAGTAAGCTGCAAGGAACACAGATTTGCTCTCAAGCATGGACAGGATTCTGCTGTTAGACTGGGCTCAAATCAGCGTTCATCTCAAAGCTTATTGCATGAGCTTGGGCTAGCTGTTGTTTCTCAGCCTAACCTACCTCACAGGTTCTTAGTGAAAATAAAAGTCTGCTTTTGTTTTGGGATGGAGGGGGTGTTTCTTAAATGTTTTCTGGAACGCTAAAAACATGGCACGTAACAACTGCTCAAAAATTAAGTACTGTACTAAAAATGGAGCTTCTGGGACTCAAGCCTGCTTGGAGAACATCTTCTGCTCTGCAAATACTGTCCTCCAAGTCTTAGATTTTTGGGAGGGTTCTGGAGTTATCCACTATGGAGGAAGACACACCTTATTTTAGCTTGCATGGATCAGTGCCACTTATGTCACATGCTTAACAAATCCCATGCCAGGACATGTTCAAATTAACCTCTGACACCAGTAATATTTTCAGAACCACTGTGGCTCAAAATCGCCAATGTCCATCCTTGTCCACCTCTTTACCACACAAGTTTTGAAGCCCACTAATGTGAGTGTTCCCCCCCCTTCCCTCCCTCATTCATTATGGGATTATTGTGCGATCAGAATGGAAACGAAGGCAGGTTCTTGGTTCATGCTTCAGGAATACTGGCAGCCCAGCACAACCATCGATCCCTCTCAACTCAGATGAATATGCTCCAACTAGCAGGAATCAAGATAATTGTGAACGTACCAAATGAGAGACAAAATTTTTGCACAACCCACAGAGAGGAACCGAGTACAGAGACGCAATGTATACATTCCCGGATTTTCCCGAGGGAAAATGATAGCCTTGCAGTGTCCGGGGAAAATGGATTTAGTTTGCAGGTGTGTGGAGAGTCACCCCAATTTATATGTGGAGAATCAGCTTCTCTGTACCACTACTGACTCCCCAAGCGTGTGGAAGGGCTCCTATTTTACTCCCACCCTTGTAATTCTATTTCAAAAGCTTCTAACTGCCACTACAATATATTTATACTGTAATGTATTGTCTACCAAAGCCTTACATCTTAATCTGTAACACAGTAGCCATGGTACAAAACCAGCTACACTCACTTGATAAGTAAACAAGTAAAACTTTATTTTGTAATGTCATACAATATAGTTGGATTAAGATGCTTTTTCTTTGTTTAACTAAAATAATCAAAAAAAGTTATTCAAAAAAAAGATAAGTAAATAAAATAAAACTTGTCCCTTCGCACAGGGACTTAATAATAATAATATAATAATAATGTTACTTTTATTTTATCCTTGTTGCTCTTTTGGAGGTCCCGAGCCACAAGGATGCTATGTTGGCCTCAACTAGGGCCAGGGCCTTCTCAGTATTGGCCCCGACTTGGTGGAACAGTCTATCACAAGAGACCAGGGCCCTGCGGGATTTGGCATCTTTCCGCAGGGCCTGCAAGACGGAGCTGTTCCACCTGGCCTTTGGGTTGGTTTCTGTTTGATACTTATGCTTCATTCTTTTATTGGTGGGCTATTTGAAAATGAGACTGCAGTTTTAATTTTGAATTTTGAATTTGTATTTTAATCTGTATTTTTAAATTGATTGTTTTATGTTTTTGCTGTGATTTTAATTGGTGTTAGCCGCCCTGAGCCCGGTTTTTGGCTGGGAAGGGCGGGGTATATATATAAAAAATTATTATTATTATTATTATTCATTATGTATTTTGTGTTCTCATTTTACATTTTTATGTTGTGAACCCTGCCCCTCCCCTTCTTCGGATGAAGAGTGGTATACAAATTTAATAAATAAATAAATAGTCAAATAAATCAATAAATTTCACCCCTCTCCCCCACATGGCACCTTGGCAACGAAAACTGAAAGCAATAAAAATTTAAAAGCATGACACCCTGGGAAATTATATCTGGTTGTGTGTTGTGTAAGACTTAGTGCCAAGCTGACGTATAGGGTTATTTCTTTATTACTCTTGCACAACATGCATGCACACACTCGCTAATGTATACAGCTAAAAAGGGTTAACGCTCTAACCAACTGAGGCGAGAGGGGGGGGAATGTTGAGAGCTCAGGGAGGTTTTTATTTCCTTTTGTGCAGGCTGGTTTTAATCACTTTCTTGTACCTCTCCCTGCATTCATTTATCAACCCTTCACATAAAAGTTGCAAAGTGAGGTTATTCAGCGGGTACCTCCATTCATCTCTGATTATTGACCAGGGAGGTTTCCAGTGGAAGGTAACCTGTGGGGTGGGATTCTTCTTGTTCATTCCGTACAGCCTGCTTTTGTTTCAAACCAGAACTGCATGTTTTCCTTCTGCATACCAATTTCAGGTTCCACAGAAAATACCAGTCATCTTCTGTCATGCAATATATGCTTCATACTGGCCTGTCTCTATATGGGCAGGAATTTAGATAAGATTAATGTAACGAGTGGGCCCCAAACCAAATGTCAACTTCTGACCTCCTGCATCTCTCTGTAAAAATAATTCCTATCGTGGAAGCAACCTTTGCTTGACAACATAGTAATGGTGATAACGTAGGGGTGCGGGTGGCGCTGTGGGTTAAACCACAGAGCCTAGGGCTTGCTGATCAGAAGGTTGGTGGTTCGAATCCCCGCGACGGGGTGAGCTCCCGTTGCTCGGTCCCTGCTCCTGCCCACCTAGCAGTTCGAAAGCACGTCAAAGTGCAAGTAGATAAATAGGTACCGCTCCGGCGGGAAGGTAAACGGCGTTTCCGTGCGCTGCTCTGGTTCGCCAGAAGTGGCTTAGTCATGCTGGCCACATGACCCGGAAGCTGTACGCCAGCTCCCTTGGCCAATAAAGCAAGATGAGCACCGCAACCCCAGAGTCATCCGCGACTGGACCTAATGGTCAGGGGTCCCTCTACCTTTTAATGGTAATAACAACACTAATACAGTACTGTTGCTTTTATTGTTGTTGTTGATTTTTAAACTATAGCGTCTCAAAGCAACTTGTATAATAAACATTGAAATAGCAAAAAGCCTTAAAACCAAATATAAAAAACACTGATAACATTTGACCTAAAATGCACATCCCAAAAACTATGCTTGAAAAGAACACACCTCAGCCATTTAAATAAAAAGGAGGAGAAGAAAAAGAGGCCACAGACAGCATTAGTTACCTGCTCAGTGAAGAACCTGTCTCTCAAGAAAACTCTCAAGGCAGTTTTCTCCTGTTAAAATCTCAAGAATGTCAGCTTTCATTGAAATAAAAGTAAGCATCTAGCCCTCATGACTGGAGAGATAAATTTGAAATGCAATGGCAAAGGAGAAAGAAATGCTCACATTCCCATACCATTGTTTCCGTTTGTCAGGACTGAAGCAGGGTTTCCACAAACTGTAGTTAGCTTTGATCAAGGAAAGAAATTCTGTGCAAACTAAGTTAATTTTTATATATCGGCGCTGTGGTCTAAACCACTGAGCCTAGGGCTGGCCGATCGGAAGGTTGGCAGTTTTAATCCCCACGACAAGGTGAGCTTGGGCCAATACCCTATTTTTCAAGTTACTAAGCATTGCCTTCAAGAGTTCCTGGACGATACACCAGGGTTCCTATGATGTTCTACAACTGGTTATGCTGTTGCATTTTAAAGAAGAAGAAGAGTTTGGATTTGATATCCCGCTTCTCACTACCCGAAGGAGTCTCAAAGCGGCTAACATTCTCCTTTCCCTTCCTCCCCCACAACAAACACTCTGTGAGGTGAGTGGGGCTGAGAGACTTCAGAGAAGTGTGACTAGCCCAAGGTCACCCAGCAGCTGCATGTGGAGGAGCGGAGACGTGAACCCGGTTCACCAGATTATGAGTCTACTTCTCTTACCACACTGGCTCCTTTTATAGCCTTCCCTCAGGATATAGACTGTGGGCACTTCAGGAACTCCCAGGCTCCATCTACACGCTGCATTTGCAGTAGTATCATACCATTTCAAACAGTCATAGCTTTCCCCAAAGAATCCTGGGAACTGTAGTTTGTTAAGGGTGCTGCGGACTCACACCCCGGCCAGCACCTCTTTAATCTCCTCCCTTCGGGCAGGAGATATAGAAGTATAGTCAGCCGCACCAACAGGTTAAATAACAGTTTTTATCCGTGGGCTGTTGGGTTGCTGAATGGAAAAAAAAATTGGTGCAATTGACTTCTGACAAACACACAAAGTGCGAACAAGACTGAGTGTATGTGTGTGTGGGAGGGGGGCTTGTTTAATTTCACTGCACACAGGAAGTGTAGTGACAATAAAAGTTTATTTTATTATTATTATTATTATTATTATTATTATTATTATTATGAGACCCCGTGCTGTTACAGTTGTCAGAGTGGTTTTACAGTCAGTCTCTCTGCCCAGGGAACTCTGGGAAGTGTAGCTCTCTAAGGGACTATGAAGAGTTTTTGATTGTTGGAAACGCTTCAAACCAACTTTAGCACACCTTGGAGCCCGGCACGCTTCCCCTGTGCAAGTACCTGACTGAAGCGCTTTTCCTTGCTGCCGTCTCCTGTGCTATTCAGCAGAGTTATCTTCTTATCTTCTCTCACGCAACGGTGTGTGTGCATACCAGCATACCAGCAATTACAGACGACAAAGTCCAGCTTCTTTCTAATCTAGAAGCTTTATTTTACAAGGCATAAATCATTACATTCCGGGAGAGTCGCAAGCCATGTTGGTGGCTTCTCCCTTCTCTCCGTTCTCCGGACACAGAATACAGAAAAACAAGTATCACATTACAAAGTACAACAGTACACAGAGCATCCGGTGACGCTCTTCCTCCTGTGGGTGGGACAACCTGGTTGAGCTTGTTAACTCTAAAAGCTCCAAACCTCTACAGAATATAGAATCTCAGGATTCACTGAGGGAACCATGGCTGCTTAAAGTGGGATGATACTGTTTAAAATATATAGTGCAGATGGTTTTCATTATTTTGGGGTGGGATTCAGTCACAAACTGGCAAAGTCAGGTTGACTGGAAGGTCTTGTGCAATAAACTAGCTACCCCAAAAGACTGTTTTTTTTTTTTGGTGGGAATTAGCAGTCAAACATAACTATGCACTAGTGCTAGTTAGTGCATGAAGGGGTTAAGACTGCATCGCCTAGACTCAGTTAGGTCATGCCCCCTCACTTCTGGTGAGGGAGGAATTGAAGCTGCTTCATTCCCCTTTACTCACTCTCTTTTTGCACCATGTAATCGACTAGAAAGGATATGCCTGAGCTTGTTCCAAATTCAGAAAGCATGCTTGAAACCATGGGTAATCTACGATGCGTGTCGGATGTATAATGAGACAACTGGAGACCAGGGAGACCAGGACAGGGCCCCATTTCGGCATAGATGCCTTCCTCAGCTGGCAATATCAAATAATATTAGATAGTATGGAGTACATCAAGTTTCAGTAATTAAGATTTTACAAAGATCATTATTAGACAGCATCAAACGAATTATATCAAGGTTTTAAATCAAGATTTTAAAGTATCATTCAAATAAATGGACCAAAGTAGCTTTTCATAGTATTTGGTTCCTTACCTCGTTTTTTTGAGAGAAGTGTATAAAATATATGTGGTTTCTATTTCTTTGATTCTTGAGAAGATGTAGCGTCTGTAAATCATGGATAAGAACGACTGTTACATATCTCCCGTTAAATTGTGTACATGTAAAGTGCAAGGTTATGTGTTTCCTCACCTTAGAGAAAGTTTTCCTGTGTTTTTCAATGTGAAATTATTTCTTCATTTAAGACTGTAATTCTTAACAGGATTGATACTATATTTGTATTTATGTACGAGTAAACGCATCTTTTTGGTTGAAACTTCTGGCCAGAGTTCTTAATTATATTTATTTCAGTGTATTTCGTAATAAGAACTCCAACTTTATTTATGAAACAATGGGTAGGCAAACTAAGGCCTGGGGGCTGGATCCGGCCAATCGCCTTCTCAATCTGACCCGCGGGCAGTTTGGGAATCAGCATGTTTTTACATGAGTAGAATGTGTCCTTTTATTTAAAATGCATCTCTGGGTTATTTGTGGGGCATAGGAATTTGTTCATTCCCCCCCCCCAAAAATATAGTCCGGCCCCCCACAAGGTCTGAGGGACAGTGGACCGGCCCCCTGCTGAAAAAGTTTGCTGACCCCTGCTTGAAACCATCTTTTTATATTTGGTAACCAAAAGTAGTCTAATTGTGTTCTCCTTACTGCTGCATGGAATAACACCTTTGGATTTTGTAAGTAAACTTTTAAATTTACTTGAGAGTGTGGTCTGTTCATTGCCAGAGGGGTAGAGAGAGGGACAAACGCTATAGGGTTATGCAAAGGGGTCTAACAACCCATATTCCCACACTATACTGCTGCTTAACTCTGTGACTGTTTAAAACTTTGCAGGGTGAGCTCGGGAGCGATGGTCAAGAAATTAAGATATTTACAAATAGAAGAATGCAGCATTGAATGGGAGAAGCCGAGAGACGAACAGTGTATCCTGATGCTCGATGCAAGGATGGTTGGGGAAGGTGTCTGGTTTTGTGTCTGGTCCTGTGGATGTACAAGAAAAGAGGATAATCTGAGGAGCGGTTCCGGTGAAAGATGGAGAAGGACATGGGACAGAGGGGGGATAGGGTGAACTATATTAAGTATAAAATATAAATGCTTTGTTATGGTAATCTGAAATCGGAGGGTTAAGACATTAAGTTTTATTTTAATTTTTAATAAGAAAAGGGATATTTTGAAACTTTTTGATATTAGCAGCAGTTTAAGGGAAGAAGAATAGTTTAGATTTAATATAAGATTAATTTGTTAAGATCCAAAGAATTGTTATTAAGATTGTTGTTTAAGGTTTGAATTCTATTAAGTGAATAAAATTTTTAGAGAAAGGAAGTTATTAAAGTAGAATATGGATATAAAACCGAAGGAGAGAGGGTGGGGGAAGTCAATTGTTAAGATTTGGAACTAGGATATTTTCTTAAGTGTATAAACAAGAAGAATTGTATTTGTGTTTGCATTTGATTTATATATGTAGGTGTGGGTGTGGGTGTATGTTTGTTATGAAAATACCAATAAATTCTTATTAAAAAATAATAATAAAACTTTGCAGGGTGCTTTCTCCAGCTGAAGAGTGTGCAAAATCCTATGTTTTGAATCCAGATATATAACCAGTTGGGTCAAAGATCTCATTATTTTTCTCCCACACTTTTTGCAATAAGGAAAGTGATGGGAAAATGCACCGGAAACCCCTTCTTTGTTGCAGCGTCATCTAACCTTCCTGCAAACAAATCGGGATGCATGCTCAAAGGTCATTTGGAAGCAGGCCACGACACATTAGAAATGTCAACAAATTGCATTTAAATAACTAGTATTTTTAAATACGTATAGATTTAGTTTTTGTTCCTGTTCCTGGAAGCTTGTTTCTCTGACAGCTTTTCTCAACGTTCAGCTTCCAACAACAAATGGACAATCTGGTCCTGATCATTGGCTGAGGAGCATTTAACACCACCAATCTGCTTTGCTCTGCCTCCCCCTTTTCCCCACCCGCAAATCCCCACCACTCTCAAATGGAACTCATAATAACTCTCTGTTCCTTGTCAACAACTGAACTGATATCTTTTCCCCATGCACTACAACCTACCGAATGAAAGAAAGAAAGAAAAGAAATAGTAATCTGGCAGCTGCTGGCTTGTTGGAAAACGCAAAAACCAAACACCTGTTTGCCAGATATTGAGAGCTCTGCGTCTGACACCGCTGATCCATCTGTAGAGCATAAACATTAACTTTCATCAGCTGCTTCTCATAGCATGGGGTGGCACTGGAGTCCATTACAGAGTACATCAACATTGTACTCCAACAACAACAATAATAATAGGAGAGTCCTTTATGATGGCATGAACTGGCAGACTTCCATTAACAGCACTGAGCTGCGGATTGGGCTGTGCCGTCTGACATTTTATCCCCTCCTTCTCTCTGCATCTCCCTCACCTCCTCTGCTCATCTGTCCTGCTTTGGGCTCCTGACAACTATTCTAAAAGTCAGAAACACAGAGAATGTGATGACAGGAGTGACAATATTATCGATATCAGTTAGCGCCAATCAAAACACCTGTGCGCCAATCCACCTTGGGGTCATATATACATACAGAAGCGGGCTTCCATGAACTATCTTTAGCTGGGTGGGGAATAACATGTTCAGATGGGCACTGTGGATGCTGTTTGCCTGCCAGGTCCAGCAGCTGAAGCGACGTAAGCACAGCCTCGGTTAAATATTCCAAATACTGCTGATGTGCTTTTTAAGGGGGCAGCAGGAAGCTGGACTTCTCACCCCACACGCTGCTTCTCCTGTGTGAAGAGCTGCTTGGCAGTAAGGATGGTTCTGAATTTCTCCTCATCCAGATCCTTCCCCTGATTGTAGTTCTTTCTAGATGGCCGGGTCTTGTTTCTGAAGTGGAATCCAATGCATTAGGAATACTTCATCGTTCCAGCTCTTATTTTCACATTTTGTCCAGAGTGCCGAGTCCTCCATATCCGCCCCCCCTTCCCAACACTGCTCAGAAAACCCTTCGAAAAAACCTCTGCCTTGATGAGATGATGCAGAAGTGGGCCTTGCTCCCCAAGCAAGACAGGGAGCTTAGTGTGGTGTAGTGGTTAAGAGCGGTAGACTCGTAATCTGGGGAACCGGGTTCGCGTCTCCACTCCTCCACATGCAGCTGCTGGGTGACCTTGGGCTAGTCACACTTCTTTGAAGTCTCTCAGCCCCACTCACCTCACAGAGTGTTTGTTGTGGGGGAGGAAGGGAAAGGAGAATGTGAGCCGCTTTGAGACTCCTTCGGGTAGTGAAAAGCGGGATATCAAATCCAAACTCCTCCTCCTCCTCCTCCTCCTCCTCCTCCTCCTCCTCCTCCTCCTCTTCTTCTTCCCAAACATTTGTGAGTGTAATATAACATTACAGATAAACTCGCTCTGGGTTGATAAATTCACTCTACTGTAATTGCTCTCCAAGGGTTATTCACAATCTTTGTGCAAATGTGGAATCCTTGGAACCAAACAATCATACTGTGATTCAACACAGGTGCTTTTAATAGATGTCCTAACTCCTTAATACTCTTTCCTAGATTGGTTTCCAGAAAAACACTATACACATTCAAAGCACATTTTTCTCCTCAAAAGGAAGAATGGAGTTTCCCCCTCAGATTTATAATTCATTCATTATTTTATTTGCAGGCCACTTTTCTACAACCCCCCCCCAAAAAAAAACCCCAAATCATGCTTGAAACAAAGAAAACCATACAGAGCTAAAACAATTCCATAAAGCTAGAGCAAATGTCGCAACATAGGAAAACCAACGTTGTTATATTTGCTCTAGTTTTATGGAATTGTTTTTGCACTGTATAGTTTTCTTTGTTTTTTGACATAGGAAAACCAACAGGGATGTGGGTGGCGCTGTGCCGCTTGGGCTTGCTAATCGAAAGGTCGGCGGTTCGAATCCCCGCGACGGGGTGAGCGCTTGTTGCTCGGTCCCAGCTCCTGCCAACCTAGCAGTTCGAAAGCACGTCAAAAGTGCAAGTAGATAAATAGGTACCACTCCGGCAGGAAGGTAAACAGCGTTTCCGTGCGCTGCTCTGGTTTGCCAGAAGTGGCTTAGTCATGCTGACCAAATGACTTGGAAAAACTGTCTGCGGAAGCGGACAAACGCCAGCTCCCTTGGCCCATAAAGCGTGATGAGCACTACAACCCCAGAGTCATCCACAACTGTCAGGGGTCTCTTTACCTTTACCTTTAGGAAAGACAACCTTTGACTACTATAAGTATAGCGAGATTACAATAATGACATCCAACAGGAAAAGTAACAAGGGAGCTTGACAATTTCACAACGGTCCTAGAAACACACCTCCCATGATGTTGCCCCCATAATGACTGCTTGGACGTCAGATACTTTTTGTTACAGGTGGGTAGCCGTGTTGGTCTGCCATAGTCAAAACAAAATCAAAAATTCTTTCCAGTAGCACCTTAGAGACCAACTGAGTTTGTTCTTGGTATGAGCTTTTCGTGTGCATGCACACTTCTTCAGATACACTGAAACGATCTGGTGACTTCTGTTTCAGTGTATCTGAAGAAGTGTGCATGCACACGAAAGCTCATACCAAGAACAAACTCAGTTGGTCTCTAAGGTGCTACTGGAAAGAATTTTAGATACTTTTTGTGTAATAGCTTTTCCAGAAAATAGCTTTCAGGGGGTTCTTGATCTCAGATGAACCACCTGAGGAAACATGCCTCTTGGTTGTTAGGAAGAAACGAAGAACAAAGCGGGTATCCGGCATGTTTTCAAGCTACAGAGATCCCAAAGATTAGAAAATGAAACAAAAACGAAAAATGCTCTAAAGGAGAGGGAGAAACAGCAGCACTTTAGGACTGCAGGGATCCAATAACCTGGTGTCCAAATAAATAACTTATCACTCATAGTTCTGCCTTCACTAATTGGTGGCTGGTGCATTATGGGAAGTAAGAGGATAGGACCTGAACCAATGACTTCAAGTTATAAGAAGTGAGATTTTGACTACCGGTAAATGCCAGAAAGAACTTTCTGGTGGTAAGTGCTGTTCAGCAATGGAATGGACTCACTTGGAAGATAGTGGACTCTCACTCATTTGAGTTTTTAAAGCAGAGGTTGGATGGTCATCTGTCATGGATGCTTTAGTTGAGATTCCTGTGTTGCACGGGGTCAGACTGGATGGCCCTCAAGGTCCCTTCCAACTCTACAGTTCTATGATTGTAACCACCCTTTCATTTTTTTGCTATCTAACTGTGCAGGTGCCTTCCCTGCTTGAGAACGTATAAAGAGTACATCAAGTACGTGCTTGATTCTGTATGTCCAGACCAAAGCCATTCCCCGCCCCCTCAAAGCAGTATTTTCAATGAGTTCTCAGACTAAAAATATACTCCAGTCACTTCCAGTGCGACAAAGCTCATTTACAGAATTTCCATAGTACTCCAGACTTGAAATGTGTAAATTCCAGAAAATCCAGCATTTGCCAGTTGCACTATCAGCTTTAGGTGTAAAAATCAGTCGTGCCTCCATGTAGCAATTTTGTAACACACTGTATGGTGAATGAGACTTTCGAGACCCTCTCCGATTGCTAACTTTAACACTCACCCCTAATATATTCTGACTTAAAGTGTGCAACCTTGTTTAAAATGCACTGCTAAAATGCACATTTTCCCGTATTGCTATGTCTGAATGCATGATAACCAGGCTGAAAATCAAATTATCTGTTACGGTGACTATTACAGTGTGAACACTGCCTGCTGTGCTGTGAATGAAACTTGTAAACAAAATTAAGTCTGTTTCTTTTCTGTTTTGTATGGGCATGAACCCACAGGCGCACACCACCCCTTGCAACAAAACAACAACAACAACAACAAAATTGTCACCTTCTGTTGTCCTATTGTCACAGCTGCTCTCCTTTATTATGGATGGCATCTCCAGTGAAAAGTCAGCACGAATCCTATTTCTTGAAAGCAAAGATTCTGTCGGAAAAACCTACCAGTTGCAATGAATAATGAAAAACAACAGCAACTGACGTCACAGTTTAAACTTGGTGGCATACCAAATTGCTTTGTATAACTACGGTAAAGGCTAGCTTTCTCTTACAACACCCAGCCTTCCTCAAACTTGGGTTGGCGGATGTTCTTGAACTACAGCTCCAGTAATCCCTGACCACTGGTCATGCTGGCTAGGAATGATGCGAGTTGTAGCCCAACAACATCTGGGGACCCAAGGTTGAGAAAGCCCCTTCCGCCCATAGCAAGGAGGGGGGGGGTTGCAGGTGCCACTAGCCCTTCACATGCTCAGGGGATGGCTGCCATCCCCTGTACCATTGGTTGAACCCCGGGTGCAGTGCTACCCTGAGCGACCAATCTGGCCGCTCTGGGGGCATGGCTTGCTGCATTTAAGCAAGCGCGTGGCCGGGGCTCAATCTCTTGCTTCCTGCTCCCGGCTGCTAGGGTGAGCTCCTAGTTGATGTGCATCAGCAGGGCTCCCCTATCGGTGGTTAACCCTTCCCAGACTGCCAGTGCAACGGGCTGGAGTCAGATATAGTCGGTTAGTTCCAATGCCTAAGCCAATACCACTCAACATCCGTAATCAATAAAGCTGTGGCCTTTTTAAAATAATAATATTTATGCCCATTAACCTTACTTATTGTGTCCTGTGTCTTCATTTCACCACGGGAGGGATCGGGATATCGCCATGCAAAAGCTGGAACACGCGTTGTTTTAAAACAAAGAGAAGGCGCCTAAGGTCCACCAGCTCCCATCTGCCCAAGGTGGCATGGCCAATGGGATGATGGGAGTTGTAGTCTAAGAACATCTGGAGGACCACCGTTTCCCCATTCCTGCTTTATCATGGACAGGTCTTTTGATTGTTCTCATTACCCTTCTTACTTCCTAAAATACCCAAATGAGAATACATCAGGCTAGTATTACTTACAGAAAACAGTTCCTCTATACACAAACCGATTGCTCCGTGTGACCTGCTTCCCTACTATCAAATACAGGAAGCTGCCTTGTCCCACATCAGACTATTTGTCCATCAAGCCCAGCATTGGGCAACACCCCCAGGGTCTGGAGCAGAGGGCTTCCCATCACTTCCTGCCTGATCCTATTTACCGAGTCTGTTGGGGTTTGGGCAGAAGTATCGGTGGACCTCTTAGTTCACAGGGAGAGCTATCACAAATAAAAAAAAATCTTGAAACAACGGAGAAGTTCTAATCACAACCATCCGAATCTTAAAATAATTCATATGCATGGGAGGGAAGCTGTTTAAGGCTCAGTTCCATTGTAGCAGTAGTTTTCATCTTTCTTCCTTTTTGGTTGGGGGATACTTGAGACACAATAATTAGATTATATGAATGTATAACATCAAGGGGAATTCAATTGTCTTGATGCCATACAAGGCAAGGTTATTGGAAGATCTCCGTGAAGGAAGCTGTAAGCGTCACTGTGCTGGATCGACAAACTCTCTTGGCAGCCTCACTACATGCTACTGCCAACCGTCAGACGTTCCCAATCACAAATTTGAGAGAGGAAAAACAAACCCCATGAGTTATGGGGGTTACAGTGACCGGGAATTACTGAAAAAGCTATCCGTTACAGAAGGAGTTTGAGGGTTTCTGCATTATTAAAAGCCAAGCAGTCAAACGTGTAACGTGGCATCACCATGTGCAAAGAAAAGCAGAGCACAGCCTGTAAATAATGGCAGGACGTTGCAGTTCAGAAGGAGCCAGAAGGCGAATACTTCATAAATAAGACTACAGACTTAACCTCATGTGGTGGGTGACTTTGCACCTCTTCTTATTCCTTTTTTTAATGAAGAATTTATTGGCATTTTTCATAACAAGACATACACCCACATCCACACCTACAATTATACAATTATAAAACAAATACAATTATAAAACAAATACAAATATTGCCAGGATTCTTCTTCTTGTTTATATGCATAAAGAAAAAATTTCTATTTCCGAATCTTGACGGTTGACTTCCCCTGCCTTTTCACCTTCGGTTTTAAATCCATAATCTATTTTTTTTAACAACTTCCTCCAAAATTTTAAACTCACTTATAAAAAAGAAAAACAATCATCTTATTCCTTTGCAGCCATAACGTTGACCAACTCCAACCCTGAAGACACCTAAATAGTCTTGTCTCAAGAAAGACAAACTATGCCTGGCATATGACGAACACAAAAGGGTTATACACACCTTATCACACACTTGGTTTCAAGATGTGAGGGCTCATGAGGTAATGCCAACTTGCAGGACATGTGCCAGTTGAACCAGCCACACACACACACACACCTTGTTCAGCAACCATGACAAGGATCTTACATGAGGAGGAATCCTAAATGGCCCACAGATTCCTCCTTGCCCGAAGGAGTCCTAGAGATGTATGTCATTGGCAGGAAGGTGGGGCTAGGCAGCCTGAGACTGCAACCTTTTCACATGTGCTTTTTAACCTGTGAGGAGGGTTGCTTGAAGCACCCTGAAGCAAAGGATCCCATCCCATCCCATCCCATCCCATCCCATCCCATCCCATCCCATCCCATCCCATCCCATCCCATGCATTCGGTCCCAAAGTTTCCAATCAGTTGGCTCTTTACAAAGAATAGCTTCTTAGTGAGAAGACAAATGACAAAATCAAATAAACAAGCACAAAATAATAGTTGGGTAAAGGTCCGTATAGTTAAAGCTATGTTTTTCCCAGTAGTAATGTATGGAAGTGAGAGCTGGACCATAAAGAAGACTGATCGCCGAAGAATTGATGCTTTTGAATTATGGTGCTGGAGGAGACTCTTGAGAGTCCCATGGACTGCAAAAAGATCAAACTTATCCATCCTTAAAGAAATCAGCCCTGAGTGCTCACTGGAAGGGACAGATCCTGAAGTTGAGGCTCCAGTACTTTGGCCACCTCATGAGAAGAGAAGACTCCCTAGAAAAGACCCTGATGTTGGGAAAGATGGAGGGCACAAGGAGAAGGGGACGACAGAGGATGAGATGGTTGGACAGTGTTCTCGAAGCGACTGGCATGAGTTTGGCCAAACTGGGAGGCAGTGGAGGATAGGGGTGCCTGGCGTGCTCTGGTCCATGGGGTCACGAAGAGTCGGACACAACTGAACAACTGAACAACAACAAAGGGGGCAATGGAGAAATGACTCATTCAACTAGGCACTCTATACCAATTACAAACTGATTCTCTATCCCCAATAATAAAACACTTTTATGCTTTTGACTTTAATCCAATTGAGGTTTGGTTAAAAAAAATGACAAACGAGCTGAGAACTTGGATCAGCATCTTCTTGTTGAGAGAAATGTCCTGCTAATGTGCTTCTCTCTAGTTTCATTCATGCCCGACTAACTTTAGAAGAAAAAGGCAAGCAGCTGTGGCTACTGACAGAGCAAAACCGGCAGCTGCAAGACTGGGCCTCCACTTTTCAGCAGGCTGCTTTCTTGCAGAAGGGTCTCTGAGTGTGTGGTCGGCTTCATAACTGTCCTCTTTAGGAAGCACTTAAAACCCATGTGTCTGACTCAATTATTGTTCTTGGGATAGGCTGCCATGTTCATCACGGGCTACCTGTCTAGTTAGTTTGCTTTTCTGGTTGCTCTCTTCCTTGCAAGCGGTGTTCACAAAAAGGTCCTTAATGAAACCAACAAAGATTTGAGGGGGGAACCAGCGTGTCTTACAGGAGTGTGTGTTCGTGTGTGTGTGTGTGTCTGTAGCTCTGGGTGAGAAGCACTTCTATGTAAAAACAAAACAAAACACATAATGAGTAGATCCAGCAGCGTATAGTGAACTAGGTTGCTGGTTGGAACCACTGGCCAGCACTGCAGGGCACATTGTGGGAAGTCCCTACTGTCTAAGCCATGGGTAGGTAAACTCAGGCCCAGGGGCCAGATCTGGCCCAATCGCCTTCTAAATCTGGCCCACAGAGGGTCCAGGAATCAGCGTGTTTTTACATGGGTAGAATGTGTCTTTTTATTTAAAAGGCATCTCTGGGTTATTTGTGGGGCATAGGAATTTGTTCATTTTTTCCTTCAAAATATAGTCTGGCCCTGCACAAGGTCTGAGGGACAGAGGACCGGCCCCCTGCTGAAAAAGTTTGATGACCCCTGTAAGCACTGGGAGTTGACATTCAGTCATGCTAGCATTCAGCATCATGCTAGCATGCCGTTCCGCCCTGAATAGACACATTTGCAGACACCAGCAACCTACGCTAGAAACACCTGTGTAGTTGGCAACTGGGTGCTTGGTGCTGTGAGAGGACCTCCTTTCTCACTGCTTCTTGCAAATATACATAAGAGTGGGAACCACCCCGCTGCCCTTTGCTCACAGACCTTAGACAGTGTAAAAAAGGTAAAGGTAAAGGACCCCTGGACGGTTAAGTCCAGTCAAGGGCAACTATGCGGTTGCTGTGTTCATCTCACTTTCAGGCCGAGGGAGCCAGTGTTTGTCCGCAGACAGCTTTCCAAGTCATGTGGCCAGCATGACTAAACCACTTCTGGCGCAACAGAAGACTGTGATGTAAGCCAGAGTGCACAGAAACACTGTTTACCTTCCCGCCGCAGTGATACCTATTTATCTACTTGCACTTGATGTGCTTTCGAACTGCTAGGTTGGCAGGAGCTGGGACAGAGTAACGGGATTCGAACAGCCAACCTTCAGATCAGCACGCCCAAGAGGCTCAATGGTTTAGACCACAGCGCCACCTGTGTCCCTCTTAGACAGTGTATGGGGTGGTAGAGGGGAAATCTGCCTCCGAATTCCCACTGAGCCATGAAACTCACTCATCCAGCCATCTAGCAGAAGGAAAACTCTGATCCTAAACCACCGCTGCCTTGTGGGACATCGCCGGGAGAAGAAAAAAACAAGGAGTGAACCCTACACAAATCCGTTGTGGCGTCCCTAAGATGGCTTGATGGCTCCTTGTACACCTCCTTCTGGCAACTCCTACAGCTCAATGGGTGCCAAATGTATTGCTCTGCTTTCCTTTGGACCACATCAGCGATGTGGGGGTGGTGGTCTTGTCGTCTGGGCAGCCCAGGGTCTCCATACACACTGCCCAGGCTTGCACCCTGGGGGGGTCACTTTGGTGCTGCTAGTGCAGTGGTTTGAGTTCACCCCAGGAGGCACACTCCATTGTCTCTCGAGACAGATGGTTGCCAACTGCAAGCATGAGAGTCACTGCAATGCCAGGGAAAACCCTCAGCTCTCTGTGCAGTTCTGAGTGGCCGTTGGCCATCACTTTTGATTATCACCCACATTTCTCTTCTGCTGTGTGTACATGCGGTCATCATGCTTCCCTCCCCCCAACACAGAAGTGCTTTCTGTACAGGATATTTGTCAAGTCTCAGGCAGTCCTCAGAGGGCATGCATGCGTATTTATCACCCTGCATGTTGTATACGAGGTG
Source organism: Lacerta viridis (assembly GCA_900245905.1). Classification (NCBI taxonomy): domain Eukaryota; kingdom Metazoa; phylum Chordata; class Lepidosauria; order Squamata; family Lacertidae; genus Lacerta; species Lacerta viridis. The sequence continues at coordinate 33,531 of OFHU01003507.1, read as the reverse complement.
GAACGTTTGGCTCGACTTCTTTCTAGGACACTCATAAAAAAAACGAAGGCAACGGAGCCTTAATTTATTGGATGTTCAGCTTTAGTGGTTGTTCTCGGTAGGTCATTCTCCTTATAAGTGGCCAGGAATTATGACAGCTTGTACTTTCCCATGAGAACTATATGTAGAAACAGGTAATTAGGACTGCCACTCAAGTCTTTTCTAACAGACAGGAGTGCAGCACAGTTGGGGCTTGATGCTAACTGCTCTGACTGGTGAAACCTTTCTCCCAGCACCTTAGATTCAAATGAACAACATTTATAATGGTAAGTTCTTTGCAAAATAAAAGACAAATATTGTGTTATGGGGAAAGCATCAACTAATAGCTCTTCGGACAATCAAAAGAATAGAGAAGAATTCAAAAGGAAAAAACTCTTTTGCACTTTCTAAATATTAATAGTTTTGTTTCTGTAGGGAAAATCATGTCTACCCTATTCCATCCCCTTTCTGAATTGAGGGTTCCACAGCTATAGCATTTGTTTAAAAAGTATGTTTGTTAAGGACATATGTATTCCCCAGAAAATGTTTGTCCCATCCCCCCAAAAATTGTTTGTTGAATGCTAAATATGATGCTTTAAGTAGTCACCGTACACAATAACATTTTTAAGACTGCAATCCTATACATATTTTCTTGGGGTTTACTTCTGAGTAAACATACATAGGATTGTGCTGGTGACAGCTGTGTGTGTGTGTGTAGCCAAAATTGGTTTTATCAACTTTCATTTCTGTTTCGTTTTGGAAATTTACCAGAATGTACACCAAAGCTATTTAATTTTGCTTTCAGATGAACACAGGGATGAATGTTTGACAGAATTCCCATCTTTTTACACCAGTACTGCTTTGTCAGTCTTTACCAGCCATGTGACACCACATAATGTGACAGGTGACACATTCCCCATCACCTTATTTCTGTGCCAGGAAAAGTTTCTCCTGCTTAATTGTTTCAATTCATCCGGCTGCCAGTACAGAAGCAGGAAAAAGGTAGCAATTTTGGTCTGGGAGATTCTTCAGTAATCGTAACACTGAACTTGTGGAAGGGCAATCCTAGCCAAATCATCTCAAAATATGTCCCTTCAATTTGTTGAGATGGTAAAGCATTTATAACCCAGCTCAACAGAGCACAGTGCAGGGACACTATAAACTTACAGTTACCAAGGGTCTGTCTTTCTTCAGTTTGCAAGAATACAATGCCCCTTATTTTCCAAAAAATTACCTGGCTGGAATAAATTACAGTAGCAATAATTTAACAACTGTGGGAGAGACCATAAAACTTTCTGCCCCTTATTAACTACTGTGTGACTATTAGGTTTATGGAAGATGTTAACATTGCACAATAGGAGGAGAGAGCGGGGGGGAAACCCTATTGTAAACAGGCCTCCAAACTGTTGGAAAGCAATTTTCCCCATGAGAAGTAAAGGGGACCTTGCCAACTTCTCTGAGGTATGTGAGGGGTCATGCGCCAATCATCTAAAGCAAGTTGATTCCCTGCTGCTAAGTAAATAAACTTAATTGCAAATTTGTGGCGTACTGAGACGTTTTAAAGTAAGCACGCCATCCAGAACTCTGAAATCTCCATTCTAAGTTCATGGAGAAAGAAAACGGCCTCTTTAAAAATCAGCTTGCTGCTCACGGCTCCCCAGAACAGTGCCTCCAGGCAAGTGGTTAAAAATACGATTTTTCTAAACAAACCTGACATTGCAAACTTAATGCAAAACCCTATGCATATATCATAACTTACGCTTTCGCAACTTGTTTAAATTAGAGCCAGAAAGAGGGTGTGTGTGTGTGTGTGTGTGTGTGTGTGTAGGGAGGGAGCAAGCAACCCAGCAAGCAGGAAACAAAATTGGCAGATTAACTCTTTCTTAAACATGCTCACAAGTTGGTAGTGTTCTTTGCAGCTTCAGATGTGGCTACACTAGCTGTGCTCTGGTTACTGGTGTCCTATGTTTCCACACTTAATGATGGGCCAGCGCTTTTTGTTCACAGCTCTTCTATACAGTGGTACTTCTGGTTACGTACTTAATTTGTTCCAGAGGTCCATTCATAACCTGAAATCGTTCTTAACCTGAAGCACCACTTTAGCTAATGGGGCGTCCCGCTGCTGCGGCGCAGCCGCTCCCCGATTTCTGTTCTCATCCAGAAGCAATGTTCTTAACTTGAAATATACTCAGAGCAGATCCTGAAGTTGAGGCTCCAGTACTTTGCCCACCTCATGAGAAGAGAAGACTCCCTAGAAAAGACCCTGATGTTGGGAAAGATGGAGGGCACAAGGAGAAGGGGACGACAGAGGATGAGATGGTTGGACAGTGTTCTCGAAGCGACTAGCATGAGTTTGGCCAAACTGTGGGAGGCAGTGGAGGATAGGAGTGCCTGGCGTGCTCTGGTCCATGGGGTCACGAGTCAGACATGACTGAATGACTGAACAACAACAACAACAACAACAACAACAACATACTCGGAGTCAAGTGTGAATTTCATGCTCTTTATTCAGCTCATAGTAGCGATGAATGAATGTTTCCCCACAACGTCTGCTATATATACATTATTTACACAATGGGCCCCACGTGATTGGCTAATTCCGGGCTACTCCTGTAGGCCAATCAGGTTGCAGATTCACTTCCACCTGGAGCTGGATTGGGTGGCTCCTGCGGACCAATCAGACTGCTGCATTCTGGATCCTATTGTTCTAGGACCAATCAGACTGCTGCATTCTGGATCCTATTGTTCTAGGACCAATCAGACTGCTGCATTCTGGATCCTATTGTTCTAGGACCAATCAGACTGCTGCATTCTGGATCCTATTGTTCTAGGATTCAGCTCAGTACATAACATAACCCGAGGTACTATTTCTGGGTTAGCGGAGTCTGTAACCTGAAGCGTCTGCAACCTGAAGCGTCTGTAACCCGATGTACCACTGTACAGAGTTCAGCTCAACTTCCTTCCCTTTCCCCCTATTTCCATTTACCAAAGCCTATTACTGTTATATTGGCACAGTCACAGGAATCTAAGGGTACGTTCACATGAGTCTTGGAATGCTGTGGGGCCATTTTCCATCTGCTGCATTTTCAAATTGCTTTCTTCCGTTTCTGTTCACAACTGAGTCAGGGCAGGGCTGCCTTCACCTGACGATTCCCTGGCCCATGCCAAACTCCAACTCAGTGAAGTGGCCGTCTACGCATGTGCCATCACCTGCACATACGCGAAAGCCTCCTAAAGTGTTCACACTGCAGTTTAATCACACCTTCCATTTTCTGGAAGTTGGTTTGTGGTTAAACGCATAGCAGTTCTCCAGCCACAGATAGATTGTGGCTAATATTAATGTGAAGCCGGCTTCAAACTCTAGTGGACGGAGTGCACTGGAAATGCAGCAAATATTGATTTAAATGCAACCAGAGTGGGAAGGTACAGGATTATTATTTTTTTTGTTCTTGTCTTCCAGCATGTGCATGTTCAAAGGAACCCATGCTGTTCAGCTGAAGTGTTCTTGGCTAGAGTTAAGTAACATAAATTTCTTTTTAAAAGCCACCAAACAAAGCATAATTTAACTGAATAAAAACAGTCTATTGTGTAAACTCAGAAACGTTCCCAGATCTGTTTTATAGAAGGAAAATCCAGAAGTTCTGTTAATAAATCTGCATATGAGCAAAGCTGGGCTTGAGCATCAACCCTTTAGGGGTTCTGTGTATGTAGATTCGATTCGTTCCACCATACCAGCAGAGGGACACAGTGACGTGATTCACAAATATTAAACCATAGTTTAAAGCAAACTGTTGCTGTTGTTTAATGTGAAAAAGCAGCATACTGGTTCCTACGGCTCAAAAGTTCCCATAGTGTTCCCCGTTTCCCTTGCTGTGCCTTGTCCAGACCTGGATTCATGGTTCATTTGCTCCAAAAAAACCACGAGTGGTAACTGATATTTGTTTGTGGATTACTACTTGTGCACAGTAGTTTGAGGTTGAATCCTGACAAGACAGAAGTACTGTTTTTGGGGGACAGGGGGTGGGTGGGTGTGGGGGACTCCCTGGTCCTGAATGGGGTAACTGTGCCCCTGAAGGACCAGGTGCAGCCTGGGAGTCATTTTGGACTCACAGCTGTCCATGGAGGCGCAGGTCAATTCTGTGTCCAGGGCGGCTGTCTACCAGCTCCATCTGGTACGCAGGCTGAGACCCTACCTGCCCGCAGACTGTCTCGCCAGAGTGGTGCATGCTCTAGTTATCTCCCGCTTGGACTACTGCAATGCGCTCTACGTGGGGCTACCTTTGAAGGTGACCCGGAAACTGCAATTAATCCAGAATGCGGCAGCTAGACTGGTGACTGGGAGTGGCCGCCGGGACCACATAACACCGGTCCTGAGAGATCTACATTGGCTCCCAGTACGTTTCTGAGCACAATTCAAAGTGTTGGTGCTGACCTTTAAAGCCCTAAACGGCCTCGGTCCTGTATACCTGAAGGAGCGTCTCCACCCCCATCGTTCAGCCCGGACACTGAGATCCAGCGCCGAGGGCCTTCTGGCGGTTCCCTCACTGCGAGAAGCAAAGCTACAGGGAACCAGGCAGAGGGCCTTCTCGGTAGTGGCGCCCGCCCTGTGGAACGCCCTCCCATCAGAGGTCAAGGGAATAAACAACTACCTGACATTCAGAAAATACCTGAAGGCAGCCCTGTTTAGGGAAGTTTTTAATCTGTGATATTTTAAATGTATTTTAATATTTGATGGAAGCCGCCCAGAGTGGCTGGGGTACAAATAACAAATTATTGTTATTATTATGCATACCCTCCAACATTTCTCCGATGTAAATAGGGACACCCTAAGGAAAAGTGGGACATTCCGGGATCAAATCAGAAACCGGGACATCCATGGAATATAGGGACACGTGGAGGGTCTGCATGCGATGTGTCTGAAAGAAATGAAGCATGAGTCCAGGTTTGGACAACGTGATAAACCAGACTCTTCAGGGTGCAGTGGTGCCAAGCCTTGCTTCAGGCAGAAAAATGGCTTGGGTCTATTACTGAATTATACTGAAAAGCAAAGCAAACGTGCCTGTTGGAAGCCAGGAAGGGAAGAAACTGAGAAGTATCTAGTTAAGTAGTTGAAAAGAACCTCGTAGAAAGCTCTAATGGTCAAACTGTTGATTGTACTTACATATATATGTGTGTATAAATTAAAAGCACACTTTTTATTTTTAAAAAGGAACATTTGATGGAACAAGTAAGCTAACAGATGAACTCCACAGGTTCTTGTCAACACCTCCATATATACGTGTGTGAGAGTGGCATATACTGTTCTTCATCATAAGATCTCAGGGCGGTTCACAGAATAAAATGCAGGATAAAAACAAGTAAATAACTAAAACAAAACAGCAAAGGAGTAACCCCACCCCCTTCCCACAGACACATTTAGAAGCCTGTAGAATATTAATCAGCATTATATATAAAAATTTATAATGAAGGCGCCAGGCAAACCTCCCTGGGGGAGCATTCCACAAACGGCATACCTCCTCGACAAAAGCAGACCCATAATTAACTCAAAGTAGGAAGAGTAATTAAGAAAAGGTGAGGAGGAATCACTAGGCACAAGGTAAAGGTCGAAATCCCCATCTCCAACCACAGCACAAAGCACTCGTGTTACTCACTGTTATGTAGTACAGGCATCTCTGTTTTTGCTGTCTAGGTTTTGTGCTGGCATCCATGGCACATTTATCAAGATATGAGTACTGGCCTCTCATTATTATTATTTTTGCCCTCCCTGAACATTGCGCGCGCGCGCACGCACGCACAAACCAACCAACAAACAAACAGTGTGTTGAATTGCTCTTTCCAGCCTGCCCTCTACAGCAGGGGTCAGCAAACTTTTTCAGCAGGGGGCCGGTCCACTGTCCCTCAGACCTTGTGGGGGGCCGGACTATATTTTGAAAAAAAAAAAATAATGAATTCCTATGCCCCACAAATAACCCAGAGATGCATTTTAAATAAAAGGACACATTCTACTCATGTAAAAACATGCTGATTCCCGGACCATCCGCAGGCCGGATTGAGAAGGCGATTGGGCCGCATCAGGCCCCCGGGCCTTAGTTTGGGGACTGCTGCTCTACAGGGAAGGAAACATTTTGCAAAGAGGATCAGGAACTAACCCAAACATCCCAGACACATCCTGATTCTAGTCCAGGACGGTTGCCATATTTGGCATTAGGGAACTGGAAATTTCCAGAAAGGGTCCTCCTTTGTGTGCCATCTTGCAGTGTCATCCAAGGTCATTTTATACCACAGGTATAATAAGGAAGATAATGAGCTGTGGTCACATGTAATGGTCCTGGGATCCAGGTAATAGAAGAAGCATTCTTATTGCTCCTTCCTCTACATTGGCTGACTGTAGATCATTTGCACATCAAATACAGATAATGTTTCCAAGTTTGGCATAGCCGCGGCTCTTTTGGGTAATGAATATTAGGTTACAGTGCCCCCTATATCAAAATGGCCAAACCTAGCTAGAAATTCCTAAAGAGAGGCTAGGTTCAAGGAAATGTCTTGTTTTAGTTAAATGAGGAAACTCCATCTTTGGCCTGCTTCATCTGGGAAGCTTTGTTAAGCTTCTGTCTGAGATAGATCATCTCTCAGTCCAGACAAGGGATTCGTTTTTACAATAAAGATTGAGAAAATGGGGTGGGGGGGGGGAAAGAGAGAAACCCACAAGCTCAACTGGTTGTCAAAGACCTCTTTAAATAGTTTTACAGATGAGTAAGTTGCAGATCCAGACAGCAGACTTTTAAATCATCATAAAGTTGACACAAACTGATCCTACTCATAACTGAGTATGGTTTTTGTTTTGTTTTTTGTTCTGTTTATTACTTTAAGGCTCCTGACAATTACAAATAGTTTGCATTTAGTCTCAATTGTGTTCTGAGCTGATTGCATTGTCACAATCCATTTATCTCAACCTTGCAGCAGGGTCTTACTTTTTTTTTTTAAACCCCCACCCTGTTCCTGAAAATTTCTAGCAGACTATCCTGCTAGACAGCCTAAAAAACACACTCTCGTGTTGTTTGAGATGTGGTAGCTTTTGAACCAACGTAGTTAAAAGTAGTAACCCCAGCAGTAGCGTACAGATAGGGAGACCTTAACAATTTTTCCTGTACCTTGCAGGAACAGTCTTACAGGACCCATTTCTATCCAAGTTATTTTGAAGCATGCTAATACTGTGCAATATGAAAATAGGGTTTTTTCCCCCAGTATTCATCTACAATGGGATTTTTAAAAAAAATAACAAAAAAACCCACTCTTTGTTCATTTTCTGTTGTGTACAGACTTAAACTCAAGATAATTTTGTTCTAAACAGTATCAAAGATCCAAACAGCTACTACAACAAAGCAATCCGGTTTGCCAGAAAACTGTAAATCACATTGTTTCTCTAGCAAGAGCAAAATGTTCATGTGTCCTGGTAACTGTATGTACTTTTATGACCCTTAATCAAAATAATTAGGATCAATGTGATACGCGGAACTGTTAGGCTTTTCAGAAGAGACATTCTGCAATCTTTCTAAGGTCTATTCAAAAGCTGTTCTCAGACCTCACACAGTTGGTCATAACTGGGATTTCGTTGAGGATTTAAACAAGTAACTTCCAAGTAAACTACTGATTGCAAAGGATGCCTTTGGAATGTAACCCAGTTTGCTGCTTTGTCCTGCTGCATGAAAACAAATTGTCAGATGTAAGTTCAGAATATTTATTCTGGTGACTGTCGGAATAGTCATTTATTAGCTTAAGAAAGGCAGGAGTTCGTGGCAAGTGGCTTGAGAGTTACATGCCAACATTAGGATACTTATATGGCCCACGAAAGACTCCCCAATTTTGTTTTATTTTTAAAGCATGTTCCTAGCACTTCTGATGTAATTTCACGGCCACTTCTTTGGGGATTCACTTTTGAATAAGCGTTATAGCATCATGCTGCGTGTTTGCAGACGGGGTAGAGGAATCAGAAAAAAAGAAGGCATGTTAAAACCAAAGTCCAAACTAAATATTAATAATGATTGATAATGATTGTGTAAACACATTGCTACAGGTATTTCACAGGCTACATCAAATTCTTAATTGATGGAAACAATTTCAAAATGTGCTCCGAAAGGATCTCGTCTATTGTCGGAGAAGCATATTGTTGCCAATCTACATGTGTTAATAATATGTTAATTACATGCAACTGTGTATATGAAATAGGTGGCATTTGTATATCAACATGATGAAGAGTTGGGATTTGATTTCCTGCTTTATCACTACCCGAAGGAGTCTCAAATCGGCTAACATTCTCCCCCCCCACAACAAATACTCTGTGAGATGAGTGGGCGCTGAGAAGACTTCAGAGAAGTGTGACTAGCCCAAGGTCACCCACCAGCTGCATGTGGAGGAGTGGAGACGCGAACCCGGTTCCCCAGATTACGAGTCTACCGCTCTTAACCACTACACCACACTGGATGAATATGGGCTTAGTAGTAAATAAATTCAAAGAGTTCTCAAAAAGCTCCCACCCCAAAATAATACAGCACAGTCTGTCAATACTTCCTGTGTCACTTTGAGGAGAAAACCATACTGATTTCTAAAAAAGTATATAGTTATGCTGAACTGAAAGGTATCCTATGAGAATTTTGGGCTCAGATTTTGAATGGATGAGAGGTGAATCAAAACCACACCGCAAATTTCATGGGGATACATTTCACCAATGTCTGAATCTCAGTGGCGCAGCTTGTGGAGAGGCCATAGCGGCGTTTGCCCCCGGGCTCAATATTGTTAGGGGCGCAAAAATTCAAACACCCAATGCTGCCTCAACTTCCAACTGCCTGTATGCTTCCATTGATGGGCTCCATTGAAAACGGTTTCTCCATGGTGAAAAAATGGTGGCCACTAGCTGGTGATCACTAAGATGTCCTCCAGACTGTGGAGGGTTATCATTATGAGAATGAGCCTAGGTCACCTTTGGGCTCATGTGCACCTGTGAGGAGATGACTAATGGCGATGTAGCATCAGAACAAACTGGTCAGTCTTAACCATAGTTTACTGAAAGGAAAAAGCCAAGTATGGTTTGTGAAGTTGTCAGGAAGGCTTTCATATATTCTTACTGTTTGCATCTGATGCACGGGTTGTTCTGTCAAATAATTTGTTCTCCTATTTGATCTAGCGATTGCTGTAGAATGCAGGGCAGAAGGCTGCTTTCAACATTGTTGTTGTTCAGTCGTTCAGTCGTGTCCGACTCTTTGTGACCCCATGGACCAGAGCACGCCAGGCACGCCTATCCTTCACTGCCTCTCGCAGTTTGGCCAAACTCATGTTAGTAGCTTCGAGAACACTGTCCAACCATCTCATCCTCTGTCGTCCCCTTCTCCTTGTGCCCTCCATCTTTCCCAACATCAGGGTCTTTTCTAGGGAGTCTTCTCTTCTCATGAGGTGGCCAAAGTATTGGAGCCTCAGCTTCAGGATCTGTCCTTCCAGTGAGCACTCAGGGCTGATTTCCTTGAGAATGGATAGGTTTGATCTTCTTGCAGTCCATGGGACTCTCAAGAGTCTCCTCCAGCACCATAATTCAAAAGCATCAATTATTCGGCGATCAGCCTTCTTGATGGTCCAGCTCTCACTTCCGTACACGCTTTCAACATTAGCAGGCCCCAAAGTTTTAAGAATTATAAAGCAAGATCTGAAAGACTTAAGAAACAAATATTTGTGTCCATGTAAAGTTTGCTGGTTGGCATATACACGCAGAGAGATTCCGTTTTAAATGCCATAGATATTTCCTTACTGGGATATAACACTCTTCCAACCCTCTTTTTTTTGTTTTTTTGTTAAGTATAAATGTTAGAAGGGGAGCAACTTAGTAGACAATGCTCTGGTACGTCACCAGCATTGTCATAATGATGTATTAATGTAATGGATCACTAGAGACTTGTCAGAGAGAAGATTTATTACCCCCCAAATACTTCAAGGAGGTAGGAAAGTATCAAGAATGGAGTTGACTGACTGTTTATTTTGCTAAACTAAGGACTTTTAAAGTAAGCTTAAAAAATCCTTTTTCACTTCAGGAAATAGCTGAAAGGAAAGGACCCCAGACCAAAAAAAGAAAAGAAAAAGGGTTTAAGTCAACAACATGATGAGGACTCAGGAGGCATCATAAATGCCTCGAAAGATATCATACTTGCTGCAACAGAGTTTACATAAGGTCTCTGAAGCACAGAGTTTTATACAAGACACATGCAATGTTTCAAATGAATATTTTAAAAGTTAAATTTAACAAATGTTTACTGGGTTTCTCTGTGTATTTTATTTCTGAGAGGCTCTAAAAATGAACTGGTTATACTTAGTTATGGAAAGCAATACAGAGATAAGTGGAAGAGATACCGCTGGCCATTGTAAATAATCTTTCACAGCACTATGTATACTTGCACATGCATTCAGCATCTCAGAATACTCCCTTGCCGGATAAAGTTTGTTTATACATCTGCTTTGTAGTACGTTTGGTTTGGTACAGATCAGGTCTTGTGCCAGTATCTAGCCTTTGATAGAGTCAACCATCTGCTCTGGGCTGCATTCCCAAGTGACTCAGCTCTGAGAAGACCTGGTCCCATCATTCCAGAAGCTTCTGCCAGCCTCACCGCATCCATGAACACCTCTTCACTGTTTTGTGCCCTCTTGAACTCTCTCTTCAAACTTCTTTTCAACTTCCCCTTACAGCTTTTGGTTTTGTACAGTTCATAAGATGTACTTCAGAGCGTCCACACACAGTCAAAAAGTCACACATTTCTAACCATTAACAACGCCAGGGATTTGCAACTGGTAAGAGCCCACAAATTTTGGACTCTACAAAAAATGTAATGTCAAAAAGAAAAAGAAAAGAAAGAAGTTGCTTAGTGTGTATCATTGGAATAGGAAGGTGCGTACGAAGAACAGAATGAAGGACACAGATTGCAGCACACTGTGTACATACGAGATTTCATGCTGCACCCAATTTATGCAGGCAAATAAATAAATTGGACTGCGCATAGCAGTGGACACGGATCCTTGTACATACCGTATTTTTTGCTCCATAGGGCGCACCGGACCATAGGGCACACCTCGTTTTTAGAGGAGGAAACAAGAAAAAAATATTTTTCTGGTTTTCCTCCTCTAAAAGCCCTGTTTTTTGAGGATCAGCTAAAAGTTTTGCAGCTTTTTTTGCAAAGGGAAAAGCCCTTTTTTTGAGGATCAGCTAAAAGTTTTGCAGCTTTTTTTGCAAAGGGGGAAAAGCAAAGCTCCTTTTGCAAAGGGGGAAAAGCAAAGAGGAAAAGCCCCGTTTTTATGGGGTTCAACTCACATTTCTGCAGCTTCTAAAGGAAAGGGAGCCTTTTCTACAGTTTCCAGACAGATAATCTAATCAGCCAGTCACATGTAGCTGGGGAAACAAACAACCTCCCTCTGCAGCACATTCAACAAAGGAGGGCGGGGCTGAAAGGGAGCCGGGACTCTTATCTCTCTCCCGATCTCTTGCTGATCAGCTGCTGAGCGGGGTCCTTTCAACACCCCCTTTTCTCTTTGTAAAATAAAAAGCATGATCCTCTTTTGGCCCCTGGGCAATTCAGCTCCAGGGACCACCATTCGCTCCATAAGACGCACAGATATTTCCCCTTACTTTTTAGGAGGAAAAAAGTGCGTCTTATGGAGTGAAAAATACGGTATGTGGGCATTCTCACATGATAGACAACAAAGGCCTTGAAGCAAAGATCCCATGAGAGAGTTGGAAGAAAGAGGGATATCCCACCGCAAACTGCCTTTGGAATGAGCCAATAAATTGGCCTAAGGTAGCCAAGGAGGGGAGGGTTCCACTTTGTTCTCTGTCCAAATAACAAAGAAATGCTTCTGGTGGGGTTTTCTTCCAGATCTGAGTAACCCTTTTAGCCTTTTGGTTTTTAAGAGGTGAAAAAAAAAATCCGAACGACTGATTCTCACACTGAAACTCCTTTTACTTTGTTGAAGAAGCAGCCCCAATGCACAGAAGAAAATGAAAATGCCACCTCAATTCCAACAGTTCAACATTAAACAGTTCAGTGTTAACATGAAACATAGCCAGTGGGCAGTTAAAATGGAGATGGGGGCAAGGGACAGCTGAAAGTGGAGAGCTGAAAGTAAATATGGGCCCAGGGCATGGTCGAAAGGCGCAGCAGGCATCAACTCTGCTAAAGCTAAGCAGGTCTGTGTCTGGTTAGTGCCTGAATGGAAGACTGCCTGGGAACCCCACGTAGACAAGTCTGATTTCCCCGGGGAAGGCAGGATATAAATTTTGCTTTAAATTGTATGCTAGACACAGTTGCCCGTGGTGTGTACATTCATCCCAATATCATATGTGGAGTGTTCAGGCGCGTGAGTGAGGTGAACAGATTGTGCAGCGTATATAGCTGCCACAGAATTTTGGCCACCCCTGCTGCCACCCTGGTCATGGTGTTCCCCGTCCCAAATTTTGAGGCAGCAGCAAGAAGGGATGCCCCCTTTCCCTTTAGAAAGAATTAATGGCTGGGGTCAATCAGCTGAGTGCAAGGCCCTTTGAAGCATCAGTCAAAGTTCCATCTTCCAATGAAGATGGCAGGCACAACCGGGACCTCAGTCAGCACTTCAAGGAACAGTGTGCTTGGTCTCATGATCCTGGCTCTAGATATATATTTTTTTAATATTTTTTTGGGGGGGAGGGGCACTGCATCCCATGCCAAGAGCTGAGACGGCGGCCATTTTCTGCTGTGTTTCCAACCTAAGTTTGTTATAAGAATGCTTAGTCAAGCATTTTGAACGGAACAAATCCATACACCAAAGGAAACCATCACATATTTTGGCTCTTTGAGGATATCAGATGTGTTACTTTCTCCAGCAGACCCAAGTTGGACTACTTTCATATCAATTTCGTATTTGATAACAATGATCAGAACCACATTTGCCTAAAGAAGAATGGTCCCACCTTTCACAGTTCCATATTTTCATTCTCAATCAATCATGAAAATTTCAATAGGGTGTAAGTAAGAGCTGACAATTTTTGAGTTCCATTTTATGTCCAGTATTTCTATGCTGAAGCTTTGAGATCTAGCTAGTTTTCCTACATATTTAACAAGCACCAGCTGGTTTTAAAGCCCAGGTCAGTGGACTGCCCCATTGTTCAAGTTTTCAAAGGGATATCAATTAAGTTGACAACGTTTTACAATGGCCAGGGATCTGAAAAACTATTTTAGGTGTGCCCAAGGGCGTTTTAAAAAAACCTTTTCTCACAACAAGCTCCTATGCCATATCACAGAGTGTTTTCAAAAATCAGAAAAAAACCAGGATCAATAACAGCTGCTTTCAAAAGACAAACAGAACAAAACAACAGCTGCACAGGTGGGTTTGGTTGTCAATGTGCTATGAGGAAACTATCAAGTGAAAACTTTTAATGCTTAATAATTATATATATATATATATATATATATATATATATATATATATATATATATATAGGGAAACATTTTCTCCAGGAGTACACCAAAACAGACTGGGTCATTTTGAAAGCCCACTCAGTTTCAAAACAGGTGTGCCATGTGGTACAGAAAGCTGCTTTTTAAAAAAGAAACATAAGCTTAAAGCCCAATTGGACGTGCGAAACTAATTGACCAGCCATTTGAATCTTGGCTCATTAGCAGTAGTAGTAGTAGCAGTAGTAAAAAGGTAAAGGGACCCCTGACCATTAGGTCCAGTCGTGGACGACTCCGGGGTTGCGGCGCTCATCTCACTTTACTGGCTGAGGGAGCCGGCATACAGCTTCTGGGTCATGTGACCAGCATGACTAAGCCACTTCCGGCGAACCAGAGCAGCGCACGGAAATGCCGTTTACCTATTAATCTACTTGCACTTTGACGTGCTTTCAAACTGCTAGGTTGGCAGGAGCAGGGGCCGAGCAAGGGGAGCTCACCCTGTCGCGGGGATTCAAACCGCCGACCTTCTGATCGGCATGCCCTAGGCTCTGTGGTTTAGACCACAGCGCCACCCGCGTCCACTAAAAATAGCTGGTACATTCCACAAAAAAGGCACAGCCCAAGGCTGTCTTTTCACCCAATTAAGATGTAGAAAATTACATATTTTTATTTTCCCCCTTTCCCCCTGAGTATTACCATTAAAACCATGAGGTCCTAGAAAAGTAGCTTAATAACTGACTGACCCTCATTCATTTCTGATCGGCAAGCCCTAGGCTTTGTGGTTTAACCCACAGCGCCACCCGTGTCCCATACTAGTCCATTGAACTCAGTGGGACTCACAGTGCCCGCTAACCATTTCTACTAAGAAGTAACCCTCATTGAATTTAATGGGGCTTACTACCACATATGCGGGGTTAGGGTTGCTGTGTTAGTTTTGTTTCAAAATTATTTGAAGTGTGCTGTAACCAGGATCACGTAGATTTTTGCACTTAGTAAAGGGCATGTCTGGTTAAGTAAGTTATGTGAAACCCAAAACAGGACTGTTTTTCAAGGTATACTTCATTGTTCCAGCTTATTTGTTCGCCGCCACCTGTCTCCCCCACATTACAGCACCGAGTGCGCGTTTCAAAACAAAAGTAATAACACAATTGTCTCACACCACACACATTCCCAGTGGAAATTAAAATGCATGCTTTTTCTCATCATTCTTTATTTAACAACTGGGAGGGTTTTAATATTCGAAACTCAGCAAGAAAATTGTCAGGAAACACAGAGATGCCTTTTGAGATTTCAAATTCCACTTTCATTGTTTCCCTTTCATTTTAGGCGAGTGTTTGTTTTCCAGCCAAGTGACTGTATCCTGTGATGGAATGATGGCTAATGGGATTTTCTGCGATGATTTCTCAGTCAATTATAGCACTAGAAAGACCTATGCAGATGGATATGAAATCATCCCCAATGAAATCATTCCTGTTTCTAATTGCAGGAAGAACATAAAAAAACCAAAAGCCCCAAAACCATCTAGCCAGGGGTCTTGTACATGTGAAAGGAGGCTTGAGGAAGATGAACTGGAAACCTACACATGCAACGGGTGCAGTATATATGGAACCCCCTTCCCCTCAAATCCAGCTTCTAGGACCGTGCATGTGGAAACCTTTTAGAAAATCAACAACAAGGCCAGTTACTTTTAAAGGAAGGAGAACAGAGAAGACCTGCATTTGGCTTTTCTTCCCATTCCTCTTTTCTCAACGAACCGTTGACCAACACAGTTCACACATGCACAGATAGATCAGGGCCTACATCTTTTTGCACAGGCTTATTGTTACGGAGCACATTTCAGATCTATTTCTCTATCATATAAGGGCGTTTCAAGCGCTTCCTTTCTCCCCTTGCACATATAAGGAAGCAGCTATATCCAGAGATGTTTTCTATAACATTGCTAATATGAGGCCTATAAATGTGAAGAACCGAAGACAGGAAAAATGCGAAGCAGAGATGAAGCTGGAACTGGCATATTTCTCCATCACTAGCATAGTTCCCCTCTGAATTAAGACTTGTGTGCACATACTGTAGGGTTCCCAGTGTGACTCGTAATCTGGTGAACCGGGTTCGCTTCCCCGCTCCTCCACATGCAGCTGCTGGGGTGACCTTGGGCTAGTCACACTTCTCTGAAGTCTCTCAGCCCCACTCACCTCACAGAGTGTTTGTTGTGGGGGAGGAAGGGAAAGGAGAATGTTAGCCGCTTTGAGACTCCTTAGGATAAAGGGGATATCAAATCCAAACTCCTCCTCCTCCTCCTCCTCCTCCTCCTCCTCCTCCTCCTCTTCTTCTTCTTCTTCTTCTTCTTCTTCTTCTTCTTCTTCTTCCCAAACATTTGTGAGTGTAATATAACATTACAGATAAACTCGCTCTGGGGTGATAAATTCACTCTTCTGTAATTAAAAACAACACTTTTACCCAGAATAAACACCAACATTCTTTGTTACAAAATTGTTGCTGTGCCATAAGCTGCTCTGTTTTAATTTAGAGAGCATTCACCGCTGATTCTTTAAAAAAGCAATAACTTCTCAACTTTTTTTTTTTAAAAAAATAACCTGCTGAAATTTCAGAGTGAAAGAAAAGTCAGCCTGTGATTTCAGGATGTTCTCTGCAGCAGCATGGGTGAGGGAAATGAAGCAAGACCACGTTTTAAAAGTGCACTGTTTGTGCGGTACATTAAAGTGTGTACTGCATTTGCTAAAATGACACATTTAAGGAGGGGGGGGAGCAACTGTGGAGTTAGTTCATGCAGTTCTGAGATATAAGTCATCGAGAATTCAGGCCATATCTTCCAGAGTGAATCATCTCTTGTCTGCATGGAAGATGGCATGCATAACCTGTTTAGTGAAAGCTTTATCACCGAGGAAATACAATTCTAAGCATCATCATGTTGAGCACTTTAAACATTTACAATTCCCTTGGAAAAAAAAATCCACAGTAAATAAGTCCATAGATGTAAATAGAAATAAGAGCTCTGCATTGCCTTCCTTATGCGAAATACGACACACATGTCAACAGTTGTGTGGGGGAAGTCAGTTTAAAAATGAGCTATTGACGATTCAGAGTCAAATTTATTAATAAAAGTGTAGCACAAGGGCAATTTATGACACATACACACACAAACACACACACACACACACACCCCGCCGGAAGTTTATGTCCAGAAAATAGGGTTGCCAGGTCTGCTTCCAAAAAATAGCGGACAAGTGTGTGTGTGGGGGGGTAAATTAAATTAAATTAAATTAAATATATGTTTTCTTACAAACATTTTAACACGTATTAAAATACCATTTCATCATAAAGCTTTTGAATAAAAAAAGTCCACTATTTTGTGGAAAAAAATAGTGAACATAATGTGAAAAAAGTGGACTGTCCACTCAAATAGTGGACAACTGGCAACCCTACCAGAAGATGCTCCCCTGCACCGTCTTTTACTTCTTGAACAACACCCTATGGGCTTTTCTGAAAGTGTAGGATGCTAACACAAAAGGGGTGGGCCCTATTTATGTCGTTGGGTGGTGCTGTGGTCTAAACCACTGAGTTTAGGGCTTGCCGATCAGAAGGTCAGCGGTTCGAATCCCTGCGACAGGGTGAGCTCCCGTTGTTCGGTCCCAGCTCCTGCCAACCTAGCAGTTCGAAAGCACGTCAAAGTGCAAGTACAGTGCTACCTCAGGTTACAGACGCTTCAGGTCACAGACAATTCAGGTTATAGACTCCGCTAACCCAGAAATAGTACCTCGGGTTAAGAACTTTGCTTCAGGATGAGAACAGAAATCATGCGCGGCGGCAGCGGGAGGCCCCATTAGCTAAAGTGGTACCTCAGGTTAAGAACAGTTTCAGGTTAAGAACGGACCTCCAGAACAAATTAATTTCTTAACCTGAGGTACCACTGTAGATAAATAGGTACTGCTCTGGCGGAAAGGTAAACGGCGTTTCCGTGCGCTGGTCTGGTTTGCCAGAAGTGGCTTAGTCATGCTGGCCACATGAGCCAGAAGCTGTCTGTGGAAAAACGCCAGCTCCCTCGGCCTATAGAGCGAGATGAGCGCCGCAACCCCAGAGTCGTCCATGACTGGACCTAGGTCAGGGGTACCTTTACCTTTATGGGAGGAATGCACCTGAACCATTTATCAGGCACAGGATTCAGCTGCAGCAGCCTAGTTGTTGGGCTAAAGTGCAACTCCTGCAGCTAGTCTGTCCATATGATCAGGTTGTATATCAGGTGCAGCTTATGAAATGGACATTGTTTTTTAATAGAACCCCAAGAACTACCAACTAGAAAGCGGATACAGAGTTATTCCCTCCCTGTCTCAGTCACATTGAATTCAATGGCACTTACTTTCAGGTAAGTGTTATAGGACTGCAACCTAAGTGTTTTTTGTATAAGCATATGATGGAAAATGTTGGCTTTTGAGTCTTCTAATGCGGGTGGCACTGTGGGTTAAACCACAGAGCCTAGGGCTTGCTTATCAGAAGGTCGGTGGTTTGAATCCCTGCGACGGGGTGAGCTCCCGTTGCTCAGTCCCTGCTCCTGCCAACCCTAGCAGTTCGAAAGCACATCAAAGTGCAAGTAGATAAATAGGTACCGCTCTGGCAGGAAGGTAAACGCGTTTCCGTGCGCTGCTCTGGTTTGCCAGAAGTGGCTTAGTCATGCTGGCCACATGACCCGGAAGCTGTACACCGGCTCCCTCGGCCAGTAAAGTGAGATGAGCGCCGCAACTCCAGAGTCGTCCGCGACTGGACCTAATGGTCAGGGGTCCCTTTACCCTTTAACACCACTCTCACTGTCAAACCCTCCCCCTTTCCTTCTAGGCCTTTCTCATAAAAATCTGATGTTCTATTTCATTATATATTCCTGTTACTAAAATGTCATTAACCAAGTGGTGTATTAACTGATGATGTTAAGCTGGTTAGTGGGAGAACGTAAGTGTCACTTTGATGACACAAAGTGGCTGTTATGATTATATAAAATCAATTATTCCTTCAGAAACTGCATTAGTTCTTAACCAATGTAGTTGGAGGTAGGTTAACCCCCCCCCAAAAGGCGTGAAATAACTTTTCACCCTTGGAAATACCATACCTGCCTCCCGGTTCCTCTGCAGGCTGTCACATCAAGAGGACACTGTCTTCCTCGCTTTACTGCTTCTACAGAATCCAGGTTCATGGGCTGCATATTTGAAGAAACAATAAACACATTTTAAAGAGCAAACCAAATTTAGAAGTACTAGAAACTCCATGAAACCCTTGTACATAGTTTTTTACAATTTCTTTTATCTGAAGGTCTTAAAGTCTGTGAAATACTCAACATGTTTCAAAATGTTTCCCCCCTACCACTTTACTGAGACACAGTGACAGATAATCCGAAAGGGTGCAGAGCCAGGTCGTGTGAGGAGATTTTATTAGCTATACACCGGGTGACACAGAAACTCAAAAAAATAGAGCAAATCAAACAAACAAACAAACAAACAAATAGTAAAAAATAATCCCGAAAACAAAGTGGAAACGCAAGTTTTGATTCTGTTTTATAAACAAATATGTGATCATTAAAAAATAAACTTGGGGTGGAGGTATTGTCATTCTTGGTCCTCTCGGCTCCTCTTTCATCCAACCTTAAATTCCACATTTCTGCGGCGATTTATACTTAAAAAAAGAAAAACGAATGCTCTTGAAAATTCAGCATTTAGTGCAACATTCAAAGGATAGGATGTTTCAGAAAGTGTGAATTTTACAGATTCACCTTTAAATATGAACTGAATCAAACCCCCCCCATCCCTACTGCAAATTAAATAAACAGTCCTAGATTTGTATACTTACAGACAAGCCCCTCAGACTTCAGTGGGACTTACTTCCAGGTAAGAGGGCATAGAATTAAAGCCCAAAATCTCTCAAAGAGTTCTTTTCAAATGTGAGCCTATTTAAAACGTGGGTAGGCAAACTAAGGCCTGGGGGCTGGATCTGGCCCAATCGCCTTCTAAATCCAGCCCACAGATGGTCCAGGAATCAGCATGTTTTTACATGAGTAGAATGTGTCCTTTTATTTAAAATGCATCTCTGGGTTATTTGTGGGGCCTGCCTGGTGTTTTTACATGAGTAGAATGTGTCCTTTTATTTAAAATGCATCTCTGGGTTATTTGTGGGGCATAGGAATTCGTTCATTCCCCCCCCCCAAAAAAAATATAGTCTGGCCCCCCACAAGGTCTGAGGGACAGTGGACCGGCCCCCTGCTGAAAAAGTTTGCTGACCCCCGATTTAAAATAAACCCACACAATCATACATTGTACTTGTCCTCCGCTCTTCCCCAGTAGCATGTTGGACGCCTTCCGACCTGAGGGGCTCATCTTCCAGCGTCATAACTTTTATATGCCTGTTGTCTTTGTCCATGGAGTTTTCTTGGCAGGGATACTGGAGTGGCTTGCCAGTTCCTTCTCCAGGTGGATCACGTTTGGTCCAAACTCTCCACTATGACCTGTCCATCTTGACCTGTCCATAGCTTCCCTGAGTAATTCAAGCCCCTTCGCCACGACAAGGCAGTGATCCAGGAAGGTGTTTTTTTTTTGCCTACCTCGTAGCAAATCGTCACAACTTTGTAAAGTTTGGTGGTTAGGCATTAGAATATTGCTGGAGAAGAGAGGAGGGAGGGTAGCGCCATCATCTCCCCCGCACATTGAAGGGTATTCCGTTAAAGGATTCAGGGGAGCATGGCCCTGTCCGAAGCCTGGGGAGGCTAGGGCCTAAGGAACGACCCCGATTGGTGGCCCCGGGGGAGCTCCTAGCTGATGTTTCCTGCTTGGCAGGGGGTTGGACTGGATGGCCCTTGTGGTGTCTTCCAACTCTATGATTCTATGATTCTACAACAAGGAGCCATCTGTCATGGATCTCAGCCCTGTTTCCAGTTCCACCATGTTTTCATGATGAATGCAAACCTTTAAAAATACACATGCATTTCAAACCTTACTGTTTTAATCAGCACACAGCACAGGTCTACGACAGAGGCTTGTGAAAAATCATCCCGTGAGAAGTGACCCCACCATATATGTTCACGTCAGATCACAACAATACTCCCAAAGAATTCCATATTGGCATCAACTTAATGAATTACTAGTTTATAATAATAAATCTTTCTGGAATTAATTACAATGGGAAGGAATTGCAATAAATAATTACAATGGTGGATGTCCGTGGTGTAGGAAACACATCAGGCTTTCATTTTCTAAAATGTATTTGATGATTGATTGATTGATTGATTGTATTGTTTTAGGAAGGAAGTACTTGATTTTGGTTGAATTGCAGTTTTCATGTTGAATTTCCTATTATACATTCTAGCAAGTTAAATGTTGATCACTAGAAAGCAAGAAGAATCCTTTTAAGAATATGAAGCCACCTGAACCAAACCGCATGCAAAGTGGAGCTAGAAGTCTACAAAGGCAGGAGTTGGAAACCTCAGGCCTGGGACCCAAATGTCACCTGGCCTCAGGACTCTAGCCAGACCATGCCTTACCTGGCCTGCTGTACCCCTGCCTTGAGTGAGTTCACCTAACTGTGTCCTTGAGCTGTGATGTCTCTTTCATACTTGGATGGAGCATGGAGAGAAATACTGAATAACCTATAAAATACTTAGAATTGTATGCTTTTAATGGATCAATCAATTAAGTAACTATAATTAAATGGCTACTAACGTGAGTTTCACCAAACTGCGGGAGGCAGTGGAAGACACGAGTGCCTGGCGTGCTCTGGTCCATGGGGTCACGAAGAGTTGGACACGACTAAACGACTAAACAACAACAACAACATAATTAAATGAATAATATACAGTATTACCCAAACTTCAATACGGATGCCTCTTAAAACAGCTTGACATTTAGTAACGAAAAGCTTCAGGTATTGGTCTGACGCAGTCGAAATAAACAAACTTAGTTGGTCTGTAAGGTGCTACTGGACAATTTTTAATTTTTATTTTTTAACCTATTTAACCAAAAGCTGTTATCTTGGCACAATGGTCACATTCTTTGTCAAGTTACAGGTAGGTAGCCGTGTTGGTCTGCCATAGTCAAAACAAAATAAAATAAAAAAATCCTTCCAGTAGCACCTTAGAGACCAACTAAGTTTGTTCTTGGTATGAGCTTTCGTGTGCATGCACACTTCTTCAGACTTCTTCAGGTATCTGAAGAAGTGTGCATGCACACGAAAGCTCATACCAAGAACAAACTTAGTTGGTCTCTAAGGTGCTACTGGAAGGAATTTTTTATTCTTTGTCAAGTCACCTAAAGGATTGCAAATAGACCAAACAAAAAAACCCTCTTAGATCTGCCCAAATCTCGTTTGCCCTCCTTCGTTAATATTGGCACCCAGCAATTAAGGATGCATGCCAATGTTAACTAAGGGTGCCTCCATTCCGACACTATTTTGCAGGAACAAGTCAAGTGCGCAATGGAAATTTAGGTTTGCACATTTAATTAAAGCACGCTTTTTATCTAGCACAACAAATCCACATTCAAAAAACCTTAAAAGTCACTTTTAGTAGTGTTCATCCATCCACTTGGGCATGTTTTTATTCTGTGGTGCTAATAAAATAGTTCACTAGAAAAGAAAAATCCTCAGAAAATGGCATCGTGATTGGGAAAAGTTCAAGAAAGCTTGGAAAGGACTGTATTACAGGACAATTCATCTGCATCAATTGCATAACTAGGCAAAGAAAGTGAGACACTGAATTACAGGAAGAAACAAAACAAAACAAAATAAAAAAAATCCTTCCAGTAGCACCTAAGAGACCAACTAAGTTTGTTCTTGGTATGAGCTTTCGTGTGCATGCACACTTCTTCAGATACATGAAAGCTCATACCAAGAACAAACTTAGTTGGTCTCTAAGGTGCTACTGGAAGGATTTTTTTATTTTGTTTTGACTATGGCAGACCAACACGGCTACCTACCTGTAACTAAAACAGGCATTGTGATTGTCTGAAAGAGGTGCTGAAATTGTATGGTACAATACTGCAAGAAAATTTCTCAGACCATGTGAGAGAGATCAGAATTTGCGGGGTCCTCAAGCAAGACTCTCTTACTGGTTGGCCTTAACCTGGAACAGACAGAGGTGAAGATGCTCTCCCTCATCTTGGATGCTTCAGGTAAAGTGAAAATGTTGAGCAGTGAACCCCCTGAAGGTCTTGGGGCTGCCATCCCTTGAAATTGGTCCTGACACCAGTTCACCCTTTCCTGCTAGTTGATTTATCAAGATACCATACTTTTTATTCCAGCTGTTCTGTATGCACTCCATTGAACTGGGGTTTAGGAATATAGATTCCCATTGGATTTTTTTTAAAAATGCTATTGCTTGTGATGGTACAGAAGTCCTACTTGTTTCCTCGCTACCAGATAGAAGGTGGGCATTTTTTGTTCTTTCTACAAATCAGCAAGTTGATCATCTTCAGTCTTTCAAACAGATTCTGAAATGAATCAGAGCCTGATATATTTTCATATAGATCCTGGAATCACTATGCACTCAAAATAAAAAGTTGCCTCTGTGTGCGGTTGTGGTATTACTGCAGCTTTAGATAAAGAAGTCCCAACATTCTGGATTGTAGATTATGATAATTGTCATCAGACCCATCCATCCACATTCACGGAAAGTGTTGGAAGCTGCACATTTAAGGTCTATTCATTTTATTTCAACTTGACTTGAATCATAAAAGGAATGTGAAGACAGAGAGCCTGTTGCTGAAATAAAGTTGATTTTCTCTCTCTCTCTCCCTGAAACTTGGGTTCATGACAGCTTTTTGTTGAGTAGGACATTAGCCTTTTGTAATTTATTGCTTTTAGATTAAATCTGGGGAAACTCAATATTGCAGTTGAATGATTAGAGCAATACCCCTTGGAGTAATAAATTTTCTTTGGTGCTGTGCATCTCCCGATCTTGTTTCCCTTCTAATTACATTTACATAAATGATATTCTGCAAAATTAAATTAACATTCCAACTGTTACACAGGCAACAAGAGACAAAAATAACTTACAAACCTGCAACTCTTGAGAAAATGTTGGGGTCTTTTCATGAACTGAATCCCAGCTATCCCTGAAGAGACAACTACACAGCTGCACATTATTCTTAGTTAACAACCAATCTAGATGCTTTTGTTATGGTTTTTTGGAGACCCTGTTGTTGCAGAATCCTGGTTCCCAGAAAGCCTTATTAAATAAAAGATAGGTGACATTCCAATCTTCATTAACGAGTGTTTGGATAGTACTAAATTTGCTGTAGGCTTTGGCCTATGTCCTCTCCTACACTTTTATCATTTGGCTCTTATAAAGTGTACTTGTACACAACTTCATCGAGTTGCACATGAGTGTGGGGCTTTTTCCAGGGGGCTGAGGACACAGTACTGTAAGAAGAGCTGATTCTCAAACAGAAGGGTATCCTCCCCCCCCCTTCATAGAACGGTACAAGACGCATAACCTAGTTTATGGGGAAGAAATTTGGGTCGCAAATTATTATTTCCCCGGTCATGGCAGAGCTATAGGCAGGCAGTGGTGAGGTCAGCACCATACAGCAGGGGTTGGCAACCTAAGGCCCATGGGCCAGAAGTGGCCCACGGGTGCGCTAAACTGTTACGGCATGGCGCCTCTCTTGTGCGGCTCCGGAAATCACTTCTGCGCATGCCCAGATGCCGGAAATTGCGCCTGCGCATGTCCGCAGCACTGGAAATCACTTGTGCACAGGCGCGATTTTCGGCATCTGGGCATG
Organism: Lacerta viridis; assembly: GCA_900245905.1. NCBI lineage: Eukaryota > Metazoa > Chordata > Lepidosauria > Squamata > Lacertidae > Lacerta > Lacerta viridis. Next base: position 9,287 of record OFHU01003507.1, on the reverse strand, counting down.
CACAGAAGCAATTTGTGGCGTTGGCCCAGCCCACGAAGGATCTCTGCCCAGTAAGCCTTGCCGACCCCTGACATACAGGGACACCGCTGCCAGCGGTTTTCCACGCAAGCATGCACTCAGGACCAGTGCTAGGGTTTCTTGTGCCCTAGGCAGACCACCTTCTGGCGCCCCCCACCGCCCGCCCCCTGGCAAAGCCTGCTTTAGCGGGAGGTGGGGGTGGTGGAGAGGCAAGCAGCAGTTTCTCCGCTGTAGCAGAGAAGCTGCTGCTCGCCCGCCCCGCCCCCCGCCCAAGCCTGGCCAGCGCCCCCTCCATTTTGGCACCCTAGGCAATTGCCTAGTTCGCCTTAATGGACGTGCAGGCCCTGCATGCACTGATGACACCAGCAAGCTGCATAGGAGGTTGTTGATCATGTTCTTGTCCAGTTCTGACCTCAGTGTCCCCTGCCTCTAAATATGATTCCTACCTGCCACATTCCTACCAGAGGATGAATATTTTCTTATGAATTTGGCTCACTCAATTCTCTGTGGCCCTGTGGACATTTATTTTTGGCTCGGCTCGAAGCCCATGTTTGTTCTCTGTTTCTCTCCTCCAGTCCCCTATATTTTGGTGGCATGTTGATGGAAACAGCATTGGCACATTTACCTGTCCTAGTGCGGCTAGCAAGAAAATGCACCATTCATTCATTCATTCATTCATTCATAGAGACCTTTTATGGACTATGCAGAATTAGATAAGATGACAGAAAGAGTTCGAAACCGGCGGGACCAGGAATTCCTGAAGGATTGGACTAAGTTTGAGAAATATTTGAAAGACAATTGTAAACAACAAATCACGCTAATAGGCTTACAAGAAGTTTTGTAAGGTTAAATTTAGGAAATATTATGGAAAGAATTTTGTGTGGTAATAATTAATTGTTGTGATAAAAATAATAATAGTGAAGTTGGAAATACAACAAGAAATTTGAAAATTTGAAAATCCTGAGAAGCGAATAAGAATGGATGTTTAAAAGCGAAGATGAATAAGAATGGATGTTTAAAAGAATGTATGTAAAATTTAATTTAAAAATTATTTTTAAAAATCTAGAGACCTTTTGCCTGTACACAAGCACACTTAAGCTGGCATATTACAGTACAGTACACATTACCATAAGAAAATGGACTAAAAAAGGGGAAAAAATAGCTACTATCAATGAAGATATGCAATGAAAAATCCCTCAGGTAAAGGCCCTAATTGCTGAATGTCATCTGGAATTAAACCAGTTTTTAGTAAGGGCTTAAAATGGGCAAATAAAGGCAAATATCTGCTGGGAGAATGTTCCATAATCTGGATGCCAGAAATCTTAAGGCCTTTTCCCTTGTATACTTCTTTAGGAGACTGGGTACAGCAAGACAAGATAAGACTCAAGCCATGGGACTTTCTTGATGTGGTTCGTACCAACCAGGCTTGTATTCTAGTTTCAAAGTTTAAATTAAATGTTGGACTATTTCAGATTTATCCTTCTTCACCTGCCCCCTGTTGTTGTTTTACCCCTGTTTACCAAAATGACATGTGGTTCCATTTGTATTTTTTAGCTTGCCAATTGAACGACGCCTTTCATTGAACCGCTTTGATTAGCCGGTCAGAACAAGACTTGTTACCAGCAGTTTCAGTTTACTGGAAGCAAAGTGACATTTAGCAGTGAACAGTTGCAGTTTGCCAATTAAAAAGCCTGTGGCATTTTCAAATCAAAACCTATAGGAATCAGATCCCAAGGGCTGAAGAGAAAGCTACATGCGTTTGGCTTCTGAACTTCTTTTCAGACAAGCTGTTCACCCCACCCCACCCCCCCCAAAAAATTCAGGGAACCTTAGAAATGGTCTCCAATGTAGCACTGTAAACTGAATGATGAACAATAAAAGAAGCAGGAAAAGTCTGATGTTTGCATGTATGGGAGTTCTTTCGGTCACAGATTCATATTTCCACCCACCTCCAGTTTTGTTGCCAGAAGTTTAAACCTTACTGCTTTTCAGTGCAATTAGAGATGCAAAAACCCCTGACATTTCCCCTCGGAAGGCTGATACTGCATTTGAACAGAAACCTTTCTCTTACTAAAAAAATGTATGACACCCCGATGAACTGCATTGTCTTTGTAGGCATTTGCCAGACCTAAATGATCAAGCCAGCCTGTAACATGCAAGTGGGCAGGGTGGGTGAAAAACGTTAGAGAGGCCGATAAAACTCTCCTCCCCCCCCTAACTTATCTGCAAAGCTGTTCTTTGCCCTTATATAACCGCCTTGGCTATACTTAAGGATTAAATATAATAATTTTCAGCAACAGATGTTGGTGATCTCATCCAAGACCAAATGCCTTTTTAGACATTGTTTGGTTGTGCAACAACAAGCCAGAATTGTTGGCTGAAGATAAGTGAAAGCAAAATCTGTTTTCACTGGCGATAACTGAGCCCATTATCTATAAACATTCACATTTTGAAAACGGGATCAAAAAGCTGCACAGGGACATGACTGTGTTAGGGAATGTGGTCTCCCCTCGCAAAAAAGGGGGAAAAAACGGGGGGCGGGGAGAGAGAGAGACGGCAAGTACGTTGAAAACTGGCAGCATCTGATTTCCACAGCGGTAGTCTAGTTGTTCAAAAAGCACCATTAATTGCATGGAGCCTCTGGATGGGGAATTAATAGACTGCTTGAGACACAAATATATGGCGAAAACATCTGCAAAGACTTGACAGGGAACATCCTCTGAGGAATAAAGTCAAGGAGGCCCTTCAATATGGCAGCCTCCCCCTCCCCCTCCTCCTGCTTGTTTCAATGGATGGCTGACAGCTTCTAAAGGGCATCCCAGTCAAAAATCAATGTTGGAATGGATGGGGTTGGTATGGGCGGGTTAAGTCTAGCTCTTTCATCGGGGAAACAGGGCAGTTTCAGTATCCTTTGCAGGGAGAGTAGCCTCATAAGAAGTCACACACTTTCAAAATACAGGTACAGTGGTATCTCTGGTTACGTACTTAATTCGTTCTGGAGGTCCGTTCTTAACCTGAAACTGTTCTTAACCTGAAGCACCACTTTAGCTAATGGGGCCTCCTGCTGCCGCTGCGCCGCCAGAGCACGATTTCTGTTCTTATCCTGAAGCAAAGTTCTTAACCTGAAGCGTTATTTCTGGGTTAGCGGAGTCTGTAACCTGAAGCGTATGTAACCTGAGATACCACTGTACTGTTATTGTTGTTTAGTCGTTTAGTCATGTCCGACTCTTCATGAACCCATGGACCAGAGAGATTTTAGCCAGTGAGGATACCACCAGCAAATGGCATTGGGGGGAGCACAGAATTGCCCTTTCTGTATTAATAACTTTCTTACACAGTTATTATGCTTGTGGATAAAGCAGATCAAGCTTCCAACACATACTAGAGAGGTAGGTGGAAGTTTCTTTCCCGTGTGGCCATATTCTGAAACGTGTATTAAATATGGCCGCTTCTGAAAGAGGAGTAAAATAAAAATAAAAATGTAGGCATGGGGTAATTAATTGTTTCCTTCAAGAGAAGAAGACAGGGCAAAACTTGACTGATGTGCAGTCTGCTCCTATTTTGTGGTGGTTTGGAAACGAGCCCTCTGGAATTTAATAAGGTTTACTGAAAAGTAAGCACACAGAGAACTGTAGACTCAAACAGGGTTTGTTACAAATTAAAAAGGGAAATGGTTTTGTCAGCAGAGAAGACACAGAAATCCGACTATCAAATGATAAGGCAGTCTGGGGCAAGCTACACATTACACATAGTTCCAAGTAACTTTCCCTCAACTTTTTTTTGTGAAAGAGAAAACAAAAAAAATGATTGTGGAATAATCAATCTTGAGCAGAGGATGGGCAGCAGGGAGGCCCGCTTAATTTTATTTATTTTGTAGTTCAAATTACTCCTTCAGGCTGCTTTCATCTCTATGGAGGAAAAGTATTGGGATCTGTATCTTTTCTACACCAGGTGAAAAAACTGCCTGGGGTGATTTGAAGCAGAAATATATCTGGTGTTGAAAGAGGTACATCCTTTTTCCCATTTACTCTTTCTTTGCTCCTGATTGCAACCTCCTGTGGCTCTTTTTGCGTATCGAGGACCTCAATCCACCCCCCATTGACTTGACACAGGAGACAGATTTTTGGTTTGGGTTTTTGGCAAATAATTTAGGGCCACAACTTTATTTAAATACAAATTCGGTGAGTGGTTGCGTAGGCATTGGTTCAGACTACTGTCACACCGGGACAGAGGCTGGCCTAAAACCAGCGATTGGGAGAATGCGACTGAGGAGAGTTAAGGACCGGGGGGAAGCAACGCGTCCCTCTTCCCAATGGTCCCGGGGACTCGGCTTATGGCCCTAACCCCTACCGGGGGCTTCGGACAAAGCATAAGAGTCGCCGGATTCCTTTAACGGAATTCCCAGCATCAACCTGATTCTGGATGGGCAGCGCCCAATCCAGCAATCCACACAGGAACCAATGCCTAACCGCCAACCTTACAAGTTGTGACAAGTTGCTACTGCAGTAGGCAAAACCAAAAGGCACAGCCAATCGGCCAGATGGACAAATTCCTACTGGGCCCCTGCAAAGCAGACGACCCCATGACAGGCAGAGCAAAGTCAAAGCAGAGGCCTAAGAAAAAAGGGGGGGCGGGACGGGTGATCAGCAGCCGAAGCCAAGAGAAGGATCACCATGCTTAATTATGATTTATTAGCATTCCTTTGCAATTGCCACTTGTGCTGCAAAAATTATTCACCCACCACAAGTAAGCCAGTCCTGCTGTGCATTTACCAGCTCAGCTGCCTGGGAATATTCAACTTCCAAGACAAGCATACCTAGAACAGCCTGTGCTTGCTCCACATAAAAGGGAGATTGGATAATCAAATTATGACATAGAAATCGTTTTCTCAACCCTCCCTGGGGTAGCAAAAAGCCCTAAAGCCAGAGTGCCGTGTACCATGTCAGACCACTGATCTATCTAGCTCAATATTGTTTATACCACTGACCTTCAACTAGTGGGTAGGGACCCATTACTGGGTCACAGCCTGATCCAAGGTGGGTCACAACAACAGTACTATCATCATGCAATTATATGGTAGATTAAGAAATAGGTCCCCAAATGTTTGTTTGAGTTAAGGTGGGACCTGGATCTGCAAAGTTTGAAGACTACTGCTTCACACTAACTGGCAGTGGCTGGCAGCAGGTGCTCCTTGTTTTATTAACTCTCTGACACTTTTGGTACGTTCGAAGAATGCTTCCAACAGAATGCAGAAAATTGCTTCATGGTTCCCCACAGCACCACGTGCTGCAGGTTTAACACATATCAACCTCCAAGCTATTTTCCACTGATGTGTAGAGTCAATAGACACAAGGACGGGACTGTGTCCTTTAATAGCTGCTGCTGTTCTGCCCAGTGATAAGAGAATATTCCAAGCTTATCACTTCTCCAGAGAGGATAGCAATAAAAACAAACCCCAAACACACACATAATTACACAGACTACCATTCCCTTCTCTCCCCCCACCCTCGCCTATATATACAACATTAAAGTCTCACATCAAATATAACTGATCTGTAGAAGACTTTATGATCTGAAAATAGAGACGATGTGTGGACTTTTAACCCAAGAAAATATTTAATAACTACACAGACCACCACCACACAATATACATACATAGTTTATCTAACTTAGAACACACACCGGCTACAGTACAGTCATATCTCGGGTTACGGCCACTTCAGGTTGTGCGTTTTCGGGTTGCGCACCGCGCCGAATCCGGAAGTACTGGAATGGGTTACTTCTGGGTTCGGCGCTTCACGCTTGCACAGAAGCGGCAAACTGCAACCCATGCGTGCATAGACGTGGCGCTGCGGGTTACAGACGATGCGGGTTGTGAACGCGCCTCCTGCCCGGATCGCATTCACAACCCAAGTGTCCACTGTAGTAGTGATGATGATGATGATGATGATAGAGAGGCCATGGTTATGCCAAGCCTCTGGCACAATGGAGAGAAGTAGCAGGCATAGAAAAAGCTGGTGTCAAGTGGTCCAGAAACTTCTGGTCTAGGCAACACATTTTCATTATTTTTATTTAAAATATTTATATTCCCGCACCTCTTAACTATGCTGATTCATGATGTGGCTAACAAATACAAAATCTTCAAGCAAACACAGGTTGAGGCTAAACATAGTTTGTTCCAAAGAGAGAAGGGAAGGTTAGTGTGCAAGAATTCACAGGTAAGAGGGGAATAGAAAGCAGGTGAGCCCACAACAGAATGGGAGAAGTGTGCAAGCGTGAAAAGATTAGGCAACCTCACATCTGCCTTGTGTCGTATCTGTGTTTAACCCCATTAACATCAGTGGGTTTAAGCATGCCTAACTCAGTTTAAGTAAGTTAAGCTTTAAGTAAACTTGGTGTGGTAGGCAAGGAAATAAAAGGGGGGCCCCTCCAGATTAGTTTTTTTTCCCTGCAGGCATCTTCTGCAACATGTTATTGATGCAATAATAATGTATTGGTGGTGATTTTATACTGTCATGCTTTCCCAATGTTACTGCATTATTGCCGTCTGGAGGGGCACCCTTGTGCTACAGTGCAACAGAAGTATGACAAATTGGAACACTGTAGTATGACACGTTATAGAATTTCAGCAGTAAGTTGCAGGAAACCAAGAGTATGCCTGTCCCAAAACTTTTCCAGGCACAAGTAACACTGAAAGCAGGATCATGTATGCCCACCCCAAATCACGAGCACCAATAATCATGAATGCACAATCAAAAAGGACACCTAGAGTATAATACACAAACTGACCTCAATCCAGTCAAACTAGCAATGCAGCCCAGATCAAATGAATCAGAGACAACAATGTAACTCCCCCTCACACACACTATATATTTTGTCGCTCTCACTTCAGCACCCTGATCGAAAAATTCCCTGAAAACCTATTTGCACAGATGCCACAGTAAGCCAATGAAATCTGGGAGGAGGTGCAAAGTGTGCCAGAAAATCCACATAGTTCTGTCATGGCAACGGAAGTAACTAAGATATGAGAAAGAATGTTTTCAAGGGAGATTAAGTCTCCAGTGCTGTTTGATGGTCTGAAGGAAGTAAGAATCTATGTTGAACTAGCACTTTGTAAAACCATGACATTCGTTCCCCAGCCTGTCCCTTGGCACTTAGAGATAGCTATGTAGAACAAGGCATGTGGATCCAACTTTAATTCCTGTGTACTTTGTGGAAGTCAACAATTCAACAAGACATTCTCAGTGTACTTGGCAGAAGATATCTAGGCTTAAGAGGGCAGAGGTGAATGTTCCCCACCGAGTAATAAAAAAAGCTGTTGCAAGGCAACTTGTAACAGCTCATGACTTGTAGGCTGAATGAAGCCTACAATTGACACATGAGGGCCAGATAAATTGATGCCTGGAGGGCTTCATTTGGTCTCCAGACCTGATGTTACTTATCCCCCCACCCCGGCAAAGCCTAATCAGGATTAAAGCATATAGACTTGATAATAAACCTTCTTCCGGGTGTAATTTCAGCAATATAGCCGTGCAGATGCTCAACACAGGCAGCTGCCATATCTGCAACCCGGTCTAGTCCATAAAGCTCCCTTCCCAAGATAGATTGTCTAGTTTTTGAAAACAGCTTCTCCATCAAGCCCTACCGGAAGCATTCTGGAATCCAGGCCACAGTCCACAACTGAGACTGCATCCCTGAGAAAGAGGACATAAAGGAATGGTCACAGGGAGAAAGATAGTTAAAGATCAAATGGGGTCAGAATTCCACCCACATTTTGAGTCCTGCATGGACTCATGGGAAAGACACACTTAGTGAATTTTGTGGCCAGCATTTCGTCAGGCAGAATAAAGGGCAGAAATGGCAGTGGGCAGAACCAACATATAGTCAGGGAGGGGCCTGATGGGAGGACTGGTGATTACATCCCCAAGCTCAGGTTGGGGTTTCTGCCTGGCCAGAGAAACCTGTTGAGTCTACGGGTTTGGTGTAGTCCAGCCACAGCAGATCCTATTCCACCTCCACGGGTGAGTGGAATGGTGAATTGATCCTCACCCTACCATAGCTGGCAACCTTCCCCCCCCCTTTTTATGCAGTAAATTCGCTTATTATAGCATTGGGAAACAGCAGGGAGGGTTGACAGCTATGTACAGGTGAAACTCAAAAAATTAGAATATCATGGAAAAGGTTCATTTCTTTCAGTAATTCAACTTAAAAGGTGAAACTAATATATGAGATAGACTCATGACATGCAAAGTGAGATATGTCAAGCCTTTGTTTGTTATAATTGTGATGATTATGGCGTACAGCTGATGAGAACCCCAAATTAACAATTTCAACTTTGGGGTTTTCATCAGCTGTACGCCATAATCATCACAATTATAACAAACAAAGGCTTGACATATCTCGCTTTGCATGTCATGAGTCTATCTCATATATTAAACTCCAGTAGCTAATGAAAACAATTGCTTACATAAATGGACTTTTCCATGGTATTCTAATTTTTCGAGTTTCACCTGTATGTAGCAGTGGGGAACAGCAGGGAGGGTTGACAGCTATGCACCCTACTGCCATGCTAACCCTTGACCTGCCTGCTGAAGCAAGTAAATATTTGGACTGATTTTATTACAACACCTGGTGTACTGCTGGGTCATTCGCTGCCCCTGTGGGTCACAGAATGTGCCTGCTTGGGCAATAGTGAGAGCTACACATCCGATTTCAGAAGGTAGATGTTTTGGTTTTTTTATTCCACCCAAAAGGCTACAATATTAGTATGAGCAAGATCCATCAAGGCTAAAATGAAGAGCTACCATGACCATAGTCTACCCCTCCCCCCAGACTATAGTGAATCGTGAGAAGTGCAGAAAAGGCTTTTAAATGTAAGTTTTGGCAGCAGTTCTTACCATAGTTGTGTTTTGCCGACTCCTGGCACTCCGCAGATCTCTGTGATTTTTGTCAGCTGAATGCCCCCTCCCAGGATACCATCCAGTTCAGAGCAAAAGGTTATAATGAAACCGTGAGCTTGCTCCTCTTCCAGAAGTTCAAGGGCTGTGTACTTCTTGGCTGGTGCCAACCCCACAGTGTTTCCTCCAACGCCATGTCGTTCCTGTTTGATCACTTGCAGAATTTCTAAGGCCTCCTGTTTTGAAATCCCAACTTCTGGGGGGGAAACAAAATACAGTAGACTTTAATTTTTTGAAAAGCAAAGGACAGTAAGGGAAGGGTCGTAGCTCAGTAGAGGACATCTATTTAGGATGATGACAGTCCCAGGTTCA
>OFHU01002366.1:0-301895 GCA_900245905.1 Lacerta viridis | reverse complement strand
CCACGAGGGACTTTGAGTCCAAACCCCTGCAGAATCTTTTGCCCAACATGGGGCTCGAAGGACGGCCCTGAGATTAAGAGTCTCGTGTTCTACCCACTGAGCTACACGGATGGATCTGAAGAACAAACACCAAATTTTTAATTTATTTTTTTTCAATTTAGTGGTGTAAAATAAAGGTTGTAGGAAATGAAATGATTGTTGCCTTTTCATTTTTTAAGGAACTTTGGATTAAAAACGCTTAACCTAGACGCACAGAGGTTGCATGTACCTGTGATTGGTGGTTAAACTAGCTTGAGCTTGAAAAATGGTCAGAGCATGAAAAGCAGGGCAGCTTTCCGTCAGCACATATTCTATATTAAGACAATCTTGTAATAAAAATGTTCTGCTTATGTGTCAATAAATTTGTCTAATGGGGCTTATGACCATATTTGTATAGTGATAAAACTTGGGAAGTGGGAAGGTAAAATGTGAATCCGGCGGACGCGATACGCCGTAAACTGGCACGCCACCCGCGTCCAAATTGTGATGCTGTTTCCCCAGCCCTGTATATCTGTGGTCTGCTTGTGATGTCACAAACAGACATGGCAGCTGAGGGGCGAAAGGTAGTTTCTTATTCTAGAATTTCAAGGAGATTTTTCAGCCTAGGGGCTGCATTCCAGGCGCTCCCATGCCTGCAGAGCATCAGTTTACCCTAGTTTACATTGAATTGCATTTCCTTGCCTCTTCACACTGTCTTTTCGGAGCTCTTCATAATCCCTTTTCAACTATCCTGGACAATTTTGTGTTATCGGCAAACCTGAAGTAGTAAAAATGCTCTGGTTTTTGGGGTCTTCCACTTTCCACACCTCTCCATTTAAAGGTAAAGGGACCCCTGACTATTAGGTCCTGTCGCGGATGACTCTGGGGTTGCGGTGCTTATCTCGCGTTACTAGCTGAGGGAGCTGGCGTACAACTTCTGGGTCATGTGGCCAGCCTGACTAAGTCGCTTCTGGCGAACCAGAGCAGCACACAGAAACACCGTTTACCTTCCCGCCGGAGCGGTACCTATTTATCTACTTGCACTTTGGCGTGCTTTTGAACTTCTAGGTTGGCAGGAGCTGGGACCAAGCAATGGGAGCTCACCCCCCCCGTCAACCGCCCTAGGCTCTGTGGTTTGGACCACAACGCCACCTGCGGGGCCAAATCACACAGGGGACTGAGCAACAGAAGTGACTCTTACCTTGTGCAAAAGAGGACATTTAATTTTTAGCTTTGCAACCATACTCCCTCCCCCGCCCCAGAACCCAAAGACTTTGGTTTCCAGTGTGGTGTAGTGGTTAAGAGCGGTAGACTCATAATCTGGGGAACCAGGTTCGTGTCTCCACTCCTCCACATGCAGCTGCTGGGTGACCTTGGGCTAGTCACACTTCTCTGAACTCTTCTTCTTCTTCCCAGAAGCTGCCCGGCCTCTGCAAAAGATGACATTTCAAGCCATGCAGAAGCCAGAAGTTTGTACAGCCACCCAGCTTCCAGGCGAGCAAAAGGCATTATTCCACTTCAATGACATCTTCCAGGCAGACAAAGGACCCAGAGAAGGTCAAGAACAGGACCGGTGAAGGGGTGAGGTCTAGGAAGGGGGTATGGTCAAAGGAGAGTCCCGAGAACCGGATAGAAAGCCCCCAGGGGCCGCATTAGGCAGTAGACGTCCCACTCTTGGGTTAATACCAGAACCTAATTCAATCCCCTCTTTTGCACCCCGTTGAACCATTCTAATAGAGACGAGCTTTTGCTGTTTTATTCCATTTCAGTATATTCAACACCTGGCTTTTTGATAGAAAATGCTCAAAACGTCGCTGACAAAACTTCGCCAAACGGAAGCATAGAACTTAAGTCAAACCGTTCAAACAGCTGTTACATTAAAACACCGTCCATATTACACCTCCAGTTGTGTCACCATTGCGATGGTTTTCAGTCGCTCAGGTCCAAGCGCCGAGGAGTTCCCTGGAGAAGACATTCCACTAGTGCTATCATACCTTGACTCCCGAATGCCTTGGGAGTCAAATTTTTACGGCTGCCGAATGACTGAAAACCGGAAACAAGATGGGTAGCCGTGTTGGTCTGCCATAGTCGAAACAAAATAGAAAATTCTTTCCAGTAGCACCTTAGAGACCAACTGAGTTTGTTCTTGGTATGAGCTTTCGTGTGCATGCACACTTCTTCAGATACACTGAAACAGAAGTCACCAGATCCTTAAATATAGTGAGGGAGTGGGGAGGGGTATTACTCAGAAGGGTGGTGGGAATGGGTGATCAGCTGATAGGTGTGGAAAACCTGTGGACAAACTTAGTTGGTCTCTAAGGTGCTAATGGAAAGAATTTTTTATTTTATTTTGTTGAGGGGTGATATGATAGCCATGTTCAAATATATAAAAGGATGTCATATAGAGGAGGGAGAAAGGTTGTTTTCTGCTGCTCCAGAGAAGCGGACACGGGGCAATGGATTCAAACTACAAGAAAGAAGATTCCACCTAAACATTAGGAAGAACTTCCTGACAGTAAGAGCTGTTTGCTGCCAAGGAGTGTGGTGGAGTCTCCTTCTTTGGAGGTCTTTAAGCGGAGGCTTGACAGCCATCTGTCAGGAATGCTTTGATGGTGTTTCCTGCTTGGCAGGGGGTTGGACTGGATGGCCCTTGGGGTCTCTTCCAACTCTAGGATTCTATTATTTGTTTTGTGTGATTTCCTGTCGGGTCACTCATGATAGGCTAGCTAGCAGTCATCCTAACAGGCCAGCCTCCCCTACGAGTAATCCTTCACCAACAGACCAATATCTTGTCACCAGGGAAATGCTTCCCCCAGTGTCCTTGCGGTTTTTATTTTCTTTTAAAAATCAGATTAAAATACATGCTCTAGCTTGAATACAGTAAACTGTTCAAAACACCCATCAACTACCCTAAATATTCGTGTTATTAGCGGATAAAATTGCTACACTTGGGCTGCTATTTTAATACCGAAAAGATAAAGAGTGGGTTTTCTAGAGTTCTAGAACAGGGTGCTCTAGAGTGGCGTGGATCGGTCCCTTTCCCAAACACACATGATTTGAATGACAGTTACAAAAAGAGAAAAAAACACCACGGAAGGTCCGATATCATCACAAACACTGTTATTCCAAAACAGCAAACAGCACCGACCATCATGGGACAAAGTTTTTCAGCAGCTGCGGTTGTTGGCATCCGTCTGTCTCGAGGGACAATGGAGTGCGCTTCTGGGGGTGAAGTCAAACCGTCGCGTTAGTGACCCCCCCCCCAGGGCACAATAGCCTAAACCCAGGGTGGAGAATTTTCGGGTCAGATCAGAACCAGCCAAAAGTTGGCTGTACCAGTTTACCATCAATGGCAGCTGTGCTATCAATGAGAACTAGAAACTTGATTAGTCATGGTTACAGGTAGGTAGCCGTGTTGGTCTGCCGTAGTCAAAACAAAATAAAAAAAATTCCTTCCAGTAGCACCTTAGAGACTATCGTATTTTTTGCTCCATAAGACGCACCTGAACATAAGACGCACCTAGTTTTTAGAGGAGGAAAGGGGGAAAGCCCTGTTTTTTTGAGGATCAGCTGAAAGTGGTGCAGCTTTTTTTGCAAAGGGAAAAGCCCTGTTTTTTTGAGGATCAGCTGAAAGTGGTGCAGCTTTTTTTGCAAAGGGAAAAGCCCTGCTTTTTTGAGGATCAGCTGAAAGTGGTGCAGCTTCTTTTTCAAAGAGGAAAAGCCCCGTTTTTATGGGGTTCAACTCACAGTTCTGCAGCTTCTAGTCCTACAGCCATTTCTACAGTTTCCAGACAGATAATCTAATCAGCCAGTCACATGTCGCTGGGGAAACAAACAGCCTCCCTCTGCATTCAACAATGGAGGCCTGGGCAAGGGGGCGGGGCTGGAAAGGGAGCCTTATCTCTCTCCCGATCACTTGCTGAACAGCTGTTCAGCGGCTTCCTTTCAACACCCCCTTCTCTCTTTGTAAAAAAAAGAGCACAATCTGCTTTTGGCCCCTAGGCAATTCGGCTCCAGGGACCATGCATTCACTCCATAAGACGCACAGACAATTCCCCTTACTTTTTAGGAGGAAAAAAGTGCGTTTTATGGAGCAAAAAATACGGCAAGTCTGTTTTTGGTATGAGCTTTCGTGTGCATCTGAAGAATCATCTGAAGAAGTGTGCATGCACACGAAAGTTCATACCAAGAACAAACTTAGTTGGTCTCTAAGGTGCTACTGCAAGGAATTTTTTTCATTTTGTTTTATTTTTATTTGATTAGTCATGTTATTATTAAGTCGCTCTATCAATAACCTTTTTGTTTAAAGTAATGCTTGTTTTATTTAGACCTATTCCCTTTTGTTCTCTTTATCATTACTTTAAACTTTATTTTATTTTATCGTTTTAACCTATCTGTGCCTATCATTTGCATCCAATCAAGGCTGGACCAACTGCCATCTACTCATTTAGAAAAAAACTGAAACACTCCAATCTTTCTCCTGGGCTGGAATTATGACTGAGAGGGCTCTGGAAAGTACTGGGATCCTGGGAAAGGGGGACATATCCTGGACCTACAGAGGGAGGAATCCAACGACTGCTTACAGGATCCTCGTTCCAACACTCAGAGTGGATCCTTTGATGAGAAATGAGATTTCTTTTCTCGCTGAAGCTCTTCCCACACTCTGCGCATTTGTACGGCTTCTCCCCTGTGTGCGTCATGTGATGTCGAAGGAGATGCGCTTTCTTACGAAAGTTTTCTCCGCACTCCGAGCACTTGTACGGCTTCTCCCCCGTGTGGATTCTCTGATGTGTAACAAGGTTTGTGCTCGTGCAAAAGCTCTTCCCGCACTCGGAGCAGGTGTACGGCTTCTCCCCTGTGTGAATGCGCCGGTGCGAGGTGAGGCTGGTGCTCGTGCTGAAGCTCTTCCCGCACTCGGGGCAGGCGTACGGCTTCTCCCCTGTGTGAGTTCTCTGATGAAAGATAAGGCTGGCGTTCTGAGCAAAGCTCTGGCCGCACTCCAGGCACGTAAAGGGCTTCTCCCCTGTGTGGGTTCTCTGGTGCGCCATAAGGGTCGAGCTGTGACTGAAGCTCCTTCCGCACTCCAGGCACCGAACCGGCTTCTCCCCCGTGTGAGTTCTCTGATGTAAAGTAAGGTTTGTGTTCTGACTGAAACTCTTTCCACATTCCAGGCATTTATACGGTTTCTCCCCAGTGTGGACTCTCAGGTGGGAGGTGAGCTGGGACCTGTGACTGAAACTCTTCCCGCACTCCGGGCAGGCGTACGGCTTCTCCCCTGTGTGGATCCGCTGGTGCCTCACCAACGTCGTCTTCTGACAGAAGCTCTTGCCGCACTCCAAGCAAGTGTACGGCTTCTCCCCTGTGTGGATACGCTGGTGAGTGATCAGGGCCGCGCTCTGGCGGAAGCTCTTCCCGCACTCCAAACAGGTATAGGGTTTCTCCCCGGTGTGGATTCTCTGGTGTCGGATAAGGCCTTTCCTCTGAGAGAAGCTCTTTCCGCAATCCAAGCATTTGTACGGTTTCTCCTCTTTGTGCGTTTTCAAGTGAGCGTTAAAGCTGGACTTGCAACTGAAACTTTCCCCGCACACTGGACACTCGCTGCCTTCTTTCCCTTTGTCTCTTTTTTCTGGGACTGGGACATCATGGAAAGCTTCCCCCACGGCAGCAGAGGAAATACCCCTCGCCTGCTGTTCCCCTTCCGTTTCCTTGCTCTGCTCTTTCAGTTCCTGTCCGCAGGCAGCTCTTTCCAGCAATAATCTGGGCGCGTCTCCCTCATTCCGAGTGCCGACCTCCCAGCCATCACCTGCCGGAACAGCGAGAGAAAAATCTGTAAGAGCCTGAGAGAGAACCAGGACCCCAAACCTAGGGAGCAAAACCGAGTTTAATGCCGTTCTGAGCGACAACACAGAACAAATCTCAAGCGGGAGCAGTTCCTTTCAAGTTATAAAACGAGGACTCCTTAATGGTTAATAAAAAATAGACCACTTTTATTCGACTTGGTGTAAGTTTTTCTCCGATGTTAACTCATCCACACAGCCCACTAAATCTTAGCAAGTCTACTCTGAATTAGATACCATCTGTAAATCATTTTCAGGTAGTTCTCCTTCAAGGAATAACATGCAGTAAACTTCAGATTGCTCTTCTAAAAAATTTCCCCAAAATTGAAAACTATATTGTGTCCTATATCTATTGCCCAGTGTGTCATAGAAAGCCTCCTCTTTCTTCCACCTCCCAGCTTCCCCTCTCCTTTGACCTGTCTCTGTGTCCTACCTTTTAGGATGTCCTACACATGAGTAGGACCTTGGCAGAGACACATGCCCGAATAGCATGTTCCGTCCCTACTTGACTATTGTCAATGGGAAATGGGAGTGCCGGATCACCTCATTTGTCTCCTGAGAAATCTCTATGTGGGACAAGAAGCTACAGTTAGAACTGGATATGGAACAACTGATTGGTTCAAAATTGGGAAAGGAGTACGACAAGGCTGTATATTGTCTCCCTGCTTATTTAACTTATATGCAGAATTCATCATGCGAAAGGCTGGACTGGATGAATCCCAAACCGGAATTAAGATTGCCGGAAAAAATATCAACAACCTCAGATATGCTGATGATACAACCTTGATGGCAGAAAGTGAGGAGGAATTAAAGAACCTTTTAATGAGGGTGAAAGAGGAGAGCGCAAAATATGGTCTGAAGCTCAACATCAAAAAAACTAAGATCATGGCCACTGGTCCCATCACCTCCTGGCAAATAGAAGGGGAAGAAATGGAGGCAGTGAGAGATTTCACTTTCTTGGGTTCCATGATCACTGCAGATGGTGACAGCAGTCACGAAATTAGAAGACGCCTGCTTCTTGGGAGAAAAGCAATGACAAACCTAGACAGCATCTTAAAAAGCAAAGACATCACCTTGCCGACAAAGGTCTGTATAGTTAAAGCTATGGTTTTCCCAGTAGTAATGTACGGAAGTGAGAGCTGGACCATCAAGAAGGCTGATCGCCGAAGAATTGATGCTTTTGATTTTTTTTTTTATTGCTTTATTGTCGTTATAAATATCCATCATTTTGCAATCATTTACATAGTTTAACATATTTTACATATTTTCCATTTCATATGTTCTATTTTCAAATGCTAATAAAGTATTCAAATACATAGTTGTGTGTCTTATTTCCCCCCCCAAATATAATTTGTACGAAACTATTTAATTCCATATTTCTACATCAATGATATCATACTAATACTATAAACAATATATAAACAGTATAATGAGAGAAAAATAACGCTTTTGAATTATGGTGCTGGAGGAAACTCTTGAGAGTCCCATGGACTGCAAGAAGATCAAAATGGTGATGCCTCCCCAGCTGCTGCCATTGTCTTAACAGCCTCCTTCATGGCAGGGAGGGGGGTGGCTGAATTGGGCAGCGGGCATCCCAGGGACTTTTTGTCTGGTCTGCACTTGGGGGGGGGACACACTCCATTCCTGGGGGGGTGGCAGCCGCATGGCTTCATTTGCTGCCACCGCATTCAGCTTCCCGCCCTGGCTATGGGCCTGGCTGTGGCGCACATTTGACCTTAGGAGGGTCCATTCTACGGGATGCATATGGCATGAGTTAACCTGTTGTTTCATTTCTCACAGTTTTAGCGTGTGCGCGCAGTTAGGTTGGCTGGTTCTGTCATTAACACCCCACCACCACCCATCTCCATAAACATAGCAGTTAGTAGCCTCGTCTCACGTTCTTGGTGAAGGGGTGGGCACCTCGGGAAGGGATTTGCACGTGTGACCGCAACTATAGTGTGGGTTATTGGGTTTGGTGCTTTTGTAACTGGATTTGTAATATCTATTAGTCAAATACAATAAATGATTGAGTGATTGATTGATTGATTGATTGATTCATTGACTGATTGGTGGAAATGCGTTTTTTCCCTGTCACGATACCTGATAATGGTCACTGGTTGTTCTACTTGGGCATCCTGGCTATTCCTTTGGAGATGCTGAATACTTAGTTCCTGAATCCAGCTCACAGGCTCACCCTATTTATACATAAATACGCTCTAAAGACAGGAGTTTTGAGAAAAGGGACAGTGGGGAGAATATTTGAGGTCATTAAAGGTAAAGGTAAAGGGACCCCTGACCATCAGGTCCAGTCGTGTCCGACTCTGGGGTTGCGGCGCTCATCTCGCTCTATAGGCCGAGGGAGCCGGCGTTTGTCCGCAGACAGCTTCCGGGTCATGTGGCCAGCATGACAAAGCCGCTTCTGGCAAACCAGAGCAGCGCACGGAAACGCCGTTTACCTTCCCGCTGGAGCGGTCCCTATTTATCTACTTGCACTTTGATGTGCTTTCGAACTGCTAGGTGGGCAGGAGCTGGGACCGAGCAACGGGAGCTCACCCCGTGGCAGGGATTCGAACCGCCAACCTTCTGATCAGCAAGCCCTAGACTCTGTGGTTTAACCCACAGCGCCACCTGGGTCCCTTTGAGGTCATTGGGAGTGTCAAAATGGCTTCAGGATTGCTGTCCTGTATTGTTTCAGAGACGTGGTTTATATACTTATGTTTGTGTTTCCCTTGGAAATTTATGAACATATGATTTATATATATGAGACATTAGAATTCCTATAACACAAAGGTTTTAATAAAAAAATAATACTTATTAATTAGTTTTCCAACTGAAATGGTCATATGAACTCAACAATCAAGCAGAAACCACGCAAAATGGCAGGAGATGCAAAGTCCTTCTTCTTCTTATTCCGAGAGATTTGAAGGGGGAAATCCTTTTGATTTCTCAATAATAAGAGGCAGTGGGGTGAGGGAGGCCGGGGCCACATCCAAACTATTCATTTAACGCACCATGAAGCCACTTTAAACACTCATGGTTTCTTCCCACAAAGAATATGGAACTATAGTTTGGGTTATTGGGTTTGGTGCTTTTGTAACTGGATTTGTAATGTCTATTAGTCAAATACAATAAATGATTGATTGATTGATTGGTGGAAAAGTGTTTTTTTCCTGAGATGCTAACTTTCCCTCTGCATGTCATTCCTTGAGCAACTTCCTGTGCAAAGATAAGGCCTGCTTTCATTCCTCTGTTCATTTGTGCATCTGACTAGTGTTGTGTGGAGGGAAATGCAACCAGTGGGCTGAAAAATGTCCCCCTCCTGCCCCCTTGGGTTTCCAGTGTGGCCTTCACAGATATTGGCACAACTTGGGTGTGTGTGTGTGTTGTGGCTGCTGAGCTGCGCCCCCCATTGTGAGGGCTGAGGGGGTGATGGTGATGCCTCCCCAGCTGCTGCCATTGTCTGTGGGTTGACTGTGATGCCACAAAAACATTTGGCAGCTGAGCAGGTATAAATGTGGGCCAAGGGGCAAGCCTCGGCAGTTGCCCTCCCCAGAGAGACATGGGCAGCTCGGTGGCACTCAGCCCTGGCGGCCTCCTGCCCTGTGGTGGCAAGCTGGCAAGCGGAAGGAGGCAATTGCCCGGTGCTGGGATGCTGTGGAGCAAGGAGAAGGAGGCAAGTACAAAGTTTACTTGCTGGTTTGGAAGCCTTGTTTGTTAACAGGCAGCCAAAGAGAGGAGGAGCCTGGGGGGATGCTGTCGGATGGGGGCCATCCCACTCAGCTGTTTGCCTTTGCTTTACAGGGATGTCTGGATCCGGTGAGGATTTCCCCTGAATCCAGCCTGCAAAGTAATGAAGGAGAACCGCAGGACGTCCCTATTTCCATCGGAGAAATAAATGCGAAATACTGGCAGCTTTGAAGAGAACCGCAGGACGTCCCTATTTCCAAGAGAACTTTGAAGAGAACGCAGGACGTCCCTATTTCCATCGGAGAAATGAACGTGGAATACTGGCAGCCAGCAATGGACAAGGCCGTGGCCGGACCTGAGAGAAGGAGCCTTGAAGGGAGACTGCAGGCGGACATCTGCTGCGTTGCAAGTGATGGGGCAGTGGGGAGAGAGAAGAAGAAAAGAAAGAGGGAGGGAACATTCGGCCACATTAGGCGCACCGTCCATTGGAAGTACTATGAAGACGCTTTAAACAGGAATGGCTTCCCCTCGGGGACTCTGGGAACTGTAGGTTGTTCAGGGGACTGAGACTTGTTACGAGGGTTAGGGCTAGGCTAGGGCTAGCGTTAGTGGTAGGGGGTAGGGATGGGGTAGTGGGGGTAGTGGGTAGGGCTAGGGGTATGGGGTAGGGTTCCCTTCTTGCCAGGGAACTCTGGGAAGTGTAGTTTAGGTTAAGGGTTAAGGGTTAGTGTTAGGATTAGAGTTAGGATTAGGGTTCCCTTCTTGCCAGGGAACTCTGGGAATTGTAGTTTTGGTTAAGGGTTAAGGGTTAGTGTTAGGTTTAGAGTTTGGGTTCCCTTCTTGCCAGGGAACTCTGGGAATTGTAGTTTTGGTTAAGGGTTAAGGGTTAGTGTTAGGTTTAGAGTTTGGGTTCCCTTCTTGCCAGGGAACTCTGGGAATTGTAGTTCTGTTTATAGGTTAAAGGTCAGGTTAGGGTTAGGGTTAGGAACTCTGGGAATTGTAGCTCTGGGAGGGGAACAAGGGGGTCTCCTAACAGCTCTCAGCACCCTTTTCAAACTACAGCTCTCAGTTTCTTTGGGGTTCGAAGTCATGAATGTTTAAAGCGGCTTCATAGGCGTTTAAACGGTGTGGATGTGGCCCCCCGGCCTCCCTCACCCCACTGCCCCTTATGATTCAGGAATGGAAAGGATTTTCCCATTCAAATCTCTCAGGAACACGAAGAAGAAGGACTTTGTATCTCATGCCATTTTGGGTGGTTTCTAACGCTTGATTGTCGACATCATACGACCATTTCAGCTGAAAAATTATTTAATAAAGATTATTTTTTAATGAAAACCTTTGAACGTGTTTGAAATGTGTTTGAGTGTGCCGAGAATGATTTCGCTTGAAAGCAATGCAGTCGGATCGCAGAATCATGGAATTGCAGAGTTAGAAGGGCCACGAGGGACTTTGAGTCCAACCCCCTGCAGGAATCTTTTGCCCAACATGGGGCTCGAAGGACGGCCCTGAGATTAAGAGTCTCGTGTTCTACCCACTGAGCTACACGGATGGATCTAAAGAACAAACACCAAATTTTTAATTTATTTTTTTTCAATTTAGTGGTGTAAAATAAAGGTTGTAGGAAATGAAATGATTGTTGCCTTTTCATTTTTTAAGGAACTTTGGATTAAAAACGCTTAACCTAGACGCACAGAGGTTGCATGTACCTGTGATTGGTGGTTAAACTAGCTTGAGCTTGAAAAATGGTCAGAGCATGAAAAGCAGGGCAGCTTTCCGTCAGCACATATTCTATATTAAGACAAATCTTGTAATAAAAATGTTCTGCTTATGTGTCAATAAATTTGTCTAATGGGGCTTATGACCATATTTGTATAGTGATAAAACTTGGGAAGTGGGAAGGTAAAATGTGAATCCGGCGGACGCGATACGCCGTAAACTGGCACGCCACCCGCGTCCAAATTGTGAGGCTGTTTCCCCAGACCTGTCTATCTGTGGTCTGCTTGTGATGTCACAAACAGACATGGCAGCTGAGGGGGAAAAGGTAGTTTCTTATTCTAGAATTTCAAGGAGATTTTTCAGCCCAGGGGCTGAATTCCAGGCGCTCCCATGC
The DNA here is from genome assembly GCA_900245905.1 of Lacerta viridis. NCBI lineage: Eukaryota > Metazoa > Chordata > Lepidosauria > Squamata > Lacertidae > Lacerta > Lacerta viridis. The sequence goes on along the minus strand of OFHU01002366.1, from coordinate 290,243 downwards.
CTGCGGTGCATCAATTTACCCTAGTTTACATTGAATTCCATTTTCCATTTGCTTGCCTCTCCACACTGTCTTTTCGGAGCTCTTCATCATCCCTTTTCAACTATCCTGGACAATTTTGTGTTATCAGCAAACCTGAAGAAGTAAAAATGCTCTGGTTCTTGGGGTATTCCACTTTCCACACCTCTCCTTTTAAAGGTAAAGGGACCCCTGACCATTAGGTCCAGTCATGTCCGACTCTGGGGTTGCGGTGCTCATCTCGCGTTACTGGCCGAGGGAGCCGGCGTACAGCTTCCGGGTCATGTGGCCAGCATGACTAAGCCGCTTCTGGCGAACCAGAGCAGCGCACGGAAATGCCGTTTACCTTCCCGCCGGAGCGGTACCTATTTATCTACTTGCACTCTGATGTTTGAACTGCTAGGTTGGCAGGAGCAGGGAGCTCACCCCGTCAACCACCAACCTTCTGATCGGAAAGCCCTAGGCTCTGTGGTTTGGACCACAGCGCCACCCGCGGGGCCAAATCAAACAGGGGACTGAGCAACAGAAGTGACTCTTACCTCGTACAACAGATGACATTTAAGTTTCAGCTTTGCAACCATACTCCCCCCGCGGAACCCAAAGACTTTGGTTTCCCAGAAGCTGCCCGGCCTCTGCAAAAGATGACATTTCAAGCCATGCAGAAGCCAGAAGTTTGTACAGCCACCCAGCTTCCAGGCGAGCAAAAGGCATTATTCCAGTTCAGTGACATCTTCCAGGCAGACAAAGGACCCAGAGAAGGTCAAGAACAGGACCGGCGAAGGGGTGAGGTCTAGGAAGGGGGTATGGCCAAAGGAGAGTCCCGAGAACCGGATAGAAAGCCCCCGGGGGCCGCATTAGGCAGTAGACGTCCCACTCTTGGGTTAATACCAGAACCTAATTCAATCCCCTCTTTTGCACCCTGTTGAACCATTCTAAAAGAGACGAGCTTTTGCTGTTTTATTCCATTTCAGTATATTCAACACCTGGCTTTTTGATAGAAAATGCTCAAAACGTCGCTGACAAAACTTCGCCAAACGGAAGCATAGAACTTAAGTCAAACCGTTCAAACAGCTGTTACATTAAAACACCGTCCATATTACATCTCCAGTTGTGTCACCATTGCGATGGTTTTCAGTCGCTCAGGTCCAAGCACCGAGGAGTTCCCTGGAGAAGACATTCCACTAGTGCAATCATACCTTGACTCCCGAATGCCTTGGGAGTCAAATTTTTACGGCTGCCGAATGACTGAAAACCGGAAACAGATGGGTAGCCGTGTTGGTCTGCCATAGTCGAAACAAAATAGAAAATTCTTTCCAGTAGCACCTTAGAGACCAACTGAGTTTGTTCTTGGTATGAGCTTTGTGTGCATGCATATTCCTAAACATTAGGAAGAACTTCCTGACAGTAAGAGCTGTTGACAGTGGAATTTGCTGCCAAGGAGTGTGGTGGAGTCTCCTTCTTTGGAGGTCTTTAAGCGGAGGCTTGACAGCCATCTGTCAGGAATGCTTTGATGGTGTTTCCTGCTTGGCAGGGGGTTGGACTGGATGGCCCTTGGGGTCTCTTCCAACTCTAGGATTCTATGATTTGTTTTGTGTGATTTCCTGTCGGGTCACTCATGATAGGCTAGCTAGCAGTCATCCTAACAGGCCAGCCTCCCCTACGAGTAATCCTTCACCAACAGACCAATATCTTGTCACCAGGGAAATGCTTCCCCCAGTGTCCTTGCGGTTTTTATTTTCTTTTAAAAATCAGATTAAAATACATGCTCTAGCTTGAATACAGTAAACTGTTCAAAACACCCATCAACTACCCTAAATATTCGTGTTATTAGCGGATAAAATTGCTACACTTGGGCTGCTATTTTAATACCGAAAAGATAAAGAGTGGGTTTTCTAGAGTTCTAGAACAGGGTGCTCTAGAGTGGCGTGGATCGGTCCCTTTCCCAAACACACATGATTTGAATGACAGTTACAAAAAGAGGAAAAAAAACACCACGGAAGGTCCGATATAATCACAAACACTGTTATTCCAAAACAGCAAACAGCACCGACCATCATGGTACAAAGTTTTTCAGTAGCTGCGGTTGTTGGCATCCGTCTGTCTCGAGGAACAATGGAGTGCGACTCCGGGGGTGAAGTCAAACCGTCGCTTTAGTGACCCCCCCAGGGCGCAATAGCCTAAACCCAGGGTGGAGAATTTTTGGGTCAGATCAGAACCAGCCAAAAGTTGGCTGTACCAGTTTACCATCAATAGCAGCTGTGCACAGTCATGTTGATAAAAGTCATAAGCCTCAATGAGAACTAGAAACTTGATTAGTCACAGTTACAGGTAGGTGGCCGTATTGGTCTGCCATAGTCAAAACAAAATAAAAAAAAATTCCTTCCAGTAGCACCTTAGAGAGCAACTACCGTATTTTTTGCTCCATAAGACGCACCTGAACATAAGACGCACCTAGTTTTTAGAGGAGGAAAGGGGAAAGCCCTGCTTTTTTGAGGATCAGCTGAAAGTGGTGCAGCTTTTTTTGCAAAGGGAAAAGCCCTGTTTTTTGAGGATCAGCTGAAAGTGGTGCAGCTTTTTTTGCAAAGGGAAAAGCCCTGTTCTTTTGAGGATCAGCTGAAAGTGGTGCAGTTTTTTTGCAAAGGGAAAAGCCCTGTTTTTTTGAGGATCAGCTGAAAGTAGTGCAGCTTTTTTGCAAAGGGAAAAGCCCTGTTTTTTTGAGGATCAGCTGAAAGTAGTGCAGCTTCTTTTTCAAAGAGGAAAAGCCCCGTTTTTATGGGTTTCAACTCACAGTTCTGCAGCTTCTAGTCCTACAGCCATTTCTACAGTTTCCAGACAGATAATCTAATCAGCCAGTCACATGTCGCTGGGGAAACAAACAGCCTCCCTCTGCATTCAACAATGGAGGCCTGGGCAAGGGGGCGGGGCTGGAAAGGGAGCCTTATCTCTCTCCCGATCACTTGCTGAACAGCTGTTCAGCGGCTTCCTTTCAACACCCCCTTCTCTCTTTGTAAAAAAAAGAGCACGATCTGCTTTTGGCCCCTAGGCAATTCGGCTCCAGGGACCATGCATTCGCTCCATAAGACGCACAGACAATTCCCCTTACTTTTTAGGAGGAAAAAAGTGCGTTTTATGGAGCAAAAAATACGGCAAGTCTGTTCTTGGTATGAGCTTTCGTGTGCATCTGAAGAAGTGTGCATGCACACGAAAGTTCATACCAAGAACAAACTTAGTTGGTCTCTAAGGTGCTACTGCAAGGAATTTTTTAATTTTGTTTAATTTTGTTTTGATTAGTCATGTTATTGTTAAGTCGCTCTATCAATAACCTTTTTGTTTAAAGTAATGCTTGTTTTGTTTAGACCTATTCCCTTTTGTTCTCTTTATCATTACTTCAAACTTTATTTTATTTTACCGTTTTAACCTATCTGTGCCTATCATTTGCATCCAATCAAGGCTGGACCAACTGCCATCTACTCATTTAGAAAAAAACGGAAACACTCCAATCTTTCTCCTGGGCTGGAATTATGACTGAGAGGGCTCTGGAAAGTACTGGGATCCTGGGAAAGGGGGACATATCCTGGACCTACAGAGGGAGGAATCCAACGACTGCTTACAGGATCCTCGTTCCAACACTCAGAGTGGATCCTTTGATGAGAAATGAGATTTCTTTTCTCGCTGAAGCTCTTCCCACACTCTGCGCATTTGTACGGCTTCTCCCCTGTGTGCGTCATGTGATGTCGAAGGAGATGCGCTTTCTTACGAAAGTTTTCTCCGCACTCCGAGCACCTGTACGGCTTCTCCCCCGTGTGGATTCTCTGATGTGTAACAAGGTTTGTGCTCGTGCAAAAGCTCTTCCCGCACTCGGAGCAGGTGTACGGCTTCTCCCCTGTGTGAATGCGCCGGTGCGAGGTGAGGCTGGTGCTCGTGCTGAAGCTCTTCCCGCACTCGGGGCAGGCGTACGGCTTCTCCCCTGTGTGAGTTCTCTGATGAAAGATAAGGCTGGCGTTCTGAGCAAAGCTCTGGCCGCACTCCAGGCACGTAAAGGGCTTCTCCCCTGTGTGGGTTCTCTGGTGCGCCATAAGGGTCGAGCTGTGACTGAAGCTCCTTCCGCACTCCAAGCACCGAAACGGCTTCTCCCCCGTGTGAGTTCTCTGATGTAAAGTAAGGTTTGTGTTCTGACTGAAACTCTTTCCACATTCCAGGCATTTATATGGTTTCTCCCCAGTGTGGACTCTCAGGTGGGAGGTGAGCTGGGACCTGTGACTGAAACTCTTCCCGCACTCCGGAGCAGGCGTACGGCTTCTCCCCTGTGTGGATCCGCTGGTGCCTCACCAACGTCGTCTTCTGACAGAAGCTCTTCCCGCACTCCAAGCAAGTGTACGGCTTCTCCCCTGTGTGGATACGCTGGTGGGTGATCAGGGCCGCGCTTTGGCGGAAGCTCTTCCCGCACTCCAAACAGGTATAGGGTTTCTCCCCGGTGTGGATTCTCTGGTGTCGGATAAGGCCTTTCCTCTGAGAGAAGCTCTTTCCGCAATCCAAGCATTTGTACGGTTTCTCCTCTTTGTGCGTTTTCAAGTGAGCGTTAAAGCTGGACTTGCAACTGAAACTTTCCCCGCACACTGGACACTCGCTGCCTTCTTTCCTTTTGTCTCTTTTTTCTGGGACTGGGACATCATGGAAAGCTTCCCCCACGGCAGCAGAGGAAATACCCCTCGCCTGCTGTTCCCCTTCCGTTTCCTTGCTCTGCTCTTTCAGTTCCTGTCCGCAGGCAGCTCTTTCCAGCAATAATCTGGGCGCGTCTCCCTCATTCCGAGCGCCGACCTCCCAGCCAAATCACCTGCCGGAACAGCGAGAGAAAAATCTGTAAGAGCCTGAGAGAGAACCAGGACCCCAAACCTAGGGAGCAAAACCGAGTTTAATGCCGTTCTGAGCGACAACACAGAACAAATCTCAAGCGGGAGCAGTTCCTTTCAAGTTATAAAACGAGGACTCCTTAATGGTTAATAAAAAATAGACCACTTTTATTCGACTTGGTGTAAGTTTTTCTCCGATGTTAACTCATCCACACAGCCCACTAAATCTTAGCAAGTCTACTCTGAATTAGATACCATCTGTAAGTCATTTTCAGGTAGTTCTCCTTCAAGGAATAACATGCAGTAAACTTCAGATTGCTCTTCTAAAAATTTTCCCCCCAAAGATGGAAAACTATATTGTGTCCTATATCTATTGCCCAGTGTGTCATAGAAAGCCTCCTCTTTCTTCCACCTCCCAGCTTCCCCTCTCCTTTGACCTGTCTCTGTGTCCTACCTGTCAGGATGTCCTACACACGAGTAGGACCTTGGCAGAGACACATGCCCGACTGGCATGTTCCCTCCCTCCTTGACTATGGTTCGGGAGCTTCAAAACCATTCCTCAGCCCGAACATCACAGCGACTGATGCCAGAAGACATCAGCACACTTAGGGATCCGCAGAGGTTTGCGCAGTTGCGTAACAGAACTCAGCAACTCAGCATTTAGGCTAATCTACTTTATTTACATATAAATACACACGGAGCTCTGAAACATGACTCCCTCTCTCTCTATCATCAGATAGCAAAGAGAAAAAACAAAGGACAATAGTCCCACTTCAGGAAACACAGTAACACAAACATCCTGTATATGTCACATTCCATTCCTGTGGAATCAAAACATATACCGGCATGTAATATACAACAATCCCATGACTGCACACGGGGAATGAATCTCCAACACTACCATCACTCCCCTTGGTCTGAGTCTTCTTCCTTTGTGGGTTCCCTAGGGGGTCCTTGGCTGGAGCCTCCCACCGTTCGTCATCCAGCCAGTCCCTGATACCGCAGGCTTGAGGCTCCATACAGCAGTGTTTTTCAACCACTGTTCCGCGGCACACTAGTGTGCCGCGAGATGTTGCCTGGTGTGCCGTGGGAAAATGACTTTATATATAGTCAATATAGGCACAGAGTTAAATTTTTTTAACATTTTCTAATGGTGGTGTGCCTCGTGATTTTTTTCATGAAACAAGTGTGCCTTTGCCCAAAAAAGGTTGAAAAACACTGCCATACAGGATGGGAAATCCCTGTCTCCTTAAGAGACCCCCACAAGCCTGCCACAAGAACTGGGCCCAAGCAGAGGAGGCTGGGTTCTGATGCCGGCCGACGTTTCGACTGTCAGCATCTGCCAAGTCAAAGGGGGGGGGGAAGGAACCCTTACCGAGAGAGGCAAGGTTCCCACAATTCTCCTCCATAACTTCCACATGCAGGGCTCTCTGGGCCGGATCCAGCAACAGCCACTCGTCGTCTGTGAAATACACAGCCACATCCTCAAAGGACACCTGGTCCTGGAGAAGGAGAAGGAAGAAGAAAACAAATTTTCCTTTTTAAAAAGTGGGGTGGGTGGGTGAGGAACACGATGAAGAGCTGCATCCCACTAAGTTCTACTCAAGAGTAGGACCACTGCAATAAATGACCTGGTAAGTCAAGTCCAGTAACTTAGATGGGTCTATTCTGCATAGGCTGAGTAAAAGATTATTGTAAGTAGTATAGTAGTAGTAATAATAATAATAATAATAATATAATAATAATAATAATAATATATTTATAACCCACACATCTGACTGGGTTTCCCCAGCCATTCTGGGCGGCTCCCAACAGAATATTAAAAACACGAAGGAACATCAGACATTAAAAACTTCCCCGCGAAGCTGGCCAGACTGAAAATGAATCATAGAATCATATAATTGTTTAGTTGGAAGGGACCCTTAGCACAATCTAGTCCAACCCCCTGCAATGCTGGAATGTGCAGCTGTTCCTTACGGGCACCAGGCCTGCAACCTTGGCATCATCAGCACCACGCTCTAACCAACTGAGCTACCCAGGTGTCAGGGGCTGGACTGAGGATGAATGGTGGGAGCTGCCCTCCCCCTTCTCCTGAACCTTCCCAAGGGCAGGAGGACAGTATAGATTTAAAGCAGTGGTTTGCAGAGGGGCACAGTCCAGAGGGGAAAAGCTGGGAAATACTGAGTGAGGAACAACTAGAAGAGGAAACACCAGGAGAGAGACAGTGTCCTTGGAAAGCATTCCTGAGCCCCCTTTGCCTAGGGCTAGATGGGCTTTGAGAGTGATAGAACAGAGAGCTCAGCGATAACAAGCTCAGATCACCCGACGTAGGAGTGACGTAGTTTCATGGGGACGGAGGGGGTGAACCTTTACTGGGAGCAACGCCATTCCTAGAGAGATATGCATGGGTAAAAACGCTCCTTTCATCTGATCTGCTTATTTACTGCCACCAGGGGAGGGATCCGATCCCCCAAAGCCTGACACCAGCTGATATCGTCACCCAGAGAGCTTCTCCTGGCTCCAATGATCTCCTGCTGGGTCACTATGAGAAAGGATGCTGGGACCAGCTGGGCCCTCTTTGGCTGCAAGCATCAACAAGGCTCTCCTGACGTTCTCATGCTCACAACCGGAAAGCCTAGTTATGCTGAGGTTCTTAGGGGCTGGGGGGGCCTGTTCTACATTAACGGACTCCCCTCGTCTTCTAGACGCTTCCTTCGTTGTAGCAAAGGGGCAGGAACCTTCCAGGCCCAGGCATGGAAGCTGCCTCCATTGTTCTCTCTGGGATTCTTTCCTCTACCTGATCAGGCCTGACAGCCGCTGTTTCCACTCCGCCACAAGGAGTGCGGGTCGCTGGGGTCACTCCGTCGCCTGCAATGAACACAAAAGACAGCGGGAGGATATTTCATTTCCTTTAAACATCTCGCGTGTCCATTTCAATCAGGGTGGATGAAAATCAATGGTTAATAAATAAATTAATTAAAATTGGATATTTAAAATTTAAATGGGATTTTTAAATGGGACTGTGTTCCGTGAAGCTTTTGGGAAAAAACTATTGTCTAAAGATAGTCTTTCTATTTAAGCTGTACTGATTACAGAGCCAGAAGAGCTATGTAATGCAGTGAAATAAGGAATGTGTTTTAATGTTTTTCCTGTAGATTAGCTAAAACACAGTCTAAGTTTCTGTTTTTTTAATGTTTAACCACACCAGTTAACAAACATGCGGATACATATGCTATAAGTGTGCTGATGCTTCTTGGTAAATCAAAGTCGCTGTGATGTTTGGGCAGAAGAAAGCTTTCGAAGCTCCCGAACAACCGACCAGGTGGGAGAGAACATGCCAACTGGGCATGTGTCTCTGCCAGGGTCCTACACGAGAGTAGGACGCTCCTGCGAACAGCTACAACATCCCTGACAGGTGGGTCCATTCCAAGGGCACCAGCAAAGGGGAGCCTTCAGAAAGAGGCTCCTCCTTTGCTGCAAAGCTCTTATGGCTAGGAAGTTTCTCCTAACTCTGTGCTGTAATCTGTGTCTTGCGTGTTACAGATATCACGCTGCATATGTGCCTTTTCTTGTTTGTTGCGTCAGCCTTACATTCCTTGTGGGTATTTTGTTACGCACGCGCATTATCTTAAAGATCAACAGCAACAATTCGAGACTTTTGAAAAGTTAAAATAACCATACACTAAAAACAGAGTAAAGCTTTAACCAGAGGTCTAAACATCTAGGTTGGCTTGCCTAAATAAAAACATTTACAGTATGTTATGGTCTAAGAGAAAATTATATGAAAATGATATATCGTTGGAATCTAACACCAAGTAAATTGGCAAAAATGTATAAATCTAAATCAAACAAATGTTAGAAATATAAAGAGAAAAAATGTTCTTTTTATCCTATGTGGTGGTCTTGTAGTAAGTTTAAAGCTTACTCAGAAATGGTATATAATGAATTGAAAAAGATGTTCAAAATAACTTTTATATTAAAAAAATCCCAAAAGCTTTTCTTTTGGGAATTATAGGGACAGAACTACCTAAATTGTATAGAAATTTATTTTTTTACAGCAGCAAGAAGTTACTTGAAAATGGAAAGAAGCAGAAGTCCCAGCAAAGGAAGAATGGATACAAAAACTTATGGAATATGCAGAAATGGCGAAACTTACCAGAAGAATACGAATCAAGATAGCAAACTCTTTATAAAAGACTGGAAATGGTTTATTGAATATTTACAGATAAATTGCAAACAGATAAGAACGTTGGCAGGATTCTGGTAATAACCTGCAGTTTCACAGGAGTATATATTTTCAGTAGATAATTAAATGAATGAATTTAATGAATTTGGATATGCAGAAGATATGAAAAAGTAAATTTAAGGAACCGCAGAAAAAGGGGGAAGGAAGTCAAATTTTGAAATTTTAAATGGATTGTAAAATTGATGAAATGGATAAATTAGAAAAGTATAAATAAAAAATTAAAATATACTTTTGGCAAGCGTCGGAAAGAGTACAGTGTTATTGATAGCCAGGGAGTTCGAGATTGCGGGTGCCGCCACACTAAACGATAATTTCTTACAAACGGAGACAGGCGGGAAGTTTTACTTACCTAGTGAGTTGGCAGCTTGGTCACACTCTTGCACAATCCACCTGAAGAGCCGTCTCTCCCGGGGAGCTGAGGCTGCCTGCTCTGCCCCACGGAAACCCAGAGAAACTTCAGCTAGAGGTCCCTGTCCCTGAAGCAGAAAGGAGGGTTAATATTATTACGAATTTCCTGGCCTTTGCCCTAAGCACCCAGGGTGAATCATAGAATCCTAGAGTTGGAAGAGACCCCAAGGGCCATCCAGTCCAACCCCCTGCCAAGCAGGAAACACCATCAAAGCATTCCTGACAGATGGCTGTCAAGCCTCCGCTTAAAGACCTCCAAAGAAGGAGACTCCACCACACTCCTTGGCAGCAAATTCCACTGTCAAACAGCTCTTACTGTCAGGAAGTTCTTCCTAATGTTTAGGTGGAATCTTCTTTCTTGTAGTTTGAATCCATTGCCCCGTGTCCGCTTCTCTGGAGCAGCAGAAAACAACCTTTCTCCCTCCTCTATATGACATCCTTTGATATATTTGAACATGGCTATCATATCACCCCTTAACCTTCTCTTCTCCAGGCTAAACATACCCAGCTCCCTAAGCCGTTCCTCATAAGGCATCGTTTCCAGGCCTTTGACCATTTTGGTTGCCCTCCTCTGGACACGTTCCAGCTTGTCAGTATCCTTCTTGAACTGTGGTGCCCAGAACTGGACACAGTATTCCAGGTGAGGTCTGACCAGAGCAGAATACAGTGGTACTATTACTTCCCTTGATCTAGATGCTATACTCCTATTGATGCAGCCCAGAATTGCATTGGCTTTTTTAGCTGCTGCATCACACTGTTGACTCATGTCACGTTTACCAAGACTCCTAGATCCTTTTCACATGTACTGCTCTCAAGCCAGGTGTCACCCATCCTGTATTTGTGCCTTTCATTTTTTTTGCCCAAGTGTAGTACTTTACATTTCTCCCTGTTAAAATTCATCTTGTTTGCTTTGGCCCAGTTCTCTAATCTGTTAAGGTCATTTTGAAGTGTGATCCTGTCCTCTGGGGTATTAGCCACCCCTCCCAATTTGGTGTCATCTGCAAACTTGATCAGGATGCCCTCAAGCCCATCATCCAAGTCATTGATGAAGATGTTGAATAAGACTGGGCCCAAGACAGAACCCTGTGGCACCCCACTAGTCACTTCTCTCCAGGATGAAGAGGAGCCGTTAATGAGTACCCTTTGAGTTACAGGCCCAACATTAAAACAGCTTAATACAACTTACAACCACAGGAGAAAGGTTCTAAAAATATATACACCTCAGCAATCAAAAGCAGTGTTAGAAAATCAGATGTACAGTCAAACCTCGGCTCCTGAACGTCTCCATTTTGGAACGTTTTGGTTCCCGCAAGACAAAAACCCGGAAGTAAATGCTCCGGTTTTCGGAAGCAGAATGTCTGAGGTGGCTTCCACCTGAGTGCAGGAAGCTCCTGCAATCAGTTGGAAGTCGCACCTCAGTTGTCGAACATTTCGGAAGCCGAACGGGCTTCCGGAACCAATTACGTTCGATAACCGAGGTTTGACTGTATAATCTAATCCCCAAATGGCATTTTAAACCTAGGTTACGGTCGTGACAATGGAATGTCCAGGCGCCAGGGTTTGTTAGGTGGGGTTTTTTTTTTCAATTGAACATTAATAATAATAATAATAATAATTTCATTTCTGTCCTGCTTTATATTTTACAGAAGAGATCTCAAAGTGATTTGCAACATTCAAACATAAAACAGGAATTTGTTCAGAGTAACCTGGACTTTTTGTTACAGGTTGGTCTGCCATAGTCAAAACAAAATAAAAAAATCTTTCCAGTAGCACCTTAGAGACCAACTAAGTTTGCTCTTGGTATGAGCTTTCGTGTGCATGCACACTGGTTTCTAACCAGTTGGTCCTGATTAAAACATAAACCTAAACAATCCAGAACAAATAAAATTAGAGCTTATTTCAGATCCTTCTCCAACTGATATTTCGCTTTCGCCAGTCGCCAACCCGGTGCACCGAGAGATCTCCACACAATCGCAACTGGGCTCATGCCAGCAAGCTCTTATGCTCTCTTGCATTCCTATACTTGACAGTTACAGGTGGGTAGCCGTGTTGGTCTGCCATAGTTGAAACAAAATAGAAAATTCTTTCCAGTAGCACCTTAGAGACCAACTGAGTTTGTTCTTGGTATGAGCTTTCGTGTGCATGCACACTTCTTCAGATACACTGAAAATAGATCTGGTGACTTCTGTTTCAGTGTATCTGAAGAAGTGTGCATGCACACGAAAGCTCATACCAAGAACAAACTCAGTTGGTCTCTAAGGTGCTACTGGAAAGAATTTTCTATTTTGTTTCGACTATACTTGACAGAACATTCATAAGCCTGAAACTCTTTTCCTCGCTTATTTTAGAAAAGGAACACAAACATACCAGAAAAGGGACAAATATGTAAGACAAACTGTGCCCTCTGAATTTGCTATTGTGCTGAAAAATTCATGCCTACGTACAAGCATTTAAAAATAGAAAAGGAAATGGGGAGTGGGAAGAGAAAAGGAAAGGGGCAGACAAAGTGTTAGGGGGCTTGGATTCCCTCCTCCACTTGGAAACTAGTGGGTTGTTTTTTTACTTTATTCATGCTCACATTTTTGTCTTTTGGAACTACCAGAACGAAACCCTCTCTCACCTGCTGTTCTTCCTGCTTCTTGTCCTCTGCTTGGCTCAGGAGGAAACCTTCTGCCAGGGCCACCGCCTGGGAACTGGTCTCCGCTCCACATTCCCTGACCCAGTTCTCCATCTCCGGAGGGAGGACAGCCAGGAACTGCTCCAGGATCACCAGGTCCAGGATCTGAGCCTTGGTGTGTCTCTCTGGCTTCAGCCACTCGTGGCAAAGATGGTGGAGTCGGCTGCAAACCTCTCGGGGCCCCTCGGCCTCCTGGCAGCAGAAGTGCCTGAAACGTCGGCGTTGGGCATCCAAGCCGAGGGCATCCTCCTCACCCAGGATCCCTTGTGTGGTTCTTTCCCAGAACCCCCCGCTGCTCCCAGCCTGGATAACATTCTGGCGTCTTCCTGCTTTCAGCTTAGCCAAGGCTTGCTCCTCCATTTCCTAGCCGTGCTCCGAGGTCACCCTCTCCCGGGCCCCCAAAACGGCTTCCTCCTCTTTCCACCTTCTCGCCTGCGATCGCCCAAATTGATTAGGCTTCTAAACCTGCAGAGAGCCAGGGAATCTTATGTGAGATGTTACGCTAGCAGAGCATTCAGATGCAACTGGCAACCTCATTTGTATTACTGCATTTCAGGGTTCAGATTGTGCAGCATATTCCATAAACAGGATGAAGAACCGTCTGTTTAACACAATATTCAAGCTACAATGATACAGAAAACTGGTTTTTTTCCTTGTAAGTATTGGATGGGACCACGAGTATCATCTAGTCCAACCCCCTGCAATGAAGGAATCCCAACTAAACCATCCGTGACAGGTGGCCGCCCAACCTCTGCTTAAAAACCTCCCAGGAAGCAGGTGGGGCTTCCCACTGGGGCATCTCTCAAATGTGCAACGTTTAATTGCGTGTAATGTTCAATATCTCTCTCCCTCACAAACACACACAACCCCACCCAGAGAAATAACCTTGATGGCAGAAAGTGAGGAGGAATTGAAGAACCTTTTAATGAGGGTGAAAGAGGAGAGCGCAAAATATGGTCTGAAGCTCAACATCAAAAACTAAGATCATGGCCACTGGTCCCATCACCTCCTGGCAAATAGAAGGGGAAGAAATGGAGGCAGTGAGAGATTTCACTTTCTTGGGTTCCATGATCACTGCAGATGGTGACAGCAGTCACGAAATTAGAAGACGCCTGCTTCTTGGGAGAAAAGCAATGACAAACCTAGACAGCATCTTAAAAAGCAAAGACATCACCTTGCCGACAAAGGTCCGTATAGTTAAAGCTATGGTTTTCCCAGTAGTAATGTACGGAAGTGAGAGCTGGACCATAAAGAAGGCTGATCGCCGAAGAATTGATGCTTTTGAATTATGGTGCTGGAGGAGACTCTTGAGAGTCCCATGGACTGCAAGAAGATCAAACCTATCCATTCTCAAAGAAATCGGCCCTGAGTGCTCACTAAGGGACAGATCCTGAAGTTGAGACTCCAGTACTTTGGCCACCTCATAATAATAATAATAATATTTATTATTTGTACCCCGCCCATCTGGCTGGATTTCCCAGCCACCTCATGAGAAGAGAAGACTCCCTGGAAAAGACCCTGATGTTGGGAAAGATGGAGGGCACAAGGAGAAGGGGACGACAGAGGATGAGATGGTTGGACAGTGTTCTCGAAGCTACTAACATGAGTTTGGCCAAACTGCGAGAGGCAGTGAAGGATAGGCGTGCCTGGCGTGCTCTGGTCCATGGGGTCACGAAGGGTCGGACACGACTGAACAACAACAACAATGTCCAATTACACTTTGTTAAAAATATATGTTGCAAGCTGCCCAGAGTTCTTGCAGCAGTAACCCAGTCAGATGGGTGGTGTGCAAATAATAATAATAATAATATGATGATGATGATGATGATGAAATCGGGCGTCCCTATTTTCAGGGGAGAAATGTGGGCTGCTGTCTTCCCTCCAGTGCAGGAGGCTGCAAATGTATCTGAAGGCCAGCATTGCGGAATTGCGATGGGAGGGAATTGCAAAAGGGGCTTCCTTGGGGGGGGGGGGGAAGCTTGTCTTGCCCACGGTGAGGACAGGATCCTGGGCCAGGAGGGGCAGGGCTCCTCCTTGCAAGCCAGCCAGCCAGCCAGCCAGCAGCCCACCCGCCCCTTCCTCTCCCCTCCGCTCAAAGGCGCTCCCCACTCATAGAATCATGCAATCTGAGAGTTGGGGAGGGACCCCCAGGGGTCATCTAGCCCAACCCCCTGCAACGCAGGAATCTCAGCTAAAGAATCCGTGACAGGTGGCCATCCAACTCACCAGCTCCTTCAGCAGGCCTGCTGCAAACAAAGACCCCCCCCCCTTTTTTTCCCAGGGAAGGAGGAGGGAAGGGGGCGGGACAGGAAAGAAGCTGTCACTCTCCCCTGCCCTTGGCTGGCTTCCTTCCTTTGCGTGGGCCCGTCTAGGAAGCGCAGCGGGACTCTCTCGTTTTAACCCCGAAGTGGCCGGTGATTAGTAAACAGCTGTAGCTGCAGAAACTACCACAAACTCTCTACGGTCCGGATTCACTAATCGGGGTCAACCGTCGCGAATGCTCCTTAAAATAATAATAATAATAATAATAATAATAATAATAATAATAATAATAATAGTAATTTTATAATTATTTTAAAAATGCATTTCTTTCCCTTTCCTTCGAGTTGCAGGAATGTGTGCGTCGTGAGCCTACCTCGCAGGGTTGTTGGTTGTCGTGGTGGAAAACACGTGGCAGCACCCTGAGTCCTTGGGAGAAAAGGCCTTGGGCCGGTAGACATCCGATGCCATTTTGAAAGCTGTTGTGGAAGCGGAGGGGGGTTGCTAGTTTGTTTTGTTCTTATTTTTATTACGTATCTGTGGTTTTTATATTGTAATATATAATGTATACAAATTTAGGAGCAAAGTGTTTAAATGTGTTGTTGGAATTATCTCAGTGTTTGTTATCTTTGCCGATATCTCTCTCCCTCACAAAGACACACAACCCCACCCACAGAAATAAATTATATGGAAGGGTATGTTCCCTGAAAATTAAGACTCGGCATCATTTGCATAGATGTTTTCTTCGCTTGCATCCTTCTGGTTCTGCTGTCCCAGGAGAAGGACAAGATCTGCAGGACGTCGAACGCTGCCAATCCTGGCTCTTCTTTGCCCTTCAGAGATCCCACTCTTGTCCACATTGAAAAGGAAGTGGTGGAGGATGTTATTGGCCCAGAGGTGGAAAGAAGATCAAGTCCCAACCAGAGAAGAATGGCATATTCAGTTGATGGAAAAGGCTGAAATGGGTAAAATGACCGGAAGAATCAGAAATCAGGAAGACCCAAAGTTTTAATAAAGAATGGGGGAAATTTATAATTTACCTTAAAGAGTCAGTGCATCAAAGAAACCATTGTAAGCAGTTAAAATTGTTAGTAGGATTGGAATAACACTTGTAGTTTAATGGTGGATTTTGGATATAATGGAGATGTAAAAGATTTGGATTAGTATAAAAGATGCAGGAGGAAATGACTAACAATAGGACCCGCAAAGGGGAGGAAGGACGTCCAAGAGATTCTTTGGAGTCTTGTATCTATGTTGTATGTTGGACATGCGATTGTGAAACTGTAATTTGAAAAACCCAAGTAAATAATTTTTCCAAAAGAAAGAAAGAAAAGGAAGCGGTGGGACTGTGTGCCAGGTTAGGGAAGCCGTGCAAGTTTGACCAAGCAACTTAAAAGCCTTTGCGGAGAGTCTGATGACTTAGAAAAAAATGAGATGAAATGAAAGGCACAAATACAGGATGGGTGACACCTGACTTGAGAGCAGTACATGTGAAAAGGATCTAGGAGTCTTGGTAGACCATAAACTTGACATGAGTCAACAGTGTGATGCAGCAGCTAAAAAAGCCAATGCAATTCTGGGCTGCATCAATAGGAGTATAGCATCTAGATCAAGGGAAGTAATAGTACCACTGTATTCTGCTCTGGTCAGACCTCACCTGGAATACTGTGTCCAGTTCTGGGCACCACAGTTCAAGAAGGATACTGACAAGCTGGAACGTGTCCAGAGGAGGGCAACCAAAATGGTCAAAGGCCTTGGAAACGATGCCTTATGAGGAACGGCTTAGGGAGCTGGCCTAGAGAAGAGAAGGTTAAGGGGTGATATGATAGCCATGTTCAAATATATAAAAGGATGTCATATAGAGGAGGGAGAAAGGTTGTTTTCTGCTGCTCCAGAGAAGCGGACACGGAGCAATGGATTCAAACTACAAGAAAGAAGATTCCACCTAAACATTAGGAAGAACTTCCTGACAGTAAGAGCTGTTCGGACAGTGGAATTTGCTGCCAAGGAGTGTGGTGGAGTCTCCTTCTTTGGAGGTCTTTAAGCGGAGGCTTGACAGCCATCTGTCAGGAATGCTTTGGATGGTGTTTCCTGCCTGGCAGGGGGTTGGACTGGATGGCCCTTGGGGTCTCTTCCAACTCGATGATTCTATGAGAGCCTGGCTGTTGAATCAGCCAAGTGGCCCAGCATCCTGTTCTCACAGTGGTCAACGAGGGGACCTCATGGGAAGACTGTAAGCAGGAGCTGAGCACAAGAGCCACACTCTACCACCTGCAAGTCCCAGTGTGGCATTAAGATGACTGTGGAGGCACAGCGAGTACGTTTCTGAGCACAATTCAAAGTGTTGGTGCTAGCCTTCAAAGCCCTAAACGGCCTTGGCCCAGTATACCTGAAGGAGCGACTCCACCCCCATCGTTCAGCCCGGACCACTGAGGTCCAGCTCCGAGGGCCTTCTGGCGGTTCCCTCATTGCGAGAAGTGAGGTTACAGGGAACCAGGCAGAGGGCCTTCTCAGTAGTGGCACCCGCCCTGTGGAACGCCCTCCCATCAGATGTCAAGGAAATGAACATCTGAAGGCAGCCCTGTGTAGGGAAGTTTTTAATGTTTGATGTTTTATCATGTTTTAATATGGGCGGGGTATAAAAAATAAATCACCACTATCATCACTGTCCCTGCAGGAGTGATTTCCAAATCCTCTTGAATGTGTCTTAATTCCCGAGGCCAAGGGCAACAATATTCTAAAACAAGGAAAAGTTTTATTGACTGAGAGAGAGCTCATCCAAATCAGAGAAGTGCCAGCCATTTCCATGACTAATCTGTAGATTGAGAGGCTAGGACAAAATACTTGAATATTTACAACAGAGTAGAAGATTAATAATGGACGGCCATCTTAAGAACTGATTCGAACTCAGGGTCCAGTTAATTCACCTCTGCTCCCTCATGGAAACTGAAGGGTAATTAGGCACAGCTGGTCCAGTCCCCTCAGGGTCCTCCAGATACCCGTTGTTGTTTTTATGCAGCGGTAATGGACATAATAATAATTGACACAACATGTAACTGACACATTAGTGTGTTAGCATTGGGTTTATACCAGATATCCCACACCTTGTTCTGCCTTCTTAGTTGTTCTGAGATGCTTCCCAAGTTATACTGCATTTCCGACATCTAGAGGGCAAAATTCAGAAGCGCAGGAGTCCTTTTCATTGGGGATGATTCAGATGGAAATTCCCAGGTTTCAAAAACGGTTATTTATGTATGCCACTACTGCGGACTGTGTTTTGTTAGTCTCAAAATGGAAAATGAGTGAGGTTCCCTACTAAACAAGAATGGCAACTTAAACAGATGGAATATGTGCAGCTTGCAGACCTGCATATATATGTATGTTGGAAGTAGATTCGAAAATTTTTATTGAATATATGGGGGGAAATGTGTATTTTTGAAAATGTGGGCTTCATTAAGATGAATTCAACAGTGTAAATAATTTTTGATGGATGCAATAATGGAACACTGAATGGTTTAGTTAATATAAAATATGCAGGGATTTATGCTATGCAAAATGAACTGTGGAAAGAGAAGAAGGGAAGTCACTGATATTTTAAGGTTGTTTAAATGAATATTCTAAAATGCAAAACTGAAAATTTAATAAAAATTATGGAGAAAAATAATAATTCGGGAGAGGCAACTCAGCATTAACAGGGAACCTGTGAGTATTGTAGAACTGGGGTTTTTGTGGTGTGAGCTCAGATTGGAAGTCTTGCCCTGGAACCAGACTGAAGATATTAAGAAACTGGTGATCGGGCGGGACAACAAACAGACCTTCTGAAGTCAGCCAGAGCTGTGGATTCAGGGCTCCCCATGGCTGCCACATACCTAATGCATGGAGCATTTTAATAAGGCGGGTATTTTGGTCTGGACAGCCACAGCCAGTCAGTGTGGCAACTATGCCGGGTGGACCCAACGGCCTGGCTCTGTCGAAGGGCAGCTTCCTCTGTTCCTAGAGATCCTTCCACCTCCTCATATGAAGTGAGTGATGACGAACGCTTTCCCCAGAGCGAGCGGGTTCCTGTGCCAAGGCTTCTCTTCTCTGTGCACCCACTGGTGGCTCACGAGCTGCAATTTCCAAACGAAACCCCACCCGCACTTGTCGCACTGGTAAGGTTTCTCCCGCGTGTGGGTTCTCTTGTGTCGGAGAAGGTCCGACTTGTAGCTGGAGCTCTTCCTGCAGACGGAACACTTCTACAGCTTCTCCTCCGTGTGGATGCTCTGGTGCCGGACGAGCTGCGAGTTGTAGCGGAAGCTCTTCCCGCACGAGGGACACTGGTAGGGCTTCTCCCCCGTGTGGGTTTTCTCATGGGCGGTGAGGCAGGACTTCTGACCGAAGCTCTTCCCACAGACTGAGCACTTGTAAGGCTTCTCCCCCGTGTGGGTTTTCTCATGGGTGGTGAGGCAGGACTTCTGACCGAAGCTCTTCCCACAGACTGAGCACTTGTAGGGCTTCTCCCCCATGTGGGTTTTCTCATGGGTGGTGAGGCCGGACTTCTGCCGGAAGCTCTTCCCGCAGGCCGAGCACTTGTAGGGCTTCTCCCCCGTGTGGGTTTTCTCATGGGTGGCGAGGCAGGCCCTCTGCCGGAAGCTCTTCCCGCAAGTCGAGCACTTGTAGGGCTTCTCCCCTGTGTGGGTTCTCTCGTGGGTGGTGAGGCAGGACCTCTGCCGGAAGCTCTTACCGCAGGCTGAGCACTTGAAGGGCTTCTCGCCCGTGTGGGTCATCACGTGGATGACCAGGCCCGATTTGCGGCTAAAACTCTTCCCGCATGTGGCACAGCTGTAGGGCTTCTCCCCGGTGTGCTTCCTCTCGTGGACGATCAGGTGTGATGGGCCGTCAAAGCTCTTCCCGCAGTAAGAGCACCGGTGCGGTTTCGTGGCCTCTTGGATCCACGGGCGCCGCAGAAGGCGGACGGCGCAAGAGATGGACTTGCTCAGCCTGTTCTTGCGGTGGTTCCTCTGCTGCATTCTTGGTCTCGGCTGGTGCTCGGAAGTCTCTTCCCGCTCCTCGCCCCAGGAAGGTGTCTCCTCTGTTCTCCTTTGGAAGCAGCTCTGCAAGGAGGCCGCTTCCGTGGCTCTCTCGAGTGGGAGGCTTTCCTCTTGGTGTTCATCTGCCTGACAGCAATCTGTTAAGAAGTGGGAGGGAAGGAACCGTAGAATGAGCAAGTTGCCAAAACCCCAAAATTATTATGGATGTCAAAATAGGCTTAATGGCTCCGTAATGTCAAACCAAGCTTCGAACAAGTGAAAAATCCAGTGGTACAGATGTTAAAAACATAAACATCTATAATCAAAACAAATTAAAGCAGAAGTAATCATTACGTACAGACCTCCGCCCAATTTGTTCAAGATCCCCTCCTTTTCTCATGCAGCCCCGTGCCATTTCCCACCCTGTTCCATACGTTCCTCCAACCCTCCACGACATTTGGGGGTCCATGGGGGGTGCTGCACTGAAGAGGGAACTCGGAATTAGCAAAAATCGCTTGGCAGTGGACCCCTGATGCTGTCTGTGAACTCTCCAGCCAGCACCTTTGGTGATCTGTACCTGGGCCGTTGCAAGCTTTGAAGAAAGCTCCTTTCTTTGCTCTCACCTAAGAGCCTCTATTGTGGCATTTGAAATATGAGTTGGGACACTCACGGAGCTACGACCCACTTCCCACAGGCACTCTCCCTGCTCCCGAAAATTGTGGCCAACATTGCATATTTATTTCAATAGTGTCTGGGTTAGCTTTGCTTTTGTCTGTTACGTATTTTGTGTTTCGGTTTTGCGATCTTCAGAGGAAGGGCACTAAACAAAATTGATAAAATAAATAAATATTGCATGTGAAAATGCCAGAGTTTTAGCTATGCGCATCCAAAAGCCGGTTTACATGTGTCTAACTGACATTGTGGTGACATAGAAATGGTCGGGAAAAGAGGCAAGGCGGGGCATATCGGGGAAGAGTGGGCAGTGACCCAGAATACCAGCCCCGTGCAAATCGGGGATGGCCTGCCTTGTACGGGATTGGGGGGGGCCGAGCATTTTCTGTGAGGTTTGGAGCTTTCAGGGTTAAAGAAACTCAACAGTTCGCCCCTCCCACAGGGAAGAGGATGTGTCACAACATCCGGGGTATCTGCTGTATGCAATGTCTTTGTGATTTAGGTGACACACCGTTTATTTCCTGGTCAGTCTTTGTTTCACTTTTGACTGAACCGGAGCGGAGATGTCGTCTGAATCTCCGGGAAAGTGTCCGTGATTTATATGTCTGTAAATAAAGCGTGCTTGCTTTGAAACAACCCAGACGTTGTGGAATTTATTGCTGGCACAAGGCACACATACCGTTGCGCAAGAAGAAGAAGTTTGAAAAAACTCTGCAAAAGCACTGGAGAAGCAGGAAACCGCAGCGGAAGCGTGCTGGGCCCATAACCTGTTGGGCTTTTCCAGTTAAAACCAAAAGCCCAACATTTTCTTTTGTCCAACCTGAATCACCTTGGAGTGCAACAAATCAATCCGATAGATGCACAGAGAGCAGAGCTAAAGAGCCAAATCTAGAATACAATTTCATGGGAAAACTCACAACAGATTGGGACAGGGAGAATTAGTGTCTTTTTACCCAAAGGGGCCTTGTTTTCGTAATTCTGCAGGACTTCCCTGGGCTCAAGTCTTCTGCCAGGATCCAGCAAGGAACGTTCTCCTTTGGGAGTGCACACTGCCCCCTCTTCAGCGGCCCCCAGTCCCTGAAAGAGAGTAACACTTTCCATTCAACCTCAGCGGGACACCTGCATCCTGCACCAGCTGGAGTTTCTGTTATGAAAACTTCCCGCGGGGGCAAGTTGAGAGACTGACCCCCAAGGCAGACGAAGCTTCCGTGCCCTCTGGCTTCTGAAGTCCAGGGGCACAAGGGTAATATGCGATTGTTTCCCAGCTTGAAAAACAACACGCATCAGCCAGTAAGGCTAAAACCTACTTTATTGTAGATAAAGTGCAGAATATATATATCTGCGTAGCAGCTCATAATTCAGAGCTGTCTGTAAAAGCGTCTGCATCTCCTGATGCAGAACTGAAAGTAAGGAATACAACAGTAAATTACAATGACATCACATGTGTGGGGGCTGGTATGGCCAGTGTGTTTCACAGGGTGAAACATGACTCTTGGTCAGGTGACCTCGCTGCTGAGGCTCTTCGCAGCTCGGCTTGTACTGATATCACAACAGACAAGTCCCAAGGGCTGCCCCACACAGAAAGCATAGCAGTAATCAAGCCTCAAGGATACCAATGCATGAACAAATGTGACCAGGCTTGTGAAATGCGGCCCAGTATTTTTATGGATTATCAGTTGTTTTTATACTTTACTTGTTTGTACTTTATCTCATGTACTGCAGACCATTTTGACAGCTACCGGCAGTTTCTTAAAAAGTTAAATAAAGATACAAATTTGAATACTGGTTTGCAAGCTAAGGGCCACATTTTTAACCCCTTTGTCGACTCTGGATCCCCCAAAGCTTCTCTCACCTGCCGTCCTGCTTTCTCCGTCTCCTGGTGCCTCAGGAGAAATTCCTCTGCCAGGGTCACGGCCTGGATGCAGCTCTCTGAGCCTCGCTCCTTCACCCAGCTCCCCATTTCCGAGGGCAGCACAGCCAGGAACTGCTCCAGGATCACCAGGTCCAAGATCTGCTCCTTGGTGTGCTTCTCTGGCCTCAGCCACTGATGGCAAAGCTCCCTCAGGAGACCATAGACCTCGCGAGGGCCCTGGGCGTCCTGGTAGCATTGCTGCCTGAAGAGCTGGCGATGAGCCTCTGAGCTGGTGACCTCCTCCATCTTGATCTCCTTCGCTTGCCCGGTGTTTCCCCGGCTGGCGGCGTCTGGTCTGGAAGTGGCTGGCTGGGCTGATCCTGGAGGGAGATTGGTCCTGCTCTCTCCTGCTCCAGCCCACTGGCTGGGAACGGCTGCTCCCTCAAAGGAGGACCCAGAAGGCTTCACCTCGCCCCATGCCCCATCCCCTGGGAGTCGTGGGCTTCCTTCTCCCCCAGAGTGCGGGGCCTGCACAGTCCGGAGGAACTCCTGCCACTGGGCTTCCCATTGCCGGGACGACAGCTCCTCTTCCAGCTCCTCTTTGATGCGCCGTGGCTCCGTCCAGCTCGGATGCAGTCCCTCCGTGCCCCCAAGGCAGACAGTCCCTTCCGGTGCCATCTCTGGTGCCAGCCTTGCCAATTCCGTCTGCTCCATTTTAATTCCTGTCTTCGCACCGGCCTCTGCTGCCCACTGGAGCTGGAGACCCAGGGAGGCTGCTGGGATTTCTGCCCCCTGCTCTGCAGCCATTTTCACTCACAGGGTTGGGGATGCCTGTCTCTCAGCTCAGGCCATTTGTTTTGTTCTGCAAATGTAGGAAGGAAAGAAATTGTGTATTATTATTATTATTATTATTATTAAGGAAAGACATCACCTTGCCGACAAAGGTCCGTATAGTTAAAGCTATGGTTTTCCCAGTAGTAATGTACGGAAGTGAGAGCTGGACCATAAAGAAGGCTGATCGCCGAAGAATTGATGCTTTTGAATTATGGTGCTGGAGGAGACTCTTGAGAGTCCCATGGACTGCAAGAAGATCAAACCTATCCATTCTCAAGGAAATCGGCCCTGAGTGCTCACTAGAAGGACAGATCCTGAAGTTGAGGCTCCAGTACTTTGGCCACCTCATGAGAAGAGAAGACTCCCTGGAAAAGACCCTGATGTTGGGAAAGATGGAGGGCACAAGGAGAAGGGGACGACAGAGGATGAGATGGTTGGACAGTGTTCTTGAAGCTACTAACATGAGTTTGGCCAAACTGCGGGAGGCAGTGAAAGATAGGCGTGCCTGGCGTGCTCTGGTCCATGGGGTCACGAAGAGTCGGACACGACTGAACGACTGAACAATAACAACAACAACAATTATTATTATTAAAACTCTGGAAAGCTGCTGCCAGCCAGTGTCTACAGCACTGAGCTCAAATGGACAAATGATCTGACACAGCAGCTTCCAATGTTAATAATGACCCAGAGAGCCATAGCTCATGGGCAGAACATCTGCTTTGCATGCAGAAGGCCTCCTCTTCAATCCTTGACCTCTCCTGGCATGGATGGGAAGCATCCCTTACCTCTGCCTGAATACTACCGCCTCCAACCTCCAATGTTTCTATCAGAGCCTGAAGGGACAGCATCACTATTTTTAGTCGTGGTACAATATTTGGCAGCACTTTGTTGTCTTTTGGGCCACAGGTGGGGAACCTGTGACGGTTCGGAAATGGCTGGATTATGGGAAACAAGCGAGGTCCCAACTAAAGAAAGATGGCAACTTAAGCTGATGGAATATGCGCAGCTTGCGGACTTAACATATAGAATAAGAGAACAAGACAAACAAACGTTTAGAGAAGATTGGAAAATGTTTATTGAATATATGGGGGGGATGTGTATTTTTGAAAACGTGGGCAGCATTAAGATAAATTCAACAGTGTAAAGAAGTTTTGATGGGTGCGATAGTGGAATACTGAATAGTTTAGTTTATATAAAATATGCAGGGATTTATGCCAAATTGTAAAACAGAACATTATATATATATATGAATGAGAAAATGGCTGGACTACATCATTCCTGCAACCTGCACTGCAGGGGATTAGGCTAGATGACCCTTGAGATCCCTTCCAACTCGACGATTCTATGAAGGGACCCGATTCTGCGCGACTCTTTCCATTTTATGGATAGCAGAAAAATTACAGACATTAAAAAACAGGATGTTAAACTTTTCCAGTACGCAGTGACTGCAGCTAGGATTTTGCTAGCACAAAGGTGGAAACAAGAAGAAATACCGACAAAAGAAGATTGGACAGTGAAATTGATGGAATATGCAGAACTGGACAAAATGACGGGAAGAATCCGGGAACAGCGGGACCAGAAATTCATCAAAGACTGGTTAAAGTTTACGAACTATTTGACAAACAATTTGCAGTTGAATACGCTAATAGGACTTCAAGAAGCTTTGTAGTTAATGTGTAGAAATATTATTGTAATTGTGGTAGTTAGAGTGAGTAAGAGATCTATGATAATATAAGCAATGGTAGATTAAAGCAGTGTTTTTCAACCTTTTTTGGGCAAAGGCACACTTGTTTCATGAAAAAAATCACGAGGCACACCACCATTAGAAAATGTTAAAAAAATTTAACTCTGTGCCTATATTGACTATATATAAAGTAATTCTCTTGAATTTTTCAATTTTTCCCACGGCACACCAGGCAACATCTCGCGGCACACTAGTGTGCCACGGAACAGTGGTTGAAAAACACTGGATTAAAGAAGTATAATATTAAGATATAATTCTGAATGCCATGTGGAAGGTCTGAGGGAAGTCACGGCTATGATAGCCAAAATTGAAAAATGTATGTGAATGTATATTTTATTTTTTGTAGTAATTTAGTATAAAATAATAAAAAAATTTATAAAAAAAGAAAAAAAAACATACTGTTTTGTGTTTTTGCATCTAATGGGGCTGTCCCGCCCTCTGCCAATGGAGTCTTGTTGTTGTTGTTGTTGTTTATTAAATTTGTATACCGCCCTATGCCTGCAGGTCTCTGCGGTTCATGAGATAAAACCACAATATGAAAACACAAAACACATACCGGTAATCAAAACAAAAACAACCCAATAACACCCCCCCCACACACACACAAATTTTAAAAGGGCATCGGATGTTGTTGCTTGTGAGTCACCTCCTACTTTCCGAGAATCCTAGGAAAAAAAGAAGCTGCCTTCTATTGAGCCTTGGTCCATCTAGCTCAGCACGGCTGGCACTGACTGGCAGCGGCAACTCTCTGGGGTTTTGTAGGGGAGCCTGCTTGGGATGCCGCAGACTGAACCTGAGGCCTTCTACATGCAAGCAAGCAGGGACTTCCGGCGGCTGGCGCAATCATGGATGGTCGTGGGTTGCTTCGGCAGCGAAGCACCCAGCTCATCCCGGGGGTTAGGAGCCCTGCAGCCGCATAGCGGGGCTTCGGTGGGGGCACGGGAAGAGCGTCCCGTGCCCTGGGCTCCCCGGCTGTGCCCGTTGTGCTCCGAACCCTTCCCCCGCTCCCCCTGTAAAGAGGGAGTGGGGGTGAAGGGACCACGGAGTCGGGCTCTAGGGGAAATGCCCCAACCGGGATGTTTACATGCGGCGGCAAAGTCCGTGATGAGCGTCTCTGTTCTACCTGTCATTAAGGAGTTGCTAAGAAACCAGAAGCTGTGAGTAATTGACTGACTCTTTGTACTTCGGGAAAAGCTCTGGGATCAAAAGAAAGGCAGCCCGCCTCTCTCCCTTCGAGCGGTGGAAGGAATTAACTCTTTAAGTGACTGCTGCTACACTAATCAATTGAAAGTACTTGGAATTTGCAAGCTGAGTCTGTTGAGATTCCCTCTTGGGGGTTAACTGAGGAAAAAATATCTCCATTTGAAGTTTTGGTCTTTATACTCCGGCATCGGAAGAAATGGCGGCGATTTGGACTTGCGTAGGAAAAAATTGAGACAAAGGAAGGAAAAGACAGGAAACGTAATTTGATACCCACCTCCCTTCCCCGAAGATGTTGGACTTTGCTCTTATGTTGGCACAGAAGGACTGGGAGGTAGAGGAAAAGCTTACTGTCTTTCAATTGGAGCTGCTTGATCGAAAATTAAGAGCCTTGTGTGGGATTATAAATGGAAAGAATTTGCATTCCACAGAGGAGGCTTTCCAAAAAATTTATTCAATGGAAACAGACTTTTGCAAAGAGCTGGAAGATGCGCTGGAAGGATGGTTTGAGATGGCAGAGCAAATCCGATTGGAACAGGGACCGATTTCAGGGGGTGGCAGAAACCCTGAAACGGAAAGATTTTTAATATCCAGATTCCGAGGTGGCAGCTCGGGGTCGAGGGACAGAGAATTAAGATTTCTACAAGAAGAAGAATTTTGGTATAAAGTCACGGAGAAGCTCAGAATGCAGAGGATGAGCATCTTGGAGCTCGATGCAGGGTTTGTTGTGGTTGTAACCTGGATCTGTGGACACTTAGAAGCATACAATAGAGGATTCGGTTCTGGTGAAAGACAGGAGAAGACAATGGACAAAAGGGGAGTGGGTTGAATTAATTATTGTATAATATAGATGGTCTGCCATGGAATCCGAAATCGGAGTGTGAAGGTTATTGATTATAAGTTTATTTTAAATAAGTAAGGAGATATTGAATTTAAGTTAAAAGCAGCATGTTAAATGATAGAAGAAATAAGTTTAGCTCTAAGAATATTTGGTTAAGTTTTAGGTTATAATGCAAAGATTAAGACAAAGATGTTTTTTTTTCTTTTTTATCAAGTTAAGTTAAACTTTTATAGAGAAAAGTTGTTAAGGAAATAGCGTATTGTTTTAAAACCGAAGGTGTATAGGCGGGGGAAGTCAAGCGTCAAGATTTGGAACTAGAAATTTTTTTTTCTAGCAAGATATACAGATAAGAAGAAGAATCCTGACATTATGTGTATTTGTATTTGTTTTGATATTTGTAGGTGTGGGGGTTGGGTTTGTGTTATTTTGTGAAAATGCCAATAAATTCTGTTTACATGCAAGCAAGCAGGCACCCCACCCTTGAGCTGTGGCCCCTTCCCTTAAAGGAAGGTGCTAGTCCTCATGGTTCAAAAGGAACAGTTTTTTTTTAAAGGCTCACTATTGTCTACACTGACTGGCAGCAGCACTCCAGGGTTACAGAGAGGAGGAGCAGGAGATGCCAGGGACCTTCTGCACCCCAAGCAGGTGTTCTGCCACTGCACAGTGATCCCTTCCATTTATTCTCTCCTCCTCCTCCTGCAGCCGCCCCTCTCCCAAGTCCAACAAGCCCCCTATCTTCCCCCCCATTTTTTTAAAAATGAATGCACCTTTAACACTCGGCATCCACAGGCATAAGCTTCCTCCAATTTTCTCCAAAAAGGGAACACAAAAGCCCAGTTCCTAGAAGGAGAAGGTGCAACTGTCATTACTGCCCCCCTTGCTTTCCATTTCCTTCCTTTCTAGGGTGGCGGGAGTGGAGAACTCTGTTCTCCCCTTAACTCTTAAAGGTCCAAAAAGGACAGCCGTTTCTGCTTGAACTGAACACAAAGCGGGCTGGATATTTTCACTGTATTTCCATCCTTTATAGTTCTATCCCAACTTTCCTCCAAGGAGTTCGTGGCCAAGGTTGCAGGTTCGTTCACAGCTGCATTGCAAGGGGGTTGGACTAGATGATCCTTAGGGTCCCTTCCAGCTCCAAAATTCTGTGATTCTATGGGAAACATTCAAAAGAGCATCGGGTGCCAAACAGGCAAAGGATGATCAATCAGCCCAATTTGCCTGTATGCAACATTGACAGACAGGGACACCTTGGAAGCAACCAGGAAGAGATTGCCGTATTTCATTCTTTTTTCTTTTTCTTTTTATAAGAATTTTATTAGTATTTCCATACAAACAACAAATACACAAAATATTTTTTACATAAAACAAAACAAACACAACATAAAATACATAAAAAATCAAATAAAACTCATACATACCTATACCAAAACACAAAAACACACCAATCTACTTATTATAACCTCATTTCTAATCTTATTTGGGGGGACTTCCGCCGTTCTCTCTTCTGCGTTCAGTTCTAATTTACTTTAGTAACTTCTTAACTATTTTAATAAACATTGAGGTTGCCGTATTTCAAAGTTGTTGATTATTTTTGGGGGAGGGGGCAAAGTTGTTTCAAAATATATATATAATGAAGCTTTTTAGCTATTTTGGGCGAAAATCGCCAATAACTCAACACTTCCGATAGGGCTGCCACGCACCCGGATTTCCCCGGACACCCGGTTTGTTCGTGTACGTGTATGCAATACAGTACCGCGTATTATCTTTTGTCGCTTCCCGAAAATCCCGCCCTGCCTCTGTCCGGGAAAATCCGGACTCCTGGCACCCGCAGGGGAAGGCTAGAAGGCAGGCTCTGACAGCAGTCCCCCAAGGGTTAAAAGCACTGAGCTGCGGCTCCTAGAGGGGCAGGAAGTTTGTCAAGTGGGAGGGGGAGGAGGGGAGGCCAGAGTGAGCCGCTTGCTTTGGTCCTCCAGGAAGGGGCAGGAGGCCTGGCGACGTCCCTTGGCCGGGAGGCAGATGCTGCACAGGGCAGGACCAAAGAGGTAAAGGGGCCAGCTCAGAGTTTCCTTTTGACCCAGGAGCTCAGGTTGCAAAATGGGGGTCCATCAGCTCCCCTTGCACAAGGCTCTTTTGAAGCCTCCCTCCTCCCCCCAGGATATTTGGCTGGGGGGCTGATTTGGTGCAGGAAGAGGAGAAACAGACCCTCTTTAAAAACCACAAAAATGAGGGTATTAGGAAGGGGACTCCACGGTCCCAAGAATCATGGCTTTTGCAGCTGCAAAGTGCCATAGAATCGTATAGAATTGTAGTGTCGGAAGGGACCCAGTGGATCATCTAGTCCAACCCCCTGCAATGCAGGGATCTCTTTTACCCAACGTGGGACTTGAACCCGCAACCCTGGGATTAAGAGTCTCCTGGTCTACGGACTTCGGAAGTGCATTTTTCTCAGTTTCCACGATCTTCCTTCCTAAGAGCTCCATCCAGTCCCTGTAGGTAGGGGGTGTATCGTGGAATTGTAGATTTGGAAGGGACCCTGAGGCTCATCTAGTCCAACCCCCTTGCAATCCAGGAATCTCAGTTAAAGCAGTCAGGACAGATTGTGGCCATCCAACCTCTGCTTTAAAACAAGGAGAGGCCACCAGCCACGCAGAAAGAGGTGGAGCGGCTTTTGGAGTTCCTGGACCTGAAGAGAGCCTGTTCGGCTCCAATTTGCCTTCTGAAGCTCTGGTCTCAAGGCAGTGGCAATAAATAAATTTATCCCCCTCCTTCCCTCTGAGGTTGCTGCTGTTCAAGGGGGTGAAGGGTCTTCTCCAGACCCCCTCTTGAGAGTTTGGCTGGACTCCTTTGCTCAGGATGGATCTGGTGGACCTGACTCCTTTTGCAGAGCTGTCACCTGGGAGCTAAAAGGGACCCCAGAAGTCATCTACTCCGACCCCTGCAATGCAGGGATACGCAAGTGGCATACTTTACTTACAAAGTTCCTAAAGTCAGGTCCGTGCATTTATCCACGCAGCAACAAATAAACGCAGGCAGAAATCTTGGGTTATAAAATATAGTGAAATAGCTATATTTTCTGAGTTTGTAGTGAGCAAGGTGGGTTCACAAGGTGAAAGAAAATGAACAAACTAGGAAAATTGAGTTCCTTCCAGGTGAGTCTAGGAATACCACTTCTGTGGTCTTAACCCCTTCATTCATTAACTAGC
Organism: Lacerta viridis; assembly: GCA_900245905.1. NCBI lineage: Eukaryota > Metazoa > Chordata > Lepidosauria > Squamata > Lacertidae > Lacerta > Lacerta viridis. The sequence continues at coordinate 260,433 of OFHU01002366.1, read as the reverse complement.
CCTACGCTTGCTAGTTGTATTTGCCTGCAATTTCCCACAACCATTTCAAACGGAAAGCCCTTTTTTCTTCCTTTCAGAAACTGGTGACGTTGGATGCGGTGGGTATGCACATCCCCAAAAAGGAGTGAGCTCTCCTGGATCCAGACCAAAGAACTCTCTATAAGGAAGTCGTGATGGAGGATTTTGGTAATGAGGTCTCTGCAGGTAAGGGCACTTTTTCCGTGGCTGAGGGCTACTGAAAGGATGGACTCCTAGCGCAGAGCCGCAAGGTATACCCCAAAGAAGGCTGGGAACTGTAGTTTGCTTCTCACAGAGCTACAGTTTCCAGCAGCTTTGGGACAACAGTGGTGTACTAGCAAGGACACCACATCTCATTTACACCAGTGTAAAATGGGAAGGGGGCGGGAATCATGTTTGCCACCTTAAACTCCTTGGAGGAAAAGGTTGTACGCAAATGTAATAAATAAATGGTTTCTAATTGTTCCAAGGGGACCCAGGTGGCACTGTGGGTTAAACCACAGAGCCTAGGGCTTGCTGATCAGAAGGTTGGCGGTTCGAATCCCCGCAACAGGGTGAGCTCCCGTTGCTCGGTCCCAGCTCCTGCCCACCTAGCAGTTCGAAAGCATGTCAAAGTGCAAGTAGATAAATAGGTACCGCTCCGGCAGGAAGGTAAACGGTGTTTCCGTGCGCTGCTCTGGTTTCGCCAGAAGCGGCTTTGTCATGCTGGCCACATGACCCGGAAGCTGTCTGCGGACAAACGCCAGCTCCCTTGGCCTATAGAGCGAGATGAGCGCCGCAACCCCAGAGTCGGACACGACTGGACCTGAATGGTCAAAGGCCTGGAAACAATGCCTTATGAGGAACAGCTTAGGGAGCTGGGTATGTTTAGCCTGGAGAAGAGAAGGTTAAGGGGTGATATGATAGCCATGTTCAAATATATAAAAGGATGTCATATAGAGGAGGGAGAAAGGTTGTTTTCTGCTGCTCCAGAGAAGCGGACACGGGCAATGGATTCAAACTACAAGAAAGAAGATTCCACCTAAACATTAGGAAGAACTTCCTGACAGTGAGAGCTGTTCGGCAGTGGAATTTGCTGCCAAGGAGTGTGGTGGAGTCTCCTTCTTTGGAGGTCTTTAAGCGGAGGCTTGACAGCCATCTGTCAGGAATGCTTTGATGGTGTTTCCTGCTTGGCAGGGGGTTGGACTGGATGGCCCTTGTGGTCTCTTCCAACTCTAGGATTCTATGATTCTATGATGGTCAGGGGTCTCTTTACCTTTACCTTAATTGTTCCAAATTAATTCTAGTTTCTTTGGTCCGCTGTTCTTTTTTTCCATGTTTAACTGGGGGTTTTTATTTTTCTTCCCTTCCCTCTGCCCCCAACAGGTGATTGGCAGGAGAGCGAAAGTGAGAAGGAACCCTCTGTCGAAGGAATGAAGCAAGAAGCAGGACAGGAGACGTTTAAGGACCCAAAGACATCGAAAAGGCAGAAAGCGAAGCAGTCAAAGAACGAGAAAATGAAATCCTCCCTTTCCAAGGCGGCTGAAGGCCGTGAACTCCTGATCCCAAAACAAGATCCCAAGGGCAAGCGAGGGATCCCGTGTCCCGTGTGCGCGAAGATCTTCAAATGCAGATCGGACTACAACCGGCACCGCGTCACCCACACAGGGGAGAAACCGTATCGGTGCATGGAGTGCGGAAAGAGCTACAGCGACAGCGGGACTCTTACCGCGCACCAGAGAATCCACACGGGGGAGAAACCCTACGAGTGTGCGGAGTGCGGGAAGCGTTTCAACAGGAGCGGGACCCTCAAGAGGCACCAGAGAAGCCACGCAGGGGAGAAACCCTACAAATGCCTCGAGTGCGGGAAAAGCTTCGGCCGCAACTCCATCCTCACGGCGCACGAAAGGACCCACACCGGGGAGAAGCCTTACAAATGCCTCGAGTGCGGCAAAAGCTTCAGTCGCAGCATCAGTCTCAACAGGCATAAAAAGAAACACGCTCAGGCGGAGACGCCAGAACGCGTGGAGTGCGAACGGGGGCTGAGCCCGAAATGCGTGGAGTGCGGAAAGGGCCTGAGTCCGAGTCAGCTCCTCACCGCTCATCAGATAATCTACACGGGGGAGCACGGGAGCAACCATGTTAAGCTATGGAGGGTGGAACGGGCTTGAGACGAGAGTCAGCGCCGGAGAACTCGAACGGGGGAGAAACCACATCAGTGTTGGGGGGGGGGGGAAGCTGAATATTGCAGCGGAAGACTTAGCAGGACGAGGGAGATGCCCCAAAAGTGAACAGACTGTGGAAAGGGGTTCAGGAGGAATCTTGCTTCACATCAGAGAACTCTCACGGGGGAGAAACCCTCTTACGCCAGAATGTTGTGTTGAAACGGTGTTACAGCGTTGTACAGACTATTTCAATATTTCTTCCTTTTTCCTTTTCTGAAATCTTTATAACTGGGGGGGGGGGCGTCACCCTGCTTTGGGGCGGGGAGGCGCTAAATAGGCCAGCTCTTCCTTCCCGCCCGTAGGAAGAGCTTCTTCATTCTTTTGGTGCCTCACAACTCCGAGTGCGTGAATCAGATTAGCCGCCCCCCACCCCAAAACGTGTTCTTGATCCTGCCCATGGGTCTCACTTCCCTGGGTTGCGAGTCTTGGGAATTGTCATTCCCATGGGAATGTGCCCCGGGCTGCTTATGGATCATAGAATTATAGGGTTGAAAGGGACCCACGGGTCATCTAGCCCAACCCCCTGAGACGCAAGGATCGTACTTGCCCGTTCCCTTTCCTGCCCATCTTTGCCACATTGCTAGACAGGCGAGACACAAATCCTGTTCTTCCAGGGCCTTTTTTTCCCCTGCAGAGAACTGAAAACGACTTACGAAGAAAGTGTAAAAGCAAGAATACAAGCTAAAAGACACACGAGCCGATCCAACTCAACCCCTCCCCGTTAAAAACTAACCTTGTGTTTTAATTGTCGCAACCCACCCTGCGGTCTTGGGGTGAGGGGTGGGTGAACAATAATAATCCTAAGGTCAGGGGCGTCGCTGGGGAGGGGCGGTAGGAGCGGTACGCCCCCAGTGACAGGGTGACAAGCGGCGGGTGGGGGTGACAAGCGCCGGCCCCTCCCGCCACTCCCACGCGCCGCCGCTCCCTCCGTCACCCCGGGAGCAGCAGCGCTGCACGGACGGGGTGCTCGCTCGGCCGAGCGAGCACCCCGTCCGTGCAGCGCTGCTCCTCCCGGGGTGACCGGTGGGTGCGTGGGGAGTGGTGGGAGGGGCCGCCGCTTGTCACCCCCACGCACCGCCGCTCGCTCCGTCGCCGTGGGAGCAGCAGCGCACAGTGTGTGCGGTGCTGCTGCTCCCGGGGCGACGGAACGAACGGCGGCACGTGGGGTGACAAGCGGAGCCCGGGGGGAAAGGACAGGGGCAGGCCAGCGAGGGGAATGACACCCCCCCGCTGGCCCAACCCCTCTCCTTTCCCCGGGACGGCTCCGCTCACGGAGCGCAGCGGGAGAGGGGCGGGCCAACTGGCCCGCGCGGAGGCGTTGTTCCGTGCGCATGCGTCATGACGTCATGCGCCCGGAGCGACGCCCCACCCCCATGGGTGCCGCTTGGCTGGCAGCCCAGCGGCTAGCTACGCCCCTGCCTAAGGTCATTTTCTTCACATTTCTGAAACGGGCAGGTAGCAGAGGATAAGGTGGCACTTTTCTCTTTTTTTAATAAGATGGTGGCAGCTAGATCTGAATGTGCAACGCAAACCTGATACCCAGACTCGGAAGCTGGGATATGACAGGCATCTTGAACTTGGCACCCTCCAGTTGTGCTAAAACTCCCGCCAGCACCAGACTACATGGGAATTCTAGTCCAAAACCTCTGGAAGGCACCAGGTTGGGAAAGACTGGTAGAAAATTGGAGGAAAATTAACCTGGGCTCATCAGGGAAGGTGTATTTATTCCACACACACACCCCCCCCAGGTTTGAACAAGGCTGGAACAAAGTTTAAACAACTTTGGAACAACCAGATGATGTGAAATGTTTGTTAATATCCCCCAAGCCCCTGTAACCTCCCCAGTTTTGTATTAACAGTTTTGTACGGCTATTTATGAACGTTTCTCTATATTTTTGGTAGCAGCTAAGGGAAATAGTTTCCCGGTGAAGAATCCTGTGAAGGACGCCTGGCATCAATTTAATATCAGGAGGACTAAAGTCAATACGATAAAAAAGGATCAATGTGGGAATTTTATACGGGGAATATGTAAGGGGTTAGCTTCCATTTTCTTTCCGTGACTCCTATTCCTCTCCGTTTCCTTTGCAAAAACTTGGTGGTGATGTAACAGTTCTCTGTCTTGCTGTTTTAAATATGATGGGTGATATTCAGCTCAATCTTTCCATGAGTTGTCCCTAAATCTGCTCTGGAGGGTTGTGGGGCGAAGCCCACAAAAGATTTGCGGTGGGGGGGGGGGCATATGGAAGAGGAAAGGATTTTTGCCCCTACAAAAATAAAAGTGACTTTTAAAAAGAGTTAATCTTGGTTCAGTTGCTTCCGAAAATTCCATTAATAACTGTCACCTGTTTTCCCCATTCTTCTTTCAATATTGCCATTTAATCCATCTTTCTTTCTTTGGGCATTCAAGGGATGAACTGGGACAACGTCGAAAGTGTGTAGCGACTTGCCTACCTTATTTTTAAATAACAGTAGAAGAAGAAGAGGAGTTTAGATTTGATATCCCGCTTTATCACTACCCGAAGGAGTCTCAAAGCGGCTCACATTCTCCTTTCCCTTCCTCCCCCACAACAAACACTCTGTGAGGTGAGTGGGGCTGAGAGACTTCAGAGAAGTGTGACTGGCCCAAGGTCACCCAGCAGCTGCATGTGGAGGAGCGGAGACGCGAACCTGGTTGCGCTTCCGGGTTACCGAAAAGTACGTAACCCAGAGCGTACGTAACCCGAGGTACGACTGTATAGGGAAGTGAGGGGCAGATGGGGCTGCTCCACCTGGGAAGGGAGCCCATCTGGGAGAAGGAAAACTCTGATCCTAAACCTCTGCTACCTTGCGGGAAACATTGGGAGAAGAAAAGCTAAGGAGTAAATCCTACACAAGTCCAGAGTGGAGTCCCCAATACAGTTGGATGTTGCCTTGAGCACCTCCTTCCGGAAATTCCTGCAGCCAAGCTGGTGCCAAACATATTGCTCTGTTTTCCTTTCGGCCACATCAGAGAAAAAAAATGAAAGGCACAAATACAGGATGGGTGACACCTGGCTTGAGAGCAGTACATGTGAAAAGGATCTAGGAGTCTTGGTAGACCATAAACTTGACATGAGTCAACAGTGTGATGCAGCAGCTAAAAAAGCCAATGCAATTCTGGGCTGCATCAATAGGAGTATAGCATCTAGATCAAGGGAAGTAATAGTACCACTATATTCTGCTCTGGTCAGACCTCACCTGGAATACTGTGTCCAGTTCTGGGCACCACAGTTCAAGAAGGATACTGACAAGCTGGAACGTGTCCAGAGGAGGGCAACCAAAATGGTCAAAGGCCTGGAAACGATGCCTTATGAGGAACGGCTTAGGGAGCTGGGTATGTTTAGCCTGGAGAAGAGAAGGTTAAGGGGTGATATGATAGCCATGTTCAAATATATAAAAGGATGTCATATAGAGGAGGGAGAAAGGTTGTTTTCTGCTGCTCCAGAGAAGCGGACACGGGGCAATGGATTCAAACTACAAGAAAGAAGATTCCACCTAAACATTAGGAAGAACTTCCTGACAGTAAGAGCTGTTCGACAGTGGAATTTGCTGCCAAGGAGTGTGGTGGAGTCTCCTTCTTTGGAGGTCTTTAAGCAGAGGCTTGACAGCCATCTGTCAGGAATGCTTTGATGGTGTTTCCTGCTTGGCAGGGGGTTGGACTGGATGGCCCTTGGGGTCTCTTCCAACTCTATGATTCTATGATTCTATGATTCTAAGAGGGGGGACTTGTTTAGGGTTGTCATGTGTCCAGAATTTCCCAGACGTTGCCGGGATCCAGCCGTCGGAAACAGTGTCCCGGCGGAAATCACTTTAATGTCCGGGAAAATCCAGCGACCAATGTCGGAAGTGTAGATTTTGGTGAAATGTCTTTTAAATAGCTCAAAAATACAAAAAAAGCGACCGGGGGGGGGGGAGAGCAACAACTTTTGCACCTGAAATACTTGTTTTTTCCCCGTGTATAAGACTATAAAGTAAAGGTAAAGGGACCCCTGACCGTTAGGCAGAAACAACAAATTCTCTCTGTGGGATTGGAATAATACTTGTAATGCAACGATGAACTATGGACATAATGGAGATATAAAAACGTGCGTTAATATAAAAGATGCAGAAGGAAAGGATTAACAATAAGACCCACAAAGGGGAGGAGGGGAGTCCAAGGGATTCTTTAGAATCTTGTTCTTATATATTACGCAATTATGTGAATGTAGCGTGGAAGACAGGAGTGCCTGGCGTGCTCTGGTCCATGGGATCACGAAGAGTCAGACACGAAGAGTGGGCCCAGTCTTATTCGACATCTTCATCAATGACTTGGATGATGGGCTTGAGGGCATCCTGATCAAGTTTGCAGATGACACCAAATTAGGAGGGGTGGCTAATACCCCAGAGGACAGGATCACACTTCAAAATGACCTTAACAGATTAGAGAACTGGGCCAAAGCAAACAAGATGAATTTTAACAGGGAGAAATGTAAAGTACTACACTTGGGCAAAAAAAATGAAAGGCACAAATACAGGATGGGTGACACCTGGCTTGAGAGCAGTACATGTGAAAAGGATCTAGGAGTCTTGGTAGACCACAAACTTGACATGAGTCAACAGTGTGATGCAGCAGCTAAAAAAGCCAATGCAATTCTGGGCTGCATCAATAGGAGTATAGCGTCTAGATCAAGGGAAGTAATAGTACCACTATATTCTGCTCTGGTCAGACCTCACCTGGAATACTGTGTCCAGTTCTGGGCACCACAGTTCAAGAAGGATACTGACAAGCTGGAAATATATAAAAGGATGTCATATAGAGGAGGGTGAAAGGTTGTTTTCTGCTGCTCCAGAGAAGCGGACACGGGGCAATGGATTCAAACTACAAGAAAGAAGATTCCACCTAAACATTAGGAAGAACTTCCTGACAGTGAGAGCTGTTCGACAGTGGAATTTGCTGCCAAGGAGTGTGGTGGAGTCTCCTTCTTTGGAGGTCTTTAAGCGGAGGCTTGACAGCCATCTGTCAGGAATGCTTTGATGGTGTTTCCTGCTTGGCAGGGGGTTGGACTGGATGGCCCTTGTGGTCTCTTCCAACTCTATGATTCTATGAATGTAAATATTACCGGTAATTTGGAAAATCAAATAAATAGATTTAAAAATAAAAATCTGGTTGCAAGGGAAAGGGGGGGGGGGAGAAAGGCTTCCAAGAGGCCTCTCTCACCGCTTTCTCAGGGGAGAAAAACCGAGGAGGACCCAGCAGAGAAATTATGCTTCAGGTGCAATAATTGCAAAGTTTTGACAGGCAGGCAGGGGAGGGTGGGAGGGAGAGAGAGAGAGGCAGCCTGGTCCTCCAGAGGATTCCTAGAGAGGCAGGAAGTTCTGAAAGTGAGGTTGAGGTGGGGGAAGACAATAGGGAGCCCCCATCCCCTGGTCCTTCCAGGCAGGGAAGGAAGAGGCCGGGTGACATTCCTTGGCCAGGAGGGCGAGGCTCAGGAGGAAGACATGGTGCGGGCAGGTATCCTGCATGGGGAGGGCAAGAATTGGCATTTTTTTTCTTGGGGGGGGGGAGAGATAAGATTTCCTTCCTATTGAAATCACACACACACACACACACACACAAAATTAAAATTGGGAGGGTGGGGTCTGACCTCTGCAACCCAGCTGCAAAAATGGGATGCCTTTGCAATGCTTCAGTTGTTGTTGTTAGGGTAGCTCAGCTGGTTAGAGCATGGAGCTGACAGACCGCAGGTTCGATCCCTTTTGGGGGCAGCTGCAGATTCCTGCATTGCAAGGGGGTTGGGCTAGATGACCCTGGGGACCCCTTCCAACTCTACGATTCTATGACCCACTTTTCTCTCACCACCACCAATCCAGCAACATCATCTTCCATGGGAGATGGGGAGACCCTCTGTTTGCAGAGGAAGCAGCACGGGCGGAGGGTGTGTGTGTGAGAGAAAGGACGTCCCCGCCTCGCAAAAAAAATAAAATACAGTATAGGATTATCCAGTTGCAAAGAGCCCCCCTTTCCGCCCAAAAATGCATTGATTGCATTGCAAGATCTCCCTCCCTCCCTCTCTCAGTTCTCTCTCGGATCCCTGTCCAATCTCTTTAGGTGCTGCAGAGGAAAGGGCCTCTTGGAGAGAGAAGCTGTTTTTTTCACACCAGGGACTTCCAAGGGAAACAGACACACAGGATAATAACAAAAAAACCTATCTCCTTCATCCTTCTTTGTCTCCCTTCCAGGCGGCAGAAAAAACCCCAGTGACACCTTCTGCGTCTCCTCTTTACAGCGAAGTGGGAAGAGACTCTACGCAGCCAGATCAAGTAAGGGATTGGGGGGTGGGTGGGCTTTGTGGGCTTACTTGTGGGTTGGAGGATGGATGGCGGTTAACAGATTGAGGTTGAATCCTGACAAGACAGAAGTACTGTTTTGGGGGGACAGGAGGAGGGCAGGTGTGGAGGATTCCCTGGTCCTGAATGGGGTAACTGTGCCCCTGAAGGACCAGGTGCGCAGCCTGGGAGTCATTTTGGACTCACAGCTGTCCATGGAGCGCAGGTTAATTCTGTGTCCAGGGCAGCTGTCTACCAGCTCCATCTGGTACGCAGGCTGAGACCCTACCTGCCCGCGGACTGTCTCACCAGAGTGGTGCATGCTCTGGTTATCTCCCGCTTGGACTACTGCAATGCGCTCTATGTGGGGCTACCTTTGAAGGTGACCCGGAAACTGCAATTAATCCAGAATGCGGCAGCTAGACTGGTGACTGGGAGTGGCCGCCGGGACCACATAACACCGGTCCTGAGAGATCTACATTGGCTCCCAGTACGTTTCCGAGCACAATTCAAAGTGTTGGTGTTGACCTTTAAAGCCCTAAACGGCCTCGGTCCTGTATACCTGAAGGAGCGTCTCCACCCCCATCATTCAGCCCGGACACTGAGATCCAGCGCCGAGGGCCTTCTGGCGGTTCCCTCACTGTGAGAAGCAAAGCTACAGGGAACCAGGCAGAGGGCCTTCTCGGTAGTGGCGCCCGCCCTGTGGAACGCCCTCCCATCACAGGTCAAGGAAATAAACAACTACCTGACATTCAGAAAATACCTGAAGGCAGCCCTTTTTAGGGAAGTTTTTAATGTGTGATATTTTTGTATTTGATTTCTGTTGGAAGCCGCCCAGAGTGGCTGGGGAAATCCAGCCAGATGGGCGGGGTACAAATAATAAATATTATTATTATTATTATTATTATTATTATTATTACTTTCATGGGATGCACATGCCCTTCCCTTGAGTTCTGTGGTTGCCAAATGTCCCGGCCTCCTCCTCCTCCTCCTCCTCATTATTATTATTATTATATTATTAGTAGTACCCTGCTCCTCTGGATGCTGGAGTAGATGGGCCTTTGGCCGGGTCATGTCTGCTCACCTTTCCGACTGCCTGGTTTTTTTGTGTGTGTGTGATGAGACATACCTTCTTTTCCACTTTAGGTTCCTGCGACCTTTGAGGAGGTGGCTGTGCATTTCTCCAAGGACGAATGGGCTCTGCTGGATCCAGCCCAGAGGGCTCTGTACAGGGAAGTCATGCTGGAGAATTATGGAGAGGTGGCCTCTTTGGGTGAGTACATCCCCCTCCCCATTGCCTTTCTTAGACATGGAGAACTCCTGTTGCTTTCTCCTTTTATCTGACCAAATTTGTGCTAAGATCATTCCTCTTATTCCAGAGAGAATGATGGGGCTCTTTGCCAGCTCTGTATGAAAGGGCAGCCGTGATTGGCTGGCGGCCCTTGCGACTGATAGGGCAGAAGGCACGGAGGCCTGACAGTAGGGGGCGCCAGAGCTGGCTCCTTCTGCTTTTGCCCCAAAGCTGCTCCTTGCTGAATGTGGTTTCCAGCAACTGACTGAGGCCAGAAACCCCTGCTTAAGCAAGCTGGAGCCAGCTGGTTCACACCAGGAGCAAGAAGGCTGATTTATCCACTGTAAATATATACTCTTACAAAACTGCAGGTTATTACAATAATCCCACCAGTGTTTTTAATCTGTTTACAATTTATCTATAAATATTCAACAAACCTTTTCCATTCTTTTATAACAAGTTTGTTATCTTGATTTCTTATTCTTCAGGTAAGTTTTGCAATTTCTGCATGTTTCCTGAGTTTTTGTTTCCATTCTTCCTTTACTGGGACTTCTGCTTATTTCCACTTTTGGGCAAGTAACATTCTTGCTGCTGTAGTAGCATCCATAAATAGATTTCTATACAATTTAGGTAGTTTGAGTTCCAGTGATTTCTGGCTGCTCCCCAGTACTATAAATTGATGGCTTTTGTTGAAGCCTCTCTTTCAGCTACTGTTGAACCTCTACGATGTATGATGTTGCATGAAAGCACACAAAATGCTAAAAAAAGGGTTAATGCTCACAAGGGCTGTAAAATGCTCACACTGCCTGAGGCAGTGATGTCAGTTGGTTCAGTTATGAACAGTCTTAACAGTTAGAGCAGCAGGTCTGTTCTGTTGTGTTGCTGTCTGCCTCTGGGTTAGTCGGGACTGGTAAAGAAAAAGCGCTTGATATGCATTGTATATGAATTATAACACTGTGACACCAGATGGCGCTGTGGAGTCCCGTTTTTGCCAACCCGATTTCTCATACAAAGTTTACAATGCATTTAACTGAAACACTTTTTTGAAGTGTCAACATCCAGCCACAGCCTATAACTGCATTTATATCAGATTACAAATCTATGTAAGATGTACAGTGGTGCCTCGGGAGTCAAACGTAATCCGTTCCGGAAGGACGTTCGACTTACGAAACGTTTGATTTCCAAGGCATGGCTTCTGATTGGCTCTTTTGCCTGTCGGCCGTGTTGGACATTTAGCTTCTGAAAAACGTTCAAAAACTGGGACGCTTACTTCTGGGTTTTCGGCGTTCAGGAGCTAAAACGTTCAGCAACGGAGACAATTGAAAACCAAGGTTTGATTGTATTATCAGCAGACATAACACCTACCTGCATTGTATATTTAATATCACAAGTGTAAGCACACTTACATACCTTACAATGAAAATGGACATCCTATTCCATTATTATTATTATTATTATTATTATTATTTTACTGTTTATGACCCGCCCACCTGACTGGGTTGTCCCAGCCACTCTAGGTGGCTTTCAACATATATATAAAAATAAAACATTAAACTTTAAAAGAACTTCCCTATACAGGCTACTTTCAGATGGTTCAGGAGTCAGACAACTCCATACCCTCCAAAATTTCTCCAATGAAAATGGGGTGTCCTAACGAAAAGCAGGACAGGCCGGGATCAAATCAGAAACCGGGACAGCTTCTGTAAATCTAGGACTGTCCCTGGAAAACAGGGACACTTGGAGGGTCTGAACTGAGTACAAGCTATTTGTTTCTTAAACTCTTAAACAGAGGTGGTCTTGCATAATTTTTATAGGAGGGAAAAGGGAACTAATTAATGGGTCAAATTAAAGGGCTCTCTTCCGCATAACTCTGTAAATGGGGGCTAAATTTTAATTCCCACAAATGAAACCCCAGGCCTGTATTTGTTGTCCTGTTCTGGAATCTTCCTCTGGGTCTCGTACCAGGCACCACAGGCCAGCATTGCAAACTGCCTCTCATTTCTTCTCCTTCAGTGCTGTAGACTCTTCAGGCTGAGCCAAGTTATATGGGTACCCTAAGAAGTCTTCGGCAACCAAGCCCCTCTGCCCTTCCTTCTTTCCCCATCCTCTTCCTCTGCCTTCTTCTGGCTGTCTCCAGGAGCACCAACAGCTCCAACTAACTCTGCTAAATCACACCTGACTATATATACAGTTCTTTGGGCCAACCCCAGCCAATGACAGTGTTTCACTAAGAATTCTAAACCTGCATCCACCAATCAGAATACGCACTGCTTCTATCCTTCTTTTGCATACGGAGGGTTCTATCTCCAACTGCTCCTCCGTTTAAAGTCCTCTGGTCCAGCCCCAGCCAATCACAGCGTCTCACTAAGAATTCTAAACCTGCATCCTCCAATCAGAATACGCACTGCTTCTATCCTTCTTTTGCATACGGAGGGTTCTATCTCCAACTGCTCCTCCGTTTAAAGTCCTCTGGTCCAGCCCCAGCCAATCACAGCGTCTCACTAAGAATTCTAAACCTGCATCCTCCAATCAGAATACGCACTGCTTCTATCCTTCTTTTGCATACGGAGGGTTCTATCTCCAACTGCTCCTCCGTTTAAAGTCCTCTGGTCCAGCCCCAGCCAATCACAGCGTCTCACTAAGAATTCTAAACCTGCATCCTCCAATCATAATACACGTAGCTCCAGCCCCTCCTCAGCTGTCCATCAAAGTTCCCACCGTGACAGTTAAACCGACTTGCACCTGACCAGAGAGAACACTTCCCCCTTCAAACACATTGCTGTAAACAAATGCCGGAATACATTGCACAGTTTAAATAAGCAGGTTTTCTTTCCAGTCAATCATATTTGTATATTTGAGCCCCAGAAGGAAAGGGGAATACTCTTTCAAACCCCCTAACTCTCATTCTGTGCACAGAAGGGAGTCGGCCAGGCTGCATCCAATGATCCCTTCCTTACCAAAGGATTTACGCCCAAAAATAGAAGGAAGAAACAGTTCCGATAAAGGAAGATTGGCAATTAAAACTAATGGAGTATGCAGAAATGGCTAAACTTACCGGAAGAGTAAGAAATCAAGAAGGAAGACTTTTGAAAAATGGAATTGGGGGAAATTATTGACTATTTGAAGAGACATCGTAAAGAAATCAAAACACTTAGCTTTGAGAACACTGTCCAACCATCTTGTCCTCTGTTGTCCCCTTCTCCTCCTTGTGCCCTCCATCTTTCCCAACATCAGGGTCTTTTCCAGGGAGTCTTCTCTTCTCATGAGGTGGCCAAAGTACTGGAGCCTCAGCTTCAGGATCTGTCCTTCCAGTGAGCACTCAGGGCTGATTTCCTTAAGAATGGATAGGTTTGATCTTCTTGCAGTCCGGATTGATATAAACACGTACAGTAAGAGTTAACTAGGGAGAACATTAGGGGAAATTAGAAAATAGATTTGAATTGGATATGCAGTAATAAAAAGATATAAAACAACTAACCGCAGAAAGGAGGGGAGAGTAAGTCAAAGTGAATTGGATTTATTGGTTATTACATTAATCCCTCTAATGTTTTTATCTGTTTACAATTAAATTGTAAATATTCAATACACCATTTCCATACTTTTATAAAAAGTTTGTTATCTTGATTTCTTATTCTTCCGTTACGTAAGTTTCGCCATTTCTGCATATTCCCTGAGTTTTTTTATCCATTCTTCCTTTACTGAGACTTCTGCTTCTTTCCACTTTGGGGCAAGTAACATTCTTGCTGCTGTAGTAGCATCCATAAATAGATTTCTATACAATTTAGGTAGTTCTGTCCCTATAATTCCCTCCTTTCCTGCTCCATCTTCTGCTTCTGTACTGCTCTCTGCCACAACCTCCTCCTGCTCACTACGCCCTGCCACCTCTCCAGCTTCCAACACCTCCTCCTCCCATTCTTCTCCCACTGACCACCCATTGTCTTCCCACCACAAATCCCCGAGCTCTGAGCCTTCTTCCCTTAGGGGGTTCCCCAACTGGTGCTTCCCATAATACTGTATCTCTGCATCCAATGATGGCACTACCTCTGTCTTAGGGGGCCGGTATCAGAACCAGTCTAGTCTGAAATTCTAGACTCCTAGAAGGAAAAAATATTTTCTTCGTCTTCTTTCATTCAAGATGGGCCTCTGATTCTTCAACCTCTTCTTATCAGCTGGTTGGAACGAGAGGGAGAGCAATTTGACCCGGAGCGACTCGCAGGTAGGTGCGAGGATGATATGGGGCAGGGTTGTTACCTTGCCAGATCTCTGTGGTCTTGCTTTGTGTTACTCAGAAACAGTGCTTTTTTTTCTTTTAAAAATGTTTAGGGGGTACTCTCATTTTGACTCGAGGAAATCGCCATTTTGTAGTTCAAATCAGGGGAAATAAATACAGTGGTGCCCCGCTAGACGAATGCCTCGCTAGACGAAAAACTCGCTAGACAAAAAGATTCGCAGAACGAATTATTTTCGTCTAGCGGGGCACCACTGTACAGTAAATGGACAAAAGAACAAAGAACACGCATTACCTCATATTACACAGCTGACGGCTCACAGTAACTTCCACATTGACATGAGGTTGTGTGCACTAACATCTTCCCGATTCCTCTGTTTGCTGCTTTTCCTAGTCATATTGAAATACCGCCCTTCAGTGAGGCCAAATATTCATCAGTAAAACACCACACATCCACATTGCACACTGCTTCACACATTAAACGCCCGCTTCCGCCCGAGACTCAGGAAACACCAGGAAAGGAAAGGAAGCCGCCATCAGGGGTAGCAACGGAACTGACCATTCACTGTGCTAGAGAAGAAACGAATCTTTTTAATTTTTTTAGTTTCTTCTGTTAGATTCACAAAATGTTTAGGGGTATGCATACCCCTACCCTCCTGAAAAAGCACTGCTCAGAATAGCCTGAAGCTAGATGCTTTGACACCCATCATGAATGGTTTTCACCCACTTTGATTCCTCACAAAATCAAGGTGGGGGCGGCCTTGCAGGGGGTTGTACCTAGATGCCAATTTGAGTCCCTTCCATCGCCACAAGGCTATGATTCCATGAACTGTGAATCGAGCCCAGAATCATAGCTTGAATCTCCCAAGACAAGCAGGATGACGTGGTTGCCGTGCAAGGAACCGGCATAGAAAATATTACCCTGCCATCTTCTTTCTCTTGTCGCCCTTGTAGGTGAAGGGGAAACCTCCATGATGTGCTCAAGGCTCTCGCCTCTTTGTCGCTGGGTAGAAAGAGCTGTTCTGCCCTCATCTCAGGTAAGCGAGGCTCCTCCTCTCTGTGGCAGAGGCGATCCAGGAAAAGGTTGTTCCCAGGGTAAAAATAAATGATTTTTTAAAATTTAAATCAGATTTTTTTTTAAAAAATTGAATTTTTAAAATAAAATGCTTTTGGAGGAAAAATCTTTCTAAAGATAGTTTTCTATTTAAGTTACATTATAGTCCAAAGGCTATTCATCAGGAAATAAGGATTTGTTTTAAGTTTTTCATGTGTGCTAAAACTCAGTCTAAGTTTTTTTTTAATTGTTTAACCACATCAGTTAACAAACATGGATACATATGCTATAATGTTATTGTTTTAGTTAAATAAATTGTTTAAATTGTTATTAAGGAAATGATTATTTTTCTCCTTCCAATAAAGTACAGCAGAAAAGTTGTCCAAATATAAACAGTTAACTTATTAAACCTCACAATAATTTCATAATTATCTGTCTATGTGTTTCTAATAGTATAACCAAATCAGTAATTTTTGATATAACTGTAAAAACTACTCTGAAAATTTATTATTCCAAAAATGAAACCTTCCATCTGGTTGTAAATATTAAGATTATACCAGCAAGAATGAGTCTTTCTGTAAAAAAAAAAAAAAATTAAATCAAGTCTAACTGGCTTGTGATTTAAATCATGATTTTAAACAATTTGATTTACCGTATTTTTTGCTCCATAAGCCACACTTTTTTCCTCCTAAAAAGTAAGGGAAAATATCTGTGCGTCTTATGGAGCGAATGGTGGTCCCTGGAGCTGAATTGCCCAGGGGCCAAAAGAGGATCATGCTTTTTATTTTACAAAGAGAAAAGGGGGTGTTGAAAGGACCCCGCTCAGCAGCTGATCAGCAAGAGATCGGGAGAGAGATAAGAGTCCCGGCTCCCTTTCAGCCCCGCCCTCCATTGTTGAATGTGCTGCAGAGGGAGGTTGTTTGTTTCCCCAGCGACATGTGACTGGCTGATTAGATTATCTGTCTGGAAACTGTAGAAAAGGCTCCCTTTCCTTTAGAAGCTGCAGAAATGTGAGTTGAACCCCATAAAAATGGGGCTTTTCCTCTTTGCTTTTCCCCCTTTGCAAAAAAAGCTGCAAAACTTTTAGCTGATCCTCAAAAAAACAGGGTTTTTCCCTTTGCAAAAAAAGCTGCAAAACTTTTAGCTGATCCTCAAAAAACCAGGGCTTTTCCCTTTGCAAAAAAAGCTGCAAAACTTTTAGCTGATCCTCAAAAAAATAGGGCTTTTAGAGGAGGAAAACCAGAAAAATATTTTCCCCCCCCTTGTTTCCTCCTCTAAAAACGAGGTGCGCCCTATGGAGCGAAAAATTCGGTAAATCAAACCCACCCTGGTTGCTCCTCCCATTTGCTGCTGAGGCGGGGTTATGCGAGTGGCCCAACCAATCAGAGCAGGTCACAAAGAGAAGGGCACAAATCCTGCCAAGGAGATGCCAGCATCCTAGATGCATAGCTGTCAACTTTTCCCTTTTCTTGTGAGGAATCCTATTCAGAATAAGGGAATCCCCCTTTTTTAAAAGGAAAAGTCGACAGCTATGCCTAGGTGGCAGATTTGTAGGGTGAGTGGGTCCTCAAAGCAATTTCTTCCTCCTGCCTCTGCATGGATTGGGTGATTTCTTTTTGCTAAGGGCACGAGGGGATCGCCCATCCGTTTGGTGCTGTTGAGAAAACACATCCTTCTTTCCCCCAGGGTTTGGTCTCCTTTGAGGAAGTGAGTGTCTCCTTCGCCGCAGAAGAGTGGGCTCTGCTGGATCCAGACCAAAGGGCACTGTACAAAGAAGTCATGTTGGAGAACTATGGGAACGTGGCCTCTCTGGGTGAGGATCGTAAGGGGAAACATGGAGTTGGAAGGGACCCCCCAAGGGCCATCTAGTCCAACCCCCTGCAATGCAGGAATCTCAACTTAAAGCATTCATTTTTCATCCACCAACCCTCACCTGTCCTGGCCAGGATCCCGGAGGGCTATTTACAAACAGGTGACCGTGTGCCACAGCTGTACGAGGGCATCAGGTGAGGCTCAAAACAATGCTTCCTGGCTCTCCTTTAGAGACAACATAGACAGCGAAGATCGCACACATAATAACAATCTGATCCTACACAACAAAGCCACAGTCACTTTAAAATAAACAGCTTTTATCAAATTAAGCAATATTCATTAATCCACTATAATGTAATATTTTTAATAAATTATTTTTATTAGTTTTCAATAACAATAATCCAATATGCGCCCTCACTGTATCAATACCAAGCTATAATATCAATTCCAATTTCAATTAGTCAAATACTCAATTACATAATTTAAATGGCCCTCCGTGTGCTAGAATTGAAGGTTTGATAATGTACTTTAATTCTGCTTCCAAACTCTTATTTAATCCCATTACATTCCAATTGTAATAATAGTTCCTTATACAACAGCTGCAATATTCTTAACTTCCGTTCGTGTTAGCACATTTAATAATTTATAAGTCTGCCAGTGAAAATCAGTATTATTATTTTTCCTGTGTGAGATATTTATTCAGTCCATATTTTCTTCATTTCCTTGCCAGATGTTATGTCTATCTTGGTTGTTGCTGCTCTCTATCCACTAGAATACCATAATAAACAGTAAAATTAAATACCGGTAAATAATAATCAAACAGTTTTACACTTACCAGTTACAAAAAAAGAATTTCTAAACTATAACCAATAAAAATAGCGGCAAGTTGCAATGCATAAA
Organism: Lacerta viridis; assembly: GCA_900245905.1. Classification (NCBI taxonomy): domain Eukaryota; kingdom Metazoa; phylum Chordata; class Lepidosauria; order Squamata; family Lacertidae; genus Lacerta; species Lacerta viridis. The sequence continues at coordinate 242,602 of OFHU01002366.1, read as the reverse complement.
ATACCACAAAACATACAAAGGATCCATGTGAAAGGATCAAATTGAGAAACTGAGCTATAGCAGAAGGGTGGCAGATAGCAGTGGCTTCCCCACAAATTTAGTACAGTCATAACTTGAAGTTGAACGGAATCCATTCCGGAAGTCCGTTCGTCTTCTAAAGTGCGGCTTCTGATTGGCTGCAGGAAGCTCCTGCAGCCAATCGGAAGCCCTGTCGGACGTTTGGCTTCCAAAAGAACGTTCGCAAACCGGAACACTCACTTCTGGGTTTTGCTCATTTAGTAGCCAAAACGTTCGAGAACTAGGCTGTTCGAAAACCAAGGTACGACTTTATCGCAGTTGTTGCTGGGGAAGCAGGTGACAACACAGGTGAGAAAAGCCACCTGGATCAGGCCAGCGGCCCATGATAGGTCAGCATCCTCTTCTAGCAGTGGTGACTCAGAGGCCTCAGTGGGAAACCAGCAAGCAGGGGCCTAGGTACAACAGCAGCACTCTTCCCCACTTGGGAATCCCAGCAACTGGTATTCAGTTGGGAAGCTGCCTGATCCTGACTCAGACCTTTGGTCCAGCCAGCCAGGTATTGTCCACACTGACGGACAGCAGCTCTTCAGGGTGTCAGCCCCTGCCCCCAACCTGGGGATTGAACCCGGGACCCTCTGCATGCAAGTGTCATGAACTGGTTGGACTCAAAGGAATGTGGGGGGGGGGAACTAGCTAGGAAACCCCGCAAAGGAAGAAGGCTCAGACGATGAGTAGTCAGAGGGAGAAAACTGGGAGAAGAAAGCATCGGAAGCTGAAGAGGTAACAGGGTTTAGTGAGTGGGGAGAGTCTGTGGCAGAGAGAAGTCCAGAATTGGAGGCAGAAGCTGAAGCGGGAGAGTGGGATGAGGAAGGCCAAGAAGCAGAGATGAGATCGGCTTGTGAAGAAGCCAGGGAGTCTCCCCCTCCAGTTGCACCAAGCTCCCTTCCCCCTTGCCTCCCAGAACCAGGACACCCATCTGGCTGGGTTTCCCCTAGCCACTATTGACAGCTCCCAAAAGAATATTAAAAACACAATAAAATGTCAAACATTAAAAACTTCCCTAAACAGAGCTGCCTTCAGATGTCTTCTAAAAGTCAGATAGTTGTTTATTTCCTTGACATCTGATGGGAGGGTGTTCCACAGGGCGGGCGCCACTACCGAGAAGGCCCTCTGCCTGGTTCCCTGTAGCTTCACTTCTCTCAGTGAGGGAACTGTGAGAAGGCCCTCGAAGCTAGACCTCAGTGTCTGGGCTGAACAATGTGGGTGGAGACGCTCCTTCAGGTATACTGGGCTGAGGCCGTTTAGGACTTCAAAGGTCAGCACCAACACTTTGAATTGTGCTCACAAACGCACTGGAAGCCAATGTAGGTCTTTCAGGACTGGTGTTATATGGTCTAGGTGGCCGCTCCCAGTCATCAGTCTAGCTGCCGCATTCTGGATTAGTTGCAGCCAAATCTGTGGAGATTGTGTTTTTGCTAATAGAGTGTTAACTCCTACTTGGAACAGTGATTTACTGCTGGCTCGCTTTTTGACAGCAAGGCAAAAGAGCGAGCCACCGAGCTGTGCTCCTTCCCTCCTGATACCTGGTCCACTTGTTTCTTCCTTTTTAAAAAATCCATTGTCTTCATTCCATTTGCCCTTTGGGGTGGGATGGAGGTACAAAACAGGCCAAATGGTCTGGGATTTCTGGACGCACAGGTCACAAATATTTGTTTTCTCTCTCTTTTCTTAATCCCATGAAGAAGGTCCTCTGATGATGCCCAAATCTGACCTTGTCTCCTGGCTGGAAGGAAAGGGAGAACTGCTGGCCTGGGAAGAGCCTGCAAAGAAGGAAGAAGAATTTTTCCAGGAAAAATTGACTGGTAGGTTCTCAGATGAAAAATATCAATCGGAGAAAGAGATCTGTGCCCGGTGAAATTGAGTGAGGGAATCAACCAGAAATGAATTTGTGCTATTCTCTCAGATATTGGCAAATGCAAAAGGTACACACCTAGCAGGGTGTGTAGAGAGAATAGGGAAGGATTTTGGAGATTGTGAATTAACAAAAGCAGCTAGTCCTCAGTTTCTGCCTTGAAGCCCAACCATGTTTTCTTTTTGTTTTCTTTTCTCAAACAGAGGATGGACTTGGCTTTGAGAATTTTAAGGAGCAATCTGTGGCGTCATTGGAAACAGCTAAGCAGCAAGCAGCAACAGAGGCCTTTGGGACGCGAAGGGGACCTACATATCTTGAGGGAAATGAATCTTCTCCTTCTCTGCATGATGCTTTTCATGAAATCCTGAGCGTACATCTACCTCACATGGGAAAGAAGTGCCCAGTGTGTGGGAAGACTTTCCAAGATGACTCAAGCTTGAATAAACATTGCAGAACCCACACAGGAGAGAAACCATATCAATGCTTGGAGTGCGGAAAGAGCTTCAGTGGTAGCGGAAAACTTACTAGACATAAAAGAAGCCACACAGGGGAAAAACCATATCAGTGCCCTGAATGTGGAAAGAGCTTCAGTGAGAGAGGGACACTTATTAGACATCAGAGAATCCACACAGGAGAAAAACCTTACCAATGCCTTGAGTGTGGAAAGAGCTTCAGCGACAGCAAAACACTGAATAATCACCAAAGAACTCACACTGGAGAGAAACCATATAAATGCCTGGAGTGTGGAAAGAGCTTCAGCTACAGTAGCATCCTGAATACTCACCGAAGAACTCACACAGGGGAAAAGCCATTTCAGTGCCTGGAGTGTGGAAAGAGCTTCAGTCGGAGCACCCACCTTTCTGCCCATCAGAGAACTCACACAGGGGAGAAACCATATAAATGCCTGGAGTGTGGAAAGAGCTTCAGTGTTAGCTCGAATCTTAGTTGTCATCAGAGAACCCACACGGGAGTGAAACCATATAAATGTATGGTGTGTGGAAAGAGCTTCAGTGCTAGCTCAAGCCTTACTTTACATGAGAGAACTCACACAGGGGAGAAACCGTATAAATGCCCTGAGTGTGGAAAGAGCTTCAACCACAGCTCAAATCTTACCTCACACCAGAGAACGCACACAGGGGAAAAGCCATTTAGGTGCATGGAGTGCGGAAAGAGCTTCAGCCAGAGCATAAGTCTCACCGCCCATCAAAGAGTCCACACTGGCGTGAAACCATATACTTGCCTGGAGTGCGGAAAGAGCTTCAGCGACAGCAAGACGCTCACTACTCATCAAAGAATCCACACGGGGGAGAAGCCATACAGATGCAGTGAGTGTGGGAAGAACTTCAGCGTCAGCTCAAGCCTTACTTCACACCAGAGAACTCACACCGGGGAAAAGCCCTTCAAATGTGCGGAGTGTGGGAAGGGCTTCAGTCAGAAAGCCCACCTTTGTGCCCATCAGAGAATTCACACAGGGGAGAAACCTTACCAGTGTCTGCAGTGTGGGAAAAGCTTCAGCCAGAGCACGAGCCTTAGCACACATCAGAGAATTCACACAGGGAAGAAACTGTATGAATGTCTTACGTATGGAAACAGCTTCAAGAAGAGCTCAGATGTTCCTTCGTATCAGGAAAGCCACACAGGACAACTTTGGATATATGGCCCTTTGCTTCAAAACCAAGGTGATGGTGTATTGCCTGTATTCTGTTCATCTGGCAAGGAGACGGATTTTGATGACAAACTCCTATGTTTCATTTAAAAGATGACCAATGCAACTATTTGACTCTGGGGGGGATGCTGTTTAGTCTCACAGCTTTGCGGTTTCCTGTGTTTGCTAGTAACAAAATCCACCTCTTGCCTTCATACTCTGCTCTTACTGTTATCAATCGTTGCAGACTAGGGTGTGGCAAAGTGGTGGCGGTTCTCTATTTCCTTTGTATCTTGTTTTAAGAGGGTTCTGATGAGGCTCTGAGCAGGCTGTCCTCTTAAGGGAGGCTAAAGCAATTTATAAACGAACAATTTTGGAGAACGCTGAAAAAACCCCTCCTATGACTTTCTTTCTTGCTTTGTTTTGGAACTCTTTAACGTGTAGTGGGGAGCTTTACATGTAAGATAATCTACAGCGGGGAGTGATGGTTTTGGTGTATACTCTAGTGCCCAGTCTTTTCAGTATTGTTATAAAGTTTCACAACTATGATGCCAGTCATTCAGATTGTGACCATATGGCAAGGTGGAAGAACTTTTTTTCATTGTGGAGGGTGGAAAGTGCTTTAGTGATAAAGGAACACTTCCTACATAAAAAACAACAACACAAAAAACTCAAACAGGTTGAAATATTTTCAGTGTGTGGAAAGAGCTTTAGTCAACACCTTACTATACCTGGAAAAGCCCACGGGGGGCGCTATGGAAATGTATGGAGTATGCATTGCTTGACAGTCCATCAAATAACCATTTCAAAGTATCAAAGATTAAGATGATCGTGACAATGAGAAGAAAGAGTAGGGCAAACTTGATGACCAGCAGGCTTTTGCTACAAAATAGGCTTTTTGCTAGGGACACGGGTGGCGCTGTGGGTTAAACCACAGAGCCTAGGGCTTGTCGATCAGAAAGTCGGCGGTTCTAGGCCAACCCCAACCTCTCTCACCACCAAAGGAACACAAGCGAACAAAAGAGAACCTGCACAAGCAACGCTGACATCAAACCCTACATATATTAAGTAAAATAGAAACATCGTCACCCGACCCCACCCCCACCCATCCTCCCACCCCTGTCCACCTCTTTCCCCCTTTTTCTTCCCAATGTCTCAACAAATGAAACTGATTTGTAAAAATGATACATGTAAAAAATATGAGAGACATTGCACATACTTTTGTAAATCAAGAAATCTTTAATAAAAATACTTTTTTTAAAAAAAGGTCGGTGGTTTGAATCCCCAAGACAGGGTGAGCTTCCGTTGCTCGGTCCCTGCTCCTGCCCACCTAGCAGTTCGAAAGCACGTCAAAGTGCAAGTAGATAAATAGGTACCGCTCCGGCGGGAAGGTAAACAGTGTTTCCGTGCTGCTCTGGTTCGCCAGAAGCGGCTTAGTCATGCTGGCCACATGACCCGGAAGCTGTACGCCTCCCTTGCCCAATAAAGCAAGATGAGTGCCGCAACCCCAGAGTCATCCGCAACTGGACCTAATGGTCAGGGGTCCCTTTACCTTTACAGCCCTTTTAGTGCCTGAGATTCATGCAACTGCAGCTGTTGAAATAAAAACTGAACTTGCTTTCATGGCATATCTGATCACTGATAAAGAACAAATCACCCACCCTTTATTAGAAATCCTAGCTTTCAAAGTTTTGAATGTGCACCCTGTCTACTTTCTGGAGACACCTCTATTTATTTAGCAATGCAGCCCCTGTTCTTGAGCTTCCTTGTTTGAAAGGGGAAGCGGTTTATTTCATTTGTAAGATTTCTCACCTGCTTTTAAGGACACAATAACACTGTTGGATCCATCCCAAGGGTCACCTGGCCCATGAATTGGTTCTCACAATGGCCAACCAGGTGCTTCAGTGGGGAGCCCACAAGCAAGACCTGAATGCAACAGCCACTCTCTCCCCACTTGTGATTTTCACCAAATTTACAGGTGAAACTCGAAAAATTAGAATATCGTGGAAAAGTCCATTTATGTAAGCAATTGTTTTCATTAGCTATTGGAGTTTAATATATGAGATAGACTCATGACATGCAAAGCGAGATATGTCAAGCCTTTGCTTGTTATAATTGTGATGATTATGGCGTACAGCTGATGAAAACCCCAAAGTTGAAATTGTTAATTTGGGGTTCTCATCAGCTGTACGCCATAATCATCACAATTATAACAAATAAAGGCTTGACATATCTCGCTTTGCATGTCATGAGTCTATCTCATATATTAGTTTCACCTTTTAAGTTGAATTACTGAAAGAAGTGAACCTTTCCACGATATTCTAATTTTTCGAGTTTCACCTGTATAGCCTTCCTGCATGAACTTGCAGCAGTTATGCAGGTTGTTTCATAGAATCATAGAATCATAGAGTTGGAAGAGACCACAAGGGCCATCCAGTCCAACCCCCTGCCAAGCAGGAAACACCATCAAAGCATTCCTGACAGATGGCTGTCAAGCCTCTGCTTAAAGACCTCCAAAGAAGGAGACTCCACCACACTCCTTGGTAGCAAATTCCACTGTCCGAACAGCTCTCACTGTCAGGAAGTTCTTCCTAATGTTTAGGTGGAATCTTCTTTCTTGTAGTTTGAATCCATTGCTCCATGTCCGCTTCTCTGGAGCAGTTTCTTCTGTTTTTATGATGTGTACCTGTGGGTTAAACCACTGAACCTAGGGCTTGCTGATCAGAAGGTCGGCGGTGCGAATCCCCGCAATGAGGTGAGCTCCCGTTGTTCGGTCCCAGCTCCTGCCCACCTAGCAGTTCGAAAGCACGTCAAAGTGCAAGTAGATAAATAGGTACCGCTCCAGTGGGAAGGTAAACGGCGTTTCCGTGCGCTGCTCTGGTTCGCCAGAAGCGGCTTAGTCATGCTGGCCACATGACCCGGAAGCTGTACGCCAGCTCCCTTGGCCAATAAAGCGAGATGAGCGCCGCAACCCCAGAGTCGGACACGACTGGACCTAATGGTCAGGGGTCCCTTTACCTTTACCTTACCTTGGGTTAAGAACACCCCAGGTTACAAATTTCTGGGTTACGCACATTTTTAACCCAGAACTGGGGGTTCGGGCTTGTGAAATTATTTGGAGGTGTGAAAGAGCTCTTGGAGGCCTGGCCGCTGCCTGGAGCTTGGCCCCGGCAGCAGCTAGGCGTAGCAGGTCTCACCCCAGCCCCAAACGGTTAGGTAAGAAACACCTAATGGAGACCAAGAGCGAAGTCCAGTGGTGAACCTGGGAGGTAAACCAAGTGAGCCTCTGCCAAAAGCATCAGTCCTTTACTGGCCCTTCCTTGCCCCCCCCCCAGCTGGTAGCAAGGGGGGTGGCACCTGACCAAGTAAGCCCGCCCACCCTGTGGGAGGGGGGAGTGGAAAATGTTGGGATTCTGCAAGGCATTTTGGGATTTGTTTCTGTGACTCTGCCAAGTGCCTTTGTCTCTGCTCCTTCGTTTTGGAGACTCTGCCTTCTGCCATTGTTTTGAGGATTGTGTGTGGAACCTAGTTCAGCTTCCTAGGACTGCTGACATGAAGAAAGGCAGCAAAGGCAAGAGAACAGTGATAACTGTTGAGGTAAAGAAGGGAATTATTTCCAAGCATGAAAGCGGGGTCCGTGTAAATGATCTGGCAACACAGTTTGGTATGCCCAAATCTACAATTAGCACCATCATAAAAAATAAGGATGCCATTAAGGAAGCCAGTGTTGCAAAGGGTGTTAAAACACTCAAGCAACGAACGCAGACAATGGAAGAAATGGAAAAAATGCTTTTAATATGGATAACCGGAAAACAGGAGGCTGGTGACAGCATTTCTGGAAGCCTAATTTGTGAAAAGGCTTTACAGTTGCATGCTGACCTCATTGCAAACGTCCCTGGAGCAAGTGCTGAGATGGAGAGTTTCAAGGCAAGCCATGGGTGGTTTGAAAGATTTAAGAGGAGAACTGGCCTCCACAGTGTTGTGAGACATGGTGAAGGTGCCAGTGCCAACAAATTAGACGCTGATCAATTTGTTTTGGAATTTAAAGATTATGTTGAGTCGCAGGGCTTTGTTCCCCAGCAAGTTTTCAACTGTGATGAGACAGGCCTCTTTTGGAAGAAAATGCCAAAGAGGACCTACATAACAGAGGAGGAGAAAGCATTGCCAGGACACAAGCCCATGAAAGACAGGCTGACCCTTTTATTATGTGCGAACGCAAGTGGAGATTGTAAGTTGAAGCCTTTGCTAGTCTACCATTCTGAGAAGCCCAGGATATTTAAGAAAAACAAGGTCATCGAAAGCAAATTGCATGTGATGTGGAGGGTCAACAGCAGAGCTTGGGTAACCAGGCGGTTTTTTATTGAGTGGGTTCATGAAGTGTTTGGGCCAAGTGTGAAAAAATACCTCCAGGACAAAAATCTTCCACTTAAGTGCCTGCTTGTTCTGGATAATGCTCCAGGTCACCCTCCGGGATTGGTGGACGAGTTGATGGAAGAGTTCGGTTTTATCAGTGTCAAGTTTTTGCCCCCCAACGCGACTCCCCTCATCCAGCCCATGGACCAGCAGGTCACATCTAATTTTAAGAAGCTTTACATCAAAGCGCTGTTCCAAAGGTGCTTTGAGGTGACCTCGGACACAGAGCTAACGCTCGGAGAGTTTTGGAAGAATCATTTTAATATCCTCCATTGCTTGCATATGATAGACAAAGCATGGAGGGATGTGACTCAGAGAACACTGAAGGCAGCATGGAAGAAATTGTGGCCAGAAGCTGTCCCAGGAGATGGAAGGGAGGCTGTTGAAGAGGATGCTGCTATTGTTGAGGATATTGTGTCTCTGGGGAATTCCATGGGCTTGGAAGTGAGTGGTGCTGATGTGGAGGAGTTAGTGGAGGAGCACAGGACTGAGCTCACCACAGAAGAACTTCAAGGCATTCTGATGGAGCAGCAAGAGGCAGCAACTGAGCAGGAAAAGGCGGTAACTGAGGAAATACCGGAAACTTCGTTGGAGGAGGAGGAGGAGAGCAGAGAAAGTGCACCTACAGCAACAATCAAAGAAATGCTTGCAAAATGGGCTGAAGTGCAAACTATTGCTGAAAAATATCACCCTGATAAAGCTGCTCTAAGTCATGCCACTAACATCTACAATGATATTGCTATGTCTCACTTTAGAAAAATCTTAAAACAATGGCAAAAGCAAGTCTCAATTGAGAAGAATTTGGTAAGCAAAAGATCCAGTGAGTCTGAACCAGGTGGCAGTGGTGTAAAGGGAAGGAATGGCAGGAGAGGAGTCACCGATTTTGAATCTGGAAGAGGAACCCAAACCCCCATCCAAACAATGACTATCATCAGTGCAGGTAAGAAAAAATATATATCACATTTCCATTTTTTAAAAAAATCATCAATACTCTCAGGGTGCTTAGATGAGATGGCCAAGAGATGGCAAGAAGATAAAGTCCCTACCAGAGAAGAATGGCAGATCAAGTTGATGGATTATGCCGAAATGGCTAAAATGACCGGAAGAATCGGAAATCAGGAAGACCAAAATTTTAATAAGGAATGGGGGAAATTTATAATTTATCTTTAAAAGCCATTGTAAACAGTTAAAATCGTTTAGTGGGATTGGAATAACACTTGTAGTTTAATGGTGAATTTTGGACATAATGTAGAGTTAAAAGATTTGGATTAACATAAAAGATGCAGGAGGATATGATTAACAATAGGACCCACAAAGGGAAGGAGGGGAGTCCAGGATATTTTTTGGAATCTTGTTTCTGTGTTGTATGTTGGATGTGACTGTAAAAGTTTAATCTGAAATGGATCCTATAGCTCTGATCCAGTATGTTTTTCTCCTTATGTCCAACCAAGTGGACTTTTAAAAAAGTCTTGCGGGATTATGCTAGATGAAGATTTGGGATCATGGCCTCAAGAGCTGGTAGCCCCAGGCATAAGAGCCCAGCTGTCAGAACTTGATTTTGGGAGCCCTGTGGGACAGAAATAACTAAGCTGCCTGTTCTGTTCCATATCTGGGCATTCTCACTTTGGACTAGCCAACTCAAGATGGCCGCTCCCTCCAAATGAGACAAACACACCATTTTTATTTTTTTTAAAAAAGCCTGTTGCAGGACAAGGACAAAAGAGCGTAACTAAAAACTTTGCTGGGTGGTTCCAAAAAAAAGCCCACCCTCCTCCTCCCTGTGTGGTGGACTCTCCTTCCTTGGGGGTTTTGAAGCAGAGGTTGGATGGCCATCTGTCAGGGATGCTTCAACTGAATTTATTCCTGCATTGCAAGGGGGTTGGACTAGATGACCCCCAGGGGTTCCTTTCTATGATTCTCTGAATTGTTTCTGGGTGCGAGACAAAGTGCAAGCAACTTGTCTTTCGTTGCCTTTGAGCAAAGAGGGAACCAGAGGAGGGTCGCTCCCAGCTCCCACAGAAAAATCAGAAGCCCAGGAAGGATCCGGCAGAGTCGTCATTGCTAAAGGCTCGATGAGCGAGGACCAGGCGGCTTCTGCCACTGCGCCCCTCAATGGTTAAACGCACTGAGCTCCGCTTCCTAGAGGGGCAGGAAGTTGGAAGGGGGAAGGCGACGGCGAGCGCACAGGTCTGGCACGGCTTCCGGAAGGGTGATGTTCCGGGCGGAGGTCTGAAGCGTCGGAGAAAAGGGCCGGGCCGAGGAGGTGAAGGTGTAGCCCCCGGGGGGCGGGGGCAGTGCTGGGGGGGAGAGAGAGGAGAGACCCCCCCCTCCACCTCCCTCTCGAAATCCACAGGTTGTGGGGCTGGGGCATGCAACATGGCTGCAAAAAGGGACCCGCCCGCTTTATAGCTGGATCTGCAAGGCCATCGTATATGGGGGTTATTATTACAGTATCAGTGCTTTTTTTCCTATAAAAAAATGTTTAGGGGTACTCTCATTTGACTCAAGAAAACCACCGTTTTATAGTTCAAATTGGGGAAAATAAATACTGTAAATGGACAAAAGTACAAAGATTCAGAAAATGTATAGAGGTATGCCTACCCTTGTGTCCCCCCAGAAAAAAGCACTGGTTGTTATTATTATTAATCGTATATGGGAGGTTGTTGTTGTTGCTGCTGCTGTTATTTAATTCATCATATACGGGGTTTATATTAGTATTATTCATCGTTTATGGGGGTTATTATTAGTATTGTTGTATATGGGGTTAATAGTAGTAGTATTGGTAGTATTAGTATCATCATTATCATCGTTGTTGTTGTTCAGTCGTTCAGTCGTGTCCGACTCTTCGTGACCACATGGACCAGAGCACGCCAGGCATGCCTATCCTCCACTGCCTCCCGCAGTTTGGCCAAACTCATGCCAGTCGCTTCGAGAACACTGTCCAACCATCTCATCCTCTGTCGTCCCCTTCTCCTTGTGCCCTCCATCTTTCCCAACATCAGGGTCTTTTCTAGGGAGTCTTCTCTTCTCATGAGGTGGCCAAAGTACTGGAGCCTCAGGAACTTCTAGTGAGCACTCAGGGCTGATTTCTTTAAATGGATAGGTTTGATCTTCTTGCAGTCCATGGGACTCTCAAGAGTCTCCTCCAGCACCATAATTCAAAAGCATCAATTCTTCGGCGATCAGCCTTCTTGATGGTCCAGCTCTCACTTCCGTACATTACTACTGGGAAAACCATAGCTTTAACTATACGGACCTTTGTCAGCAAGGTGATGTCTTTGCTTTTTAAGATGCTGTCTAGGTTTGTCATTGCTTTTCTCCCAAGAAGCAGGCGTCTTTTAATTTCGTGACTGCTGTCACCATCTGCAGTGATCATGGAACCCAAGAAAGTAAAATCTCTCACTGCCTCCATTTCTTCCCCTTCTATTTGCCAGGAGGTGATGGGACCAGTGGCCATGATCTTAGTTTTTTTGATGTTGAGCTTCAGACCATATTTTGCGCTCTCCTCTTTCACCCTCATTAAAAGGTTCTTTAATTCCTCCTCACTTTCTGCCATCAAGGTAGTATCATCATAGAATCATACTATTGTAGAGTTGGAAAAGATGGGGGGCAAGGCATGGGGAGCTCAGCAGGCAGCACCAATCATACAATTGGAAGGAACCCCAGGGGTCCTCTAATTCAGCCCCCCCTGCAATACAGGAATCTCTGCTAAAGTATCCATGGCAGGTGGCCCTCCAGCCTCTGCTTGGAGATCTCTAAGGAAGGAGAGTCCACCACCTCCTGAGGGAGACGGTTCCACTTTTTGAACATCTTTTACTGTCAAAATATTTTTTCCGTATGTCTGGTTGGAATTCTCTTTCCTTGTAACTTGAAGCCATTGGTTCGAGTCCTACCTTTCAGAGCAGGAGAAAACTTGCTCTCTCTTCCATGTGACAGTTCTTCCAATATTTGAAGACGGATATCCTATTTCCTCTCAGTCTCCACTTCTCCAAGCTAAACATACCCAGCTCCTTCAACCATTCCTCATAAGGCTTCATTTCTATACCCTTGATCATCTTGGTGGCTCTCCTCCACACACCTTCCAGTTTGACCATATCCTTCTAATGTTGTGGCGCCCAGAATTCCTGTTATATTTATTTATATCCCGCCTTTCCCCAGACTACATACAAAATACAATGGAAAAATAGTTAATATTTCTAACAAATGAGAAAAAAATAGGATAAGCTGAAGGAAAAAAGGATTGACAATGGAAACCAGGGAAGGGCGGTGGGAAGTCAAGGGATTTTACCTTTACCTTTTACCTCCACCAGGGCTCCTCTTATCTTCAGAAATCCTCTTGTTTACATCTCCTCCGTCTCCTCCCCAGGCAGCACAATGGCATCGAAGGCACCACCAGGATCCTTCCTCCTTTGGGGTGGAGCAGAAAGAACAGGTGTGCAGGCATCTCAGGTAAGTTAGGGATCACCTGGGAGAGATGCTGGACACCTCTGTTCTGTCTCACTATGCTGTGGGAGATGGGGACTGAAAAACATTCCCCTTTTCTTCCTGATGCCCAAAGATATGAAGATGATCAAGCGAGAAGGCTGTGGAAATGACTTTTCTTGAATCTAGCAAAAAGAAAAAAAACAGTAAGCCGATAGCAAAGCTGATTTGTTTAATTTATATACTGCCTTTGTACTTTGAGAAATCTTTAAGCTGTTTACATAGCAGATACAAATGGTTGGTTTTCAATTATCTCATCCCTTCGGCTCATGGATTACTGCTAGTGTGGCAGGATTCTACCTTGCTCATGTGCTGCCCACTCCCCATATGTGCTCCAGAGAGTTGGGAGACCCCCTAGCACAGATTTTTTTTTGGGGGGGGGGAAATGGGGGGATTCCATTGCACCAATAGAAATCCCTGCGCTGATGGAATGAATGCCTTAAAGGTAAAGGTAAAGGTACCCCTGACTGTTAGGTCCAGTTGCGGACGACTTGGGGGTTGTGGCAGAATGCACAGAATAATTACAAAAAAAACCCCACATCATTTTGTTTATGTTTACTATTCTACTGGGGAAAACAAATAAAATACATACCTCAAACAAAAACGTATCTCAAAAGAAAAATACATCAAGATGCAACATTGGAATACAACAGAATTGCAAAACGCACAAACAGATAGGTCTTTTTTTTAAACCATAAATATTACAAATTAATTTTGAAAAGCACAACTTAGTAGCTTAACCGTCCCTCATTTCAAACTGGGAGCAATGGTGTATGTAGGGAAGCTTATTTCTGAGTACAGAATATGTGCTTCTTTCAGTGTCTGGTGTCCTTTGAGGAGGTGGTTGTGTCTTTCACGAAAGGAGAGTGGGATCTCCTGGATCTGGGCCAAAGAGCTCTCTACAAGGAAGTCATGCTGGAGAATTACGAGGCTTTGATCTCTTTGGGTAAGGACAATCGTTCATTGGTGGGCTGACGCTAAAAGGGTAGATTCCTATTCTTGGAATTTGTCACTATACTGCAGAGATGCCAGTGTGGAAACAGATGTCAAGGCTGTGGGCCCACAGTGCGTCTCCTGCGCCATAATTTCCCGGACCTGACTAATGCCATATTGAAAACTGGCAAAACACAGTTTGTGGAGATGTGAAGCTTATGGGGTTTCACTTTTCCCTAACATGGGCACAACATCCGTTTTTCTCCTCCTCTTTGTTGGAAATATGAAGGCATGGGAAAACGAGGGACAGTTTTCTTCCCAATTTTTCCTTTCTCCCCCAAATTTTTGTAAACAAATTCAGAAAAAAACCTTGGCAATTCACCCATGTTTCTGTCTTTCCCCCAGGCTTTCATATCTCTTTGTTCCCTCAGACAACAGATGGGTGTTTGTGATTATTTGATCAGATACCAGACTAGATCTGATAGGCCTTTTCTGTGATTCAACAGGGTGGTTCTTAGGTTCTCATGGGGAGGAGAAATGACCATCAGGTTGAGGTGTCCCTTACGCAGAAATATCCCCAAACTAAAACCAAGTATCAGATGAATTCTGCTGAGTTCAGATTCCCCTGTCCTATTTGTTGGCAGCATATATAAGAACCTGCCTTTCCCTGCTTCAGGAGGACATAGGAATGGGTGGGCTTGGAATGTCAAAGTATTTCCTAACCCCCCCCCCCCCAAAAAAAACCATGTCTGTCAGTTCCCTTGAAAGGATTTCCTAAACCAGACCTCATCTCCCGGCTGGAAGGAGGAGAGGATCCATGTCTCTGGGACTCCAAGGAAGAGGAGATGTCGGCAGCAGGTACTCTCTTGGAAGTCTTGCGGGTCCATTTCATTCCCTGGGAATTGAGGAGGGGGTTCCTTCGTGAATTTTTCAGCTTCTTCTTAATCTCACCAAAGACTGACTGAATCACCCGGCTGCAGGTTCTTCCTCGTAGATACACCTTGAGGCTCTCATCCCAAAGCTCTTTTCACTGTCTGCCTCTGAGGTTTCTTCAAGCCGGCTTATTTATTTATTATAGATCTATATTTTTATGGGCAGTATTGAGTTGAGTCTTCCTCCCCAGGGAGGCTCGCCTGGTGCTTTCATTGCATATTTAGGCACCAGGCAAAAGCATTCCTCTTCTCCTATCTTTATAAGAAAGGAGATTCCAGCTAAACATCAGGAAGAACTTTCTGACAGTAAGAGCTGTCTGACGGTGAAACAGTCTCTCTCAGGAGGTGGTGGACTCCTTCTTTGGGGGTTTTTAAGCAGAGATTGGAGGGCCACCTGCCATGGGTGTTCTTCCTGATGTTTCGTCGGAATCTCCTTTCTCGTAACTTGAAGCCAAACGTTTCAAGGTTTCCAGTAGCAATGTATTTTAGCCATCAGAGGCCTGGATGAACAGGAAGGTTTTTTTAACTCCTCCTCCTTCAAGCCAATAAAGAGGACAACAGATGCACCTCATCAGGGAGGGCATTCCACAAATGGGTGACCACCACCAAGAAGGCCCTGCCATGGGACAGCACCAACCGGTCAGCAGCCAGTGCCAGCCACATCACCAAGGCTTCTCCTGCCAACCACAGGGTCCAAGATGGCTGATATTGGGGGGAGGCCCTCTTTTAGGTGCTTTCCTCTGGCCTGTCTGATACCCCCTTTGCTCTGGAACTTGGCTTCTTCCTCTTTTGGACCACCCACCTGCCCCCAAGTTGGGAGTGTCAGCCAGCTCCCCTGGATTCCCACCTCCTGACTCCTGAGAGCCTGCCTAAAGTCAGGACAAATCGGCTCATTGGCAGAAAGACCGTAATATGAAAGCTCACCCCGATAGCTGCCCTTCCTAGACTACAGTTGCAGATCAAAGGCTCATCCAGCTGGGTGTAACCTGGTGTACAGAACTGCAGAACAAACCTTTGTAGTGACTGTTTTGGTAGCTGATCATTACACAATGATTTACCATCAAAGTAACAGCAACCACAGAAGAGTGAGCTTTCCCCAAGATGGTTTTTCTTTTCTTCTTCTACCCAATTATGTTAAAATTATGGAAACTGATATGCAGAAACCAAGTGGGGAATGGACCTGAAATGAATGTGTGTTGTTCTCTGAACTACTTGTTGTTGTTGTTCAGTCGTGTCCGACTCTTCGTGACCAGAGCACGCCAGGCACGCCTATCCTTCACTGCCTCTCACAGTTTGGCCAAACTCATGTTAGTAGCTTCGAGAACACTGTCCAACCATCTCATCCTCTGTCGTCCCCTTCTCCTTGTGCCCTCCATCTTTCCCAACATCAGGGTCTTTTCCAGGGAGTCTTCTCTTCTCATGAGGTGGCCAAAGTAATACTAGCATATGCCAAAGGTAACCTAGGTCTCAGCGCAGTGTGTAAAGAGGAAAAGGGAAGGATATTGGAGATGTTGACCAAAGATGTTAGGTCTTAGTTTTTGCCTTGAACCCCTAATGAGATTTTCTTTTCTTTCCCCCAGCAGGTGAAGGGGAAGAATATGAAATTTATAAGGAGCCATTTCTGATGTCTTTGGAAAGAGTCAAGCAGGAAGCAGGGAAAGAGGCGTTTGCAAAGCAAAGGAGACCTAAAATGCTGGATGGAAACAACTCCAGGGATGAGTGGACTGAATCCTCTGCTTCTCTAGGTGAGGAAGTCCTGAGCTTGCGTGTATTTCACAAGGGAAAGAGAAGGAAAAGATATCCATTGGGTGGGGAAACTTTGACAGAGGAATCGGGCTTGAGTCACCAGCGCACTGCCCACCCAGAGGAGAAGCCGCACAAATGCCTGGCGTGCGGAAAGAGCTTTAGCCACAACGTGAGGCTTATCGCTCATCAGAGAACCCACACAGGGGAGAAACCATTTCAGTGCACTGAATGTGGAAAGAGCTACGCTGAAAGAGGGACGCTCATGTTACACCAAAGGATCCACACGGGGGAGAAACCTTATAAATGCGAGGAGTGTGGAAGGAGCTTTAATCACCGGTCCAATTTTACTTCGCATCGGAGAACTCACACAGGGGAGAAACCTTTTAAGTGCATGGAGTGTGGCAAGAGCTTCAGCCAGAGCACAAGCCTTACCACCCACCAGAGAATCCACACAGGGGAGAAACCATTTAAGTGCACCGAGTGCAGGAAGAGCTTCAGCCGGAGGTCAAGGCTCACCTCTCACAAGAGGACTCACACTGGGGAAAAGCCGTTCCGATGCCCGGAGTGTGGGCAGAGATTCAGTCAGAAAGCCCAGCTTTATTCCCATCAGAGAATCCACACGGGTGAGAAGCCGTACCAGTGCCCTCAGTGCGGGAAAAACTTTGGTCACAGCACAAGCCTTAGTGCTCATCAGAGAATGCACACAGGGGAGAAGCCGTACGAATGTCCACAGTGTGAGAAAAGCTTCACTTACAGGGGTAGCCTTATCGCCCATCAGAGAAGCCACTCCCCGGAGAAGCCAAAGGAGTGCCTGCAGCCTGGGAAGAGCCTGAAGGAGAGATCAAGCGCTTCTTCACATCAGAGAAGCCACACAGGAAAACTCTGGATATATGGTCCCTTGCTTACAAACCCAGCTGGCGGTTCAGCGCCGGTTCCCTGTTCATCTGGCAAGGAGACCGATATTAACGGGAAATTCTTTGTTTTATTTAAATGATGAGGAGTTGGACTCTTGGGCAAATGCTATTCAGTCCAATTGCTTTGCTTCCTTTTGCATTTGCGAGCTACGAAATTCGCCTCTTGCCGTCATCCTGTGTCATTGTCAAATGTTTGGGGCAAGGCTGTGGCAAAGCTGTGGTTGTTGTCTTTTTCATTTGTATCCTGCTTTTAAGTATATTCTAGTAGGTCTTGTTGCAGATTGAACCTCTCAGGTGGTGCTAAGGCCACCTTCAACCATACATTTTGAAGCACTTCAAACAGCCATGGTTTCCCGCAAAGAATTCTGGGAGCTGCAGTTTGTCAAGAATGCGGAGGAGAAGAAGAAGAAGAAGAAGAAGAATCAGAACCCACCCACCACCAACAACAGCAACCTACCCATCCAACTGAGTTGCCACAGCCTCTCTGGGCAGCTCCCAACAAAATATTAAAAGGACAATTAAAAAAAATCAAAGATTAAAATCTTTCTGATACAGGGCTGCCTTCAGATGTCTTCTAAACATCAGATAGTTATTTATCTCCTTGACATCTGATGGGAGGGCATTCCACAGGGAAGGTGCCACTACCAAGAAGGCCCTCTGCCTGGTTCCCTGTAACCTCACTTCTCTCAGGGAGGGAACTGCCAGAAGACCCTTGGAGCTGGATCTCTGTGTCTGAGCTGGACAATGGGGATGGAAACACTCCTTCAGGTATACTGGGCCGAGGTCATTTCAGGCTTTAAAGGTCAGCACCAATACTTTGAAATGTGCTTGGAAATGTACTGGGAGCCAATGTAGGTCTTTCAGGACCAATATTATATGGTCTCGGTGGCCGCTCCCAGTCACCAGTCTAGCTGCCACATTCTGGATTAGTTGTAGTTTCCGAGTTACCTTCAACGGTAGCCCCACATAGAGTGTTTGTTAGGAGATGCCCCATTCCCCTAGCAGAGCTACATTTCCCAGAGTGGCTTAAAAGGCTATCCCTCTTGCCAGGGAACTCTGAGATTTGTAGCTCTGTGATACTCCCACAATTCCTTTGAGGAAGCCATGGCTGTGGTATCACAGTGATTTAAATGCATTGTGGCTTTAATGTTGCTGGGGGAAGGCTGTTACGTTGAAGGGAGCTGAAAGCAGTCCCCCCCAAATGGAACAACTGGGAAATTTTTGGAAAGCTCTGCAGATGGGGGTGGGGGGGGTTGATTTTTTTGGGGGGGGTAACTAATGTATAATAGGCAGTTTTTTTTTAATGTAAGGCAATCCATTGCGTCGGAGAGTGATTATTTCTGTGCATACTATAGAGCTCAGTGCTTTCAGTCTCTTTCTGGATTTCTTATCATTTTAGAGCTTGAATTTTACACAATTTGTTTAAATAAAAGCAGAACTTGCTTTCAGGACACTCCCCCTTCATTAGAAATCACTGCTTTTGAAATTCATGTCCATGTTCTGGGGCCACTTTTGTCCCATTTATTTAAGCACTTGCACTCTGCTGCTTTTTGAGGAACTTCGGTCATGTAGCATCTGGTTTATTTTATTAACTAATTGCTCCTCGTTTGAAAGGGGAAATGAATATTATGCATATTTCCCCTAGCAGAGCTACATTTACCAGAGTAGCTTAAAAGACTCTCCCTCTTGACAGGGAACTCCCGTTTGAAAGGGGAAATGAATGTTATTTTTAAAATTTCCTAAGGTTTCCTCCCTGCCCATCAACGTATGGTAACAGGGAGGGCAGATTACAACCATATAATACACAACCAGTGCTTTTTCCTCTTTAAAAAAATGTTTAGGGGTACTCTCCTTTGGACTCAAGAAAATCACTATTTTATAGTCCGAATTGGGGAAAATAAATACAGTAAATGGACAAAAGCACAAAGATTCACAAAATGTTTAGGGGTATGCATACCCCTGCGTCCCACCCAGAAAAAAGCA
This sequence comes from Lacerta viridis, assembly GCA_900245905.1. Lineage (NCBI taxonomy): Eukaryota > Metazoa > Chordata > Lepidosauria > Squamata > Lacertidae > Lacerta > Lacerta viridis. Next base: position 223,624 of record OFHU01002366.1, on the reverse strand, counting down.
CTGTACGCATTTAATAAAACAGGTCAAAACTGTTCCAGGCATAACAGAATGAATTCAACAAACAATGTGGGTCCCACAAAGAGAATGCCTTTGCTGTCAAAGACCAGGAAGAAGAGATGCATCTTCTGCAGCAGCAGCCAGTGAAGCGGTGCAGACAGGGTGCTATTGCTCCCTCCCCCCCCAACACTAAATGTTACTATGGGTTCCTCAGAAGATGGGTGGCAAGGCATGGAGACCTCAGCAGGCGGCATCAATAATGGAATGATAGAATCGTGTATCCTCTCAGTCGCCTCTTTTCCAGGCTAAACATACCCAGCTCCTTCAAGCATTCCTCCTAAGGCTTGGTTTTCAGACCCTTCATCATCTTGGTTCCTCCCCTCTGCACACCTTCCAGCTTCTCAGCATCCTTCTTAAATTGTGGCGCCCAGAACTGGGTCTGTTTAGCCTGGAAAAGAGGAGACTGAGAGAGGAGATAGGATAGACATCTTCTGATCTGAAGGGCAGTTCCATGGAAGATGAAGCGCGCTTGTTTTCTCCTGGCCGGGGGGAGGTAGGACTTGAACCCATGACTTCAAGTTACAAGAAAGGAGATTCCGACTAAACACCAGGAAGGGGTTTCTGACATTAAAAAAATGTTCGACAGTGGAACAGACTCCCTCGGTAAGCGGTGAAGACTCCTTTCTTGGAGGTTTTTAAGCAGAGGTTGGATGGCCAGCTGCCATGGATGCCTTCAGTTGAGATTCCTGCATTTCAGGGGGTTGGACTGGATGACCCTCGGGTTCCTTTCCCACTCATGAGTCTATGATTTGTGCAGTACATAGTTAAACTATGGAACTCTCGCAAGAGGCAGGTATGGATTAGACACAGAGAAGTAGACAAGTTCGTGGAGGAAAGAGCTATCCAGGTACAAATTCAGGTATGTTCTACCTCCCTGTCGGAGGCAGTAAATGCTGCTTCTGAACACCAGGTGCTGGAAACCACAGGATAGGGCGTGCTGTCGCACTCAGAACCTGCTTTTGGGCTTCCCATTGAGGCATCTGGCTAGCCACCTTGGACCAGAATGCTGGACTAGATGGGCCACTGGGCTGGCCTGATCTGATCTCAGCAGAGATCTTCTCATGTTCTTAAACGAAGCAGAATTAAAACACACAAACACACACACACACACACACATAGAGAGAGGGGGGGGAGAAGGCTCCTGCAGCTCAGCCATCCAATGGTTAAATGGACTGAGCTCTTGTTCCTAGAGAGGCAGGAAGTTTTGAAACAGGTGGGAGAGACTATGGGGGGGCCACACTCCTTGGTCTTCCAGGGAGGGGAACAGGCCTGGTGACATTTTTTGGTGAGGCTGATGGGTGGAGCGGAGGCCTGGATCCAAGAGGCAAAGGTGATGGAGGGTGCAGGAGGAGGATGCATTTGGGGGGAAGTGGCGCAGCAATAAAACTACTGGCACGTTTGCAAAGCTAAGCAGGGTCCTGTATGGTTTCAAATTGGATGGGAGACCTCCATTGATCGCCGCATTGCAGGGGGCTGGACTGGATGAGAGGTCCCTTGCAACTCTACCATTCAATGAAAGAGAATCCCCCTTCCTACCTCCCCTCTCAAAACGATAAGCATGGGGTGGTGGTGCTGATCCATGCAAGTGGGCTGCAAAACAGGGGCCCCACTCAGCTGCATCGATCTGCCAGACTGCCTGGGAAGCCCCGACTGCAAGAGATCATACCTGTCCTCATTGGATGTGGGGTGGGAAGAAATGGATTTGCAGGGCAGGGGTGGACGGGTGAAGGAGCTCTTTAAAAATAAAAAGGAGGGACCCCCCCCCCAAAATCCACAGCCATATGTAAGAATTGCACACACAGTACAATTCTTATATATGGAATATATATACACATCAGCCTCTTGGAGGACTGAATACCAGAGTTCAAACTGTGTGCTGTATTTATTTTCTTCCTGTCCCGAATCTTCAATGTTTGGCTGCTTTGGAAATCCATGGGTTCTGGTGTTATGGGGAGAAAAACTTGCCTCTATCCATTTTCCCCTCGCTGTGAAATGTGCCACACAGACAAAGGAGTATGCATTAATAGAGATGGACGGACAAGAGGATGAAGGACACGACACAGAAAGTTTCTCCGTGCGATCCTCTGCATGTCTGCTCAGAAGTAAATCCCACTGGACTCAATGAGGTTTCGCTGCCAAGTCAATGTGTGTTTGGCTGATAAAAATATCTAGGGGTCTTAGCAGACCACAAGCTTAAGATGAGTCAACAGTGTGATGCAGCAGCAAAAAAAGGCCAATTACAGGTAGGTAGAGCCGTGTTGGTCCGCTGTAGTTGAAACAAAATAAAAAATAAAAAAAATCCTTCCAGTAGCACCTTAGAGACCAACGAAGTTTGTTATTGGTATGAGCTTTCGTGTGCATGCACACTTCTGCATGCTACTGTAAGGAATTTTTTATTTTGTTGCAAAAAAGGCCATTGCTATTCTAGGCTGCATCAACAAACTTACAGTGTACTGTTCAAGAAAAGTAATAGCATCACACTATTCTGCATTGGCCAAACCCCAACTGGAGTCCTGTGTCCAGTTCTGGCCACTGACATTTAAGAAGGATATTGACAAGTTAGAACGTCTGCAGAGAAGGGTGATTAAGATGATCAAGGGTCTGGAAACCAAACTCTGCAATAGGAATACAGGCCCCACTGAATTCTCAGCACGCTTAACAAACTGTATCTCTCAGAATTCTTTGGGGAAACGACTGTGTAAAGCAGCCCTTTACACGTATGGTGTGAATGTAGCCTTAGTTGGATGATGATGATGATCTGGGTGGCTAGCATATATAAAAATATGCTTCTGACCGCCTCATGGGCTGCTGCACAATTAGTAGCCTATTAGCTTGAGCCCCTTGGAGGAAAGGTAGGGTATAAATGTGAACATGAAAAATGAAAGGCACAAATACAGGATGGGTGACACCTGGCTTGAGAGCAGTACATGTGAAAAGGATCTAGGAGTCTTGGTAGACCACAAACTTGACATGAGTCAACAGTGTGATGCAGCAGCTAAAAAAGCCAATGCAATTCTGGGCTGCATCAATAGGAGTATAGCATCTAGATCAAGGGAAGTAATAGTACCACTGTATTCTGCTCTGGTCAGACCTCACCTGGAATACTGTGTCCAGTTCTGGGCACCACAGTTCAAGAAGGATACTGACAAGCTGGAACGTGTCCAGAAGAGGGCAACCAAAATGGTCAAAGGCCTGGAAACAATGCCTTATGAGGAACGGCTTAGGGAGCTGGGTATGTTTAGCCTGGAGAAGAGAAGGTTAAGGGGTGATATGATAGCCATGTTCAAATATATAAAAGGATGTCATATAGAGGAGGGAGAAAGGTTGTTTTCTGCTGCTCCAGAGAAGCGGACACGGGGCAATGGATTCAAACTACAAGAAAGAAGATTCCACCTAAACATTAGGAAGAACTTCCTGACAGAGAGCTGTTCGGCAGTGGAATTTGCTGCCAAGGAGTGTGGTGGAGTCTCCTTCTTTGGAGGTCTTTAAGCGGAGGCTTGACAGCCATCTGTCAGGAATGCTTTGATGGTGTTTCCTGCTTGGCAGGGGGTTGGACTGGATGGCCCTTGTGGTCTCTTCCAACTCTATGATTCTATGAATTTTAAAAATGAGTATGAAATGTGCCACAGAAACTTAGATATTTAGATATTTGGCACACGTGTGTGTGTGTGTGTGTGTGTGTGTGTGTGTGAAGACCATATTCATGGAAGGCAATCTTACCCAGCTACGAGTGATCGGCAACGAAGAAGACCTTGAGGGTTACACTCCCTGGATCCCATGAAAATATTTCAGCAAGGGGAAGGGTCCACCATGGCACCATCTTCCCTGCTGGCTCTCTCACTTCCCTGCTCTGGGATAACAAGACAATTTGGCCCCCAATTGCCAGTTGCCCTGGGACCACTGAGCCAAAGGGAGGCCCACTCAGGCCCTGTCCTACCTTCTCTCTCTCTCTCTCTCTCTCTCTCACACACACACACACACATACACACACACCCTTCCTTCCTCCTCTCACACCCCTTTCTCACATAAGTATTCCTCCTTTCTCAGTTCTCTCTCCCTCTCTCTCACACACACTTCCTCCCTTCCTTCTCTCTTTCTTACACATACACCCCCTATTTTTCTCACACACAGCTCCCTCCACTCAGACATCATAATCATAATTAATCACATTTATTAAATTTGTATGTCGCCCTATACCCTCAGGGCGGTTACCACATAAAAGCACAACACAAAAACACAAATTATGTAATAAAAACTAAAACAAGTCAAAGAATTATACAAGTTCTCACACATTCCTCCTCCCCTTCGCGCACTTCTTTTTCACACACACTCCTCCCTCCTTTCTCACACTCCTCCTCCCTCCTTTCTCACTTTTCTACACACCTCTCACACACACCCCTTTCCTACCTTCTCTCACTTTCTCACACATTCCTTTCTTCCCCCTCTCTCTTCCTCTTTCTTCTCTCAGACACAACCTCCTTCCTTTTCTCTCTTTCTCTCACATTCCTTTCTTGCCTTATTCCTCCATTCTCTCTCTCTCTCTCTCACAGACACACACACACACACACTCCTTTCTTCCCCCTCTCTCTTCCTCTTTCTTCCCTCTCTCGGACACAATCTCCTCCCTTTTCTCTCACATTCCTTTTTTGCCTTATTCCTCCATTCTCTCTCTCTTCCCCCTCTCTTCCCTCTCTCGGACACAATCTCCTTCCTTTTCTCTCACATTCCTTTTTTGCCTTATTCCTCCATTCTCTCTCTCTCTCTCTCTCTCTCTCTCTCTCTCTCTCACTCACTCACTCACACACTCCTTTCTTCCCCCTCTCTTCCTCTTTCTTCCCTCTCTCGGACACAATCTCCTTCCTTTTCTCTCACATTCCTTTTTTGCCTTATTCCTCCATTCTCTCTCTCTTCCCCCTCTCTTCCTCTTTCTTCCCTCTCTCGGACACAATCTCCTTCCTTTTCTCTCACATTCCTTTTTTGCCTTATTCCTCCATTCTCTCTCTCTTCCCCCTCTCTTCCTCTTTCTTCCCTCTCTCGGACACAATCTCCTTCCTTTTCTCTCACATTCCTTTCTTGCCTTATTCCTCCATTCTCTCTCTCTTCCCCCTCTCTTCCTCTTTCTTCCCTCTCTCGGACACAATCTCCTTCCTTTTCTCTCACATTCCTTTCTTGCCTTATTCCTTCCATTCTCTCTCTCTCTCTCTCTCTCACACACACACACACACACACCTTTCTCCCCACTCTCTCTTCCTCTCTCTTCCCTCTCTCACACAGACACAACCTCCTCCCTTTTCTCACACTTTCTGACACAAGCTAGTCGATTATACTAAGCCCCCTCTCCACCCACTGCCATTTGGGGACTTTGAGATCGGTGGGTAGAAAATCTTGAGAAACTCCAGGCCAGATTTGACACCTTGGTTGCTCCTATGCGAGGATGTGATTCTATGACTCCTTTGGGAGGAAGGGCAATAAAAAATAGAATATTGAGCCTGTCCTTTCACAGGCTGCCCAGGAGAGAAGTGTACAACGGCCAGTTATCTGTTTACTTATTTATTTATTCTTCCCACTTATTAGTTGCCCGATAACATATTTTTCAAGCCAACATACAGTAATAGTGTAAAACAAAATTTTAAATGCAAGCAGGTACAACAATTTCAACAAGAAAACCCAACCCAGCGTAAAAACGCACAAGGGAGCCACTCGCAACCCCTCCAGGACTCAACACCCCCCTACAAAAGCTAAAAAGCAATAACTAAATTGCCATCAATCTCCAGACACTAAAATAAAATACGTTACATTACGGTAAAATAATATCGAATGACATTGATAGGCTTGGGGAGAACAAAAAAAGAGATCTGCCTGACACCAAAATATGTTAAAGGAGAGAACAAGGAGAGGGATTTACAAATGGAGTTACGTGGGTGACTGTCCAAATATTTGTCAAATCTTCTCTGCTATGAAGGCGTAAAAAGATATATTTTGTGTGTTGATAGGGTCATTACAAAGTTTGGTCACCAGATGACAAAAGACTTTAGTTTTATCTGAGTGGAGTGGATATTTCCTAGGTCTGTTCTCTTATTGCTAGAGAAAGACAATAAGGTTTTTGCATTGCTTTCTGACCAGTTTCTCCTCTCAGCCTTCTATGACAAAGAGTCCCCAAAACAGTTTCTTTCTTTTTATCATGAGATAGAAATTCCCCTCAGGATTTTCCTCTCCATTGATAGAGGCTTCCAGGGCACAGTCATAAGATGGCTTCTATTCTTTTCTTTTTTTTGTCACACAACAGAAATTCCTCTCAGGATTTTTACTTTCCATAAGACAGAGCCACCAAGAGTTTCTATACTTTTTGTTACGTGACTAGGGATTCCATATTTCAAAAGGCGAAAATCCAGAAACAAAAGTTGCTAATGTTGGTGTTTGTTTGTTTTTTGCCAAAGTTGTTGAGCTTTTTTAGTTTTGCCCAAAATTTTGCTGAAAGTTTTTGTGCTATTTTTAAGGAAGATCGCAAAAAAATTGACACTGTTGCCATACATCCATATTCTCCCAGACATTTCACCCTATAAATGACAGAAATTCCCCTCAGGATTTTCACCCTCCATTTATGGGGCCTTCCATAACACAAATCAACCAAGACAGTTTTTATTCTTGTTGTCACATCACAGAAATTCCCCTCAGGATTTTCACCCTCCATTTATGGGGCCTTGCATAACACAAATCAACCAAGACAGTTTTTATTCTTGTTGTCACATGACGGAAATTCCCCTCAGGATTTTCACCCTCCATTTATGGGGCCTTGCATAACACAAATTAACCAAAACAGTTTTTATTCTTGTTGTCACATGACAGAAATTTCCTGAAGGGTATTTTTCTCTCCGTTGAGATACATCTAGCAAAACACATGCTGACTAGGATTTGGTCTGCACACGCAACCCCTTCTATGTCCACCTCACATGTCAGCCACAAGTCAGCCTTTCCTGACAAAAGTTCAGCCGACAGTAAAACTATTAGTCTTAAAGGTGATGCATCCACCTGCCGTTTTCCCCCCAAGAGGTGAGTAAGTCTCCTCTTCTGTCACACATTCTTATACCTGAAGGGTGACCAGCTCCTCAAATGACGCACAGAACCACCTAGCAAAAACAGTATTTTTAAAAAAGGGATGTGTGGAAGACAAAGGACCAGAGATATGGGAGTGACTTCCATACAACGACAGGCAGCAGAGGAACACAGCAGTGTTCATACATCACAGAAGTTTGCTTGGTGGTGGCCTAACATGAAAGTATTATTTCTTAGATTGCACAATAGGAAATATACACGCTTAAAAAAACAACAACGCGAGATTAGGAGACCTTCTTCCCTCTGCTGTACGCCTTCAAGGAATAAGGACGTCTGTAGTGCCTGGAAAAATTGCCAGATTTCATGATTGTGCAGGCGAAAACTCATTATAATCTCTGCAATTCCAGAAGCTCTTTCTTTGCTACAATCATTTTCATGATTTCTCCCTCCGATTAGCTGTGAATTGATCTGTTGCAGAAGCTGCAGTACATCTAAATTCCCACAATGTGAATAATTCCTGGAGCCCGACAAGGCTTATTGCATGACAACCGCTCCACTGTTTTCATCGTTGCAGTGGATCATCTCTTCCTTGAATTCTTTGATGTCTAGTAAGTTCTGAGCGCTGGCCGAAGCTCTTTCAAAACTCCAAGCGCTGAAATGGTTCTCTGTGTGAACCCGCTGGTGTCTTATAAGGAGCGTGCTCGAAGTGAAGTTCTTTCCGCACTCCAAGCACTTGAACGGCTTCTCCCCAGTGTGGCTTCTCTGGTGTTTGTTGAGCAGCGAGCTCTCGCGAAAGCTTTTCCCGCACTGCTGGCATTTGAAAGGCTTCTCCGCCGTGTGGGTTCTCTCGTGTCTAATAAGGAGAGTGCTCCAAGTGAAGCTCTTCCCGCACTCCAGGCATTTAAAGGGTTTGTCTCCCGTGTGGGTTCTCACGTGAGAAATAAGGATGGAGTTGTGGCTGAAGCTCTTGCCGCATTCCATGCACTTGAAGGGCTTCTCCCCGGTGTGCGTCCTCTCGTGGCAGGTGAGGTGTATGTGCTGGCGAAAGCTCCGGCCGCACTCCAGGCATTTGAAGGGCTTCTCCCCTGTGTGGATCCGCTTGTGGGAGGTGAGGTGGATGAGCTGGCGAAACCTCTTCCCGCACTCGGGACACTTGAACGGCTTCTGCCCTGTGTGCATCCCTTGGTGCGCAGTAAGGATCCCGCTCTGGCTGAAGCACTTCCCGCACTCGAGGCACTGATACGGCTTCTCCCCTGTGTGGGTTCTCTGATGTGAAGTCAGGCTCCTGCTCTGGCTGAAGCTCTTCCCACACACCGGACACTTATACGGTCTCTCTCCCGTGTGGCTGACTTGGTGCCTGATGAGGTTGGTGCTGTCGCTGAATTCCTTCCCGCACTCCAGGCATTTGAACGGTTTCTCTCCCGTGTGGGTTCTCTCGTGTCGGATAAGTTCAGAGCTCCGGCTGAAGCTCTTCCCGCAAACCTGGCACCTGAAGGGCTTTTCCCCTGTGTGAGTCCTTTCATGTCGAATCAGTTCCGCGCTGTGGCCAAAGCTCTTTCCGCACAGCAGGCAGTTAAATGGCTTCTCTCCGGTGTGGATTCTTTCGTGTCTGATAAGGTGGGAACTCTGGCTGAAGCTCTTCCCGCACTCCCGGCATTTGAACGGCTTCTCTCCGGTGTGCGTCCTTTCGTGGGAAGTAAGGTGGATCTGCTGGCGGAAGCTCTTCCCGCACTGCTGACATTTGAAGGGCTTCTCCCCGGTGTGCGTCCTCTCGTGGGAGGTGAGGTGGATCTGCTGGCGAAAGCTTTTCCCGCACTCCAGACACTTGAATGGCTTCTGCCCTGTGTGCATTCCCTGGTGCGCAGTAAGGATCCCGCTCTGACTGAAGCACTTTCCACACTCCAGGCACTGGTACGGTTTCTCCCCGGTGTGGCTTCTCTGATGTGAAGTCAGAATCCCGGCCTGGCTGAAACACTTTCCACACTCCAGGCATTTATAAGGCTTCTCTCCCGTGTGGCTCCTCTGATGCGAAGTAAGGTTTCTGCTCTGAGTGAAGCTTTTCCCACACTCCAGGCATTTGAAAGGTTTCTCTCCGGTGTGGATCCTTTTATGTCGAATAAGCTCCGAGTTGCGCTTGAAGCTCTTTCCGCAGTCCAGGCATTTATACGGTTTGTCTCCTGTCTGGGTTTTCCAACGCACTTGAAGGCCTGGCGCATCGTTAAAGCTTTCCGAATACGCCGGGCACTCGTTCCTTCTTCCTCCTTTATGTTTTCCAGGGTGGGCTGCGATATCAAAGAAACCGCTGTTCAGACAACCAAGAGTTTCACCCCAATCCTGATCTGCCTCGTTTCCCGCCTGCCTCTTTATCCTGTCTTGATTCCCAAGGTTCTCGACCACAGCTGGAAATGTAATGGTTTCCTCCAACGCCTGATGGGCTTCCTCATCGCTTTCTCTCTTCCACACACGCCCTGCTGAAATAAAAGAGAAATGTGATGTGAGGGAAAAGAAGAGAAACCAATTACAGAATACAATAGCTGCCCCAAACTTACTACCACCTTGCCTCTCCCGGTAAACCAACAGTAAACCCTACCTAGTGAACAGCTTCAGACCTTGGCATTCTTCAGACATCTGGCCTGCTGTTGGTATTATTATTATTATTATTTTAAAACAAAATAAAAAATAAATAAAATCCTTCCAGTAGCACCTTAGAGACCAACTAAGTTTGTTCTTGGTATGAGCTTTCGTGTGCATGCACACTTCTTCAGATACACTGAAACGGAAGTCACCAGATCTCATACCAAGAAGTCACAAAGCTCATACCAAGAACAAACTTAGTTGGTCTCTAAGGTGCTACGGGAAGGATTTTTTTTTTTTTTTGTTTTGACTATGGCAGACCAACACAGCTACCTACCTGTAACTATTATTATTTTAGTTATTATTAACAATGATTTATTAATCATCTTCTCAATCACCATCTCAAAGTGATATACACCAGGCACGTCCAACAGGCAGATCGTGATCTACCGGTAGATCACTGGACGTCTCTGCAGGGGCGTAGCAAGCCTCTGCGCTGCCGGGGGCGGCGGCGGCGCAGAGGCACCCCCCCTGGGGGAGGGGCACAACGCGTGCGTTGTGACGTCGTCGTGACATCACGGCGCACGTGGATGCCGCTGAAAGGGGGAAATTCCTTTCTGTGGCTTTTTTTCGGCCCGAGGGGCGGACAAGCGAGGAGGGGGTGTCACGCTTGTCGCTGGCATGGCGCCCCCTCCTCGCTGGCCCGCCCCTCGCACAGAAAAAAAGCTGCTGGAAGGGGGGGAAAGGAGGCATGCCCCCGTTTGGGGCCGGCTCGGGGGGCGGGGGCCACCCAAAGTGTCACCCCCCTCCCCTGGAACCCGGGGCGAGCCGCCCCCTGCCCCCCCTTGCTACACCCCTGCGTCTGTGCTGGATCAATGGTAGAGGGCTGGCACCCCCCCCCCCAAAGCTCAACAACTTTGGCTCCTCTAAAAAAAGCTCAACATTATTGCCCTACACCCCAAAGAAATGGGGCTTTCCTCCCCCATAAAAAAACCCTACAACTTTGACATGAAGCCCCCAAAAGGGGGTAGATCATGGCCAGTTTTTAACTCTGTGAGTAGATCACAGTCTCTTGGGAGTTGGTCACCCCTGATACACACGATTAAAAACTCAGAAACTGTGATGACTTTTTAACTGTGTAAATCACTTTGCGATGCTGGTTTAGAAGGTGATTACTGGGTTATTTGAAGTTCCACAGATCACTCTCCTTCCCAGGCCGAGAGGGGAAATGGCGAAAGCAGGATATTTGTTGGGACGTGATTTTTGCAGCTGCTGTTAAAGTTGCAAAACAACGAAGCAAGGGGCGGAGCAATGGAGAAATCTCTAACAACAATGGGATGTTAGCTCCGCCCAAGGCCTGATGGAGAACAGCAACAACCGGGAAAAGATAGACATAATATTTTGCAAGGACAGGAAGAAACATCACGGGCACAATAATTGCCACACGCAGGAAGAACAAGGATATAGTTTCACCTGTAGATTTATACATCACTTAATGTGTCAGTATGAATGGAAGTCATTAATACTGCAGTTGTTGTATAAGGGATCGTTATTTTGACAGAAGTGTAGTTGAAATTAATAAGGTTTTGGAACACAGAAATAAAGTAAATCATCAAACCATCAATTCCAGCACGCGCGCGGGGGGGGGGGGAGCACCTAAATTTTATAATTTGGCATCTGAATGATTGGTATTAGTAACTGTATTATAATTTGGCATTGTTATAATATTATTGGATTATTGTAATTAAAAACTAATAAGAATTATTTTCAAAAAAAACAACTAAAACATTTAAAACAAGATATATTTTTTAAAATTAATAAATAATCTTTATTTCAAAATATTTTAAAAGAATACATTCACACACAGATATACAACAAAGAAAATGCAAATCATACAACACAAACACAATCACAAAAAAGATAACCAATAACCCCCCCAAAAACAACAAAAATGAAAATGAAAAATCAAAAATCAAAACAATGACTCCCCGTCATTTGTATATCGTTTCCCTCTACGTTTTAACATTTCTTACTTTTCCTCACCATACAATACAATACCACCATCTAGCAAATGCATCAATCTGTCATATAATATACTATCCATCTATATATTCCCTTATGTGTCTCATTCTAGATATTATTATCAACGTATTATGGCGTGCGAAACTTGTATTCTTTTTTTAGGATACCGTTCTATTGTTTTCATCGTATTTTTGAATGCCATTTAGGGATCTTTAAAACACAGAGCAGTTTAGATGCGCTTTAAAACAAACAAATTTAGAATGGAGCTCTATCCAATTTTGAACGGAACTCACATTCATCGACCACATTCTGGAGGGACAGGCTTGCGTGGGGTCGTCCGGTGGAAGCCATGAACATTTCTTCGAACACGGGGCTTTCCTCTTGGATATGCTGTGCCGTGATCTCTGCCATGTTCCTGTCATCTTTGCGGGAGCGGGTTGAGAAAAAGGAAGAATGAGAATCGTAAAACTTCAGTCCTACATACCGCCAAGATAGGAAGCTCCACAGGAAGAAGCGTCAGGGCAAAACTCGTGATTTGTTTGGAGGCAAACAAACCATAAAACCAGGGTTTGGATATAACGCTAAGCAGGGGCGTAGCAAGGGGGGCAGGCCGCCCCGGGTTCCATAATGGAGGGGGTGACAAATTAGCAAGAAATTTTTTTTAAAAAAAAAAATTTTGAAAAAATTTTTGAAAAAAAAAAATTGATTTTTTTTTTTGAAAATGCCTGCTCCGAAGGTCTTATCTTACTATACTAGGGATTATATAGCTATATATGAAATTTCATGCATATCGGTTAATATCTTGACCCTCCTCCACCAAAATAGCTGTTCACTTGGCTGTTTTCCTATGTCATGAAGGCTGAAATTTCAGTTCAGTGGAGCACTTACTGTTCCCAACCCTAACCCTGTGGAAAGCCATCTAATTAGACTTTGATTTGAGGTTTTTAGGAGGTAATTTAATTATTGTTTGATTTTATACCAATGTTATGTATCTGATGTTAGCCACCCTGAGCCCAACTTTGGCCGGGGAGGGTGGGATATAAATAAAAGTTTTTTATTATTATTACTTGTTATTATTCCTTTGTAAGAAAATATGAAATAACGTAAAACCATTTTTGCGGGGGGGGGGAATCAATGGGGTTGACAAGAAATTTTCCGCACCGGGTACCACCTGACCTTCCCATGCCTGGGGGGGGGGTGACAATTTTTTTTTGCCCCCGGGTACCAATTTACCTAGCTACGCCCCTGACGCTAAGGCAGCTTAGCTCCTGGCAGCTCAATACCAGGAAGGGAAAAGTGAAGCACCTGCAAATTTCAGCAACTTGCACCCAGCAATGCTCACATTAACGTTAAACCATTCTTTAACTATGGTTGGACATGATACATAAACAAGGCCCTCAGGGTTTTCCGCCTTCATCTCTGAGCTTGCAGTTTGGGAAAAGAATTGAAAGCCCCAAATGTCACTTTGTTCTTTTGTCCTTCTACATTACGAAAAACCAGTATTCCCATAAGCACACCACGATTTACAACAGCGCACGTCTACAAAAACACATTTTTACTATGTGAGCCACAAGTTAGTAGAAACCTTCGCGGCTGGTCCTTGGTTTTCTGGAGGACCAAAACTCTGCCATTCTCCCACAACGGTGGGAGGGAACTCTATAGGGAGCCCTATAGTTTCCAGACAACAGACTGTCTCCCCACACATCTAAGGAGCTACCTGACAAATTATCCTCTTCGCTGAACTCTCCTCTTTGTCACAGTCCCGGACAAACAGCTCTTCCTCTTTATGCCAGCCAGGAAATGAAGTCAGAAATCTTATAACAACAACAACAGGAGATTCTGATATTTTTGCCTCTTTCTGTCCCACAAAAGTCAAATCTTTAAAAAGCAAGATTTTTTTTAAAAGCCTTGGAACAGTTGGGTAAGGTCACTTTGGACTTCAAAACATCCACCTGGTGTCTGTGGCTTGCCCCAGGCTTCGATTTGACGTACCAGAAAGAGGTGGAACAAAGTCCCCACCAGAGAAGAATGGCAGACTTAAATCGATGGATTATTCCGAAATGGCTAAAATGACCGGAAGAATCAGAAATCAGGAAGACCAAAATAATAATAATAATAATAATAATAATAATAATAATAATAATGCTGATAATAATGTAGTAACAACAACAACAACAAATGGGGCTGGTGATGGTTGTTCTTGGTCAAACAACAACAACAACAACAACAACAAATGGGGCTGCTGGTGGTTGTTATTGTTGTTACTACATTATTATCAGTATTATTGTTATTATTATTATTATTATTAGTAGTAGTAGTAGTAGTAAATTACATGCTTAAGGTTTCACACCACCCTGGGATATTTGGATAAAGAGAGGTATATAAATCGAATAAAGTAAGATCTGTTCAGCAGTGGAAAGGTCTCTCTCGGGAGGAGGTGGACTCTCCTTCCTCGGAGGTTTTTAAGCAGAGTTTGGATGGCCATCTGTCATGGATGCTTGAGCTGATGCATTGCAGAGGGGGTTCGACTAGAGGACCCTTGGGGGTTCCCTTCCAAGTCTAAGATTCTATGAAATAGCAAAAACAGGAGACAAGGAGGAGGAAGGACCTTGTGTGCAGTGAAAGGAGAGGCAATATCAGGTTCTGCTGCTGCACAGAGGGAAGGTGGCTGGGCGCCCTTCATTAGCTTATGTTGTGAACCACCCTGAGATCTTTCGATGAAGGCGGTATATAAATTTAATAAATTAAAAATAATAAATAATAAATAGTACTCCCCAGGTTGCATGTTTCCCCCCCCCTCTTCTTTTCTGCAAAGCCTGGAGCTTTTGGGGGCATCGCAGCCCCTCCTTTTTTTGCACCCGGAGCCGGACTCACCAGATCCCTCCCCAGACACTGAGGATGCAGAACCTGCAGGTGCCTTCCGACGTTCAGACGGGGCTCCAGCTTCCAGGAAAGGTGTATGGGGGGGGGGGGTTAGAGAGGAGGTTGAAAGGGGCGTTCGCAACCGGAAATGGATTTCTCGGGCGCCCCTCTAGGACTCCGGGCTCGCTTTGTTTAACCCTTTAAGGAGGCAGCCCCCCCCCACGTTCAGACAAAGAGGCTGCATAGCCTCCAAGGGAAGGAGAGATATTGGAAGCTGCGTGTCAGAGCTTTGCTCCATCTAGCTCAGGATTGCCGACACGGGCTGGCAGCGGCTCGCGATGGTTTCAGGGATGGGAGACTTTTTTTTTGCAGTCCTGCTTGGAGGGATTGAAGCTGTGGCCTTCCGTGCATACAAAGGAGATGCTTTGCCTCTAAGGCCCCAGTCATAGGAATCGTGCAGTTGGAAGGGGTCCAGAGGGTCATCTAGACCAACCCCACGCAATGCAGGAATCTCAACTAAAGCATCCATGACAAACGATCTTAGATAGCTCAGTCGGCAGAGCAATACTGTAGACTTAATCTCAGGGCTGTGGGTTCGAGCCCCACCTCGGGCGAAATATTCCTGCATTGCAGGGGTTGGTCTAGATGACCCTTGGGGGTCCCTTCCAACTCTCCCATTCTATGATTCTATGAGCCTCTGCTTCAAAACCTCAAAGGAATCCCAGAATCCTAAGATTGCAGTTGGAAAAGGGTGCCTGGGGTCATCTAGTCCAACCTGCTGCGATGCAGGAATCTTTCGCCCAAGGTGGAGCTTGAACCCACAACCGCGCTCTACCAACTGAGCTATCCCAGCTCATTTGTCATGGGTGCTGTAGTTGAGATTCCTGCATTGCAAGGGGTTTGTCCAGATGACCCTTGGGGGTTCCTTCCATCTGGGGGTTCCTTCCTTGGGGTTTCCCTGTGGGGCTCACGACCCTGTGAGGCAGACAGAGCTACAGTGACTTTACTCCCCCCAAGGTCACCCAGGGAGCTTCATTGTGACTGGGGATTTGAACCTGTTTCCCCCAGGGCCTAACTCCTGCACACTAACCACTGCGTCACCCAAGGGTGCTCTGGGGGGGTAGGGATATCCTGCTTGTCTTGCAGACCCTCCAAGTGTCCCTATTTTCCAGGGACAGTCCCAGATTTACAGAAGCCAGCCTGATTTGACCTCTTTTCCTTAGGACGTCCCTATTTTCATTGGAGAACTGTTGGAGGGCATGATGGCATTGAACTGGGGGAAAGCAGGGAACTCCTGCCCCAGTTTGGCCCTTTAACGGTTAAAGCCACAGAGCTCGCATTCCTAGAGAGGGAGGAGGAAGTGAGCACCCCATGGGGGACATCCCCGGGCAGGGCACTTTCCTGTCCGTTCTCTTTTGTGTTCCCCAGTGAGGGGTGGAAGAATGGGAGACCCATCCCTGTGAGTTAGAAAGGTGTAAGGTGGGGTGACAAGCCTTAGGACGTCCCTATTTTCATCGGAGAAATGTTGGAGGGCATGATGGCATTGAACTGGGGGAAAGCAGGGAACTCACAGGGCATGATGGCACTTGAACTGGGGGAAAGCAGGGAACTCCTGCCCCAGTTTGGCCCTTTAACGGTTAAAGCCACAGAGCTCGCATTCCTAGAGAGGGAGGAGGAAGTGAGAGGGAGGAGGAAGTGAGCACCCCATGGGGGACATCCCCGGGCAGGGCACTTTCCTGTCCGTTCTCTTTTGTGTTCCCCAGTGATTGGTGAAATAATGGGAGACCCATCCCTGTGAGTTAGAAAGGCGTAAGGTGGGGTGACAAGCATGGTCTTCCTTGGGAGGCCATGGCCAGGGCGAGCGGGAATGGGGTGTGTGTGTGTGTGTGTGTGGAGGTGGCTGAGAAGTGGAAGGACCCAGTGCAAGAGGGAGAAGCAGCCCGACTTCTGCTGCAGGGAGCAACAAAACCTCAAATACATTTGCAAAAGCTAAGCAGGGTCCGCTGTGGTTTCACATTGGATGGGGGAACCTGCGTGTTGAGATGGGGTCGGACTGGATGACCCTCAGGGTTGCCTTCCAGCTCTACGAGCGGGGTGGGAAGCCGCTGCCAAGAAGCCCGCAACCCCCCTGCATTTTGTAGCATTGGTCTGATTCGGCGAGAGGCAGCTCCCTTGGGTTCTTCCAAAATAGAAAATTCTTTCCAGTAGCACCTTAGAGACCAACTGAGTTTGCTCTAAGGTGCTACCGGAAAGAATTTTCTATTTTGTTTCGACTATGGCAGACCAACACGGCTACCCACCTGTAACTTGGGTTCTTCGTTCATGAGGACCGGGATCTTTCTTCGAGGGGAGGGAGCAGCGCTCAGGGAAGGAGTGCATGCGGGACTTCTTGAGTTCAATCCCGGGCATCTCCAGGTAAGGGCTGGGAGCGGGCCCTGTCTGAAATCCTGGAGAGCTGCTTGCCTGTCGGTGTGACAGTCCCAAGCGCCTGCTTACCTGTGGGTGCACCAGCATTCTCACACACACACCCCAGTTGCTCATATGCAAAAGATATCTTAAGGGTTGTTTAAGAGAAGGGCTGTGGCTTGGTGGCAGAGCAGCTGCTCTGCGTGGAGAAGGTCGCCTGGGATCTCCAGGTAAGGCTGTGATTGTCCCCTGCCTGAAAGCCTTGGAGAGCCAATGATCCCGCAGCAGAGAGACCATTTTGGGATAATGATAATTCCTGTTTATTTAAATAGCTCTTCACAGAACCACGAGGATGAGAATCTTACTTAATCGTTAAGGAAAGGGACTACAGATCAGTGGTAAGAGCACTTGCATGCAGAACGTCCCACTTCAATCCTTGGTTTTTTGGGAAACACCCTTGCTAGGAACTTTGGGAGAACTGATGTCAGTCGGTGTCTGGAATCTTACTTTCCCCCCTGCAGAATTCCCTGGAATGAAGGATTGCTTCTTAAGCCACACTGGGAATTGCAGCTGTGTGAAGGGAATAGGGTAGGCACCCCCAAACTTGGCCCTCCAGATGTTTTGGGACTACAATTCCCATCATCCCTGGCCACTGGTCCTGTTAGCTAGGGATGATGGGAGTTGTAGTCCCAAAACATCTGGAAGGCCAAGTTTGGGGGTGCCTGGAATAGGGGCTTCCTAGCAACACTCAGCCCCCTTGACAAACTACAACTCCCGGTATAATTTGGGGGAATGCTGTCTTTTTAAAGCGGTTTCACCCCACTTTAAATGTTTAGTGCAGATGGGGCCTCCAAAGCACCCTGTTCCATCAGTTGCCTCACTTTTGTCTGCTTTGATTCCCATTTCTTTCAGTGTAAATAAGCTTTTGCCAGAAGTTGGGGAAAGACTTCAGCTTCCATGTGACCCTTCTTTGGCCAGAGACTTGAACAGTAGCTGTGCCGCTGACTGAGAGGCAACACTCTGTCACACGTTCCCAGGAACTTCATTCTTGTGCTGACCCACAAATTTACAGGGGAAACTTTTTGTCCCCTACACAGAAGACGACTGAGGGACATCTTGTAAGTGAAAATGACTGCAGAGCAGGGAGCAGAAATCCCAGCAGCCTCCCTGGGTCTCCAGCTCCAGTCGGCACCAGAGGTCGGTGCGGAGACAGGAATTAAAATGGAGCGGGCGGAATTGGCAAGGCTGGCACCAGAGATGGAACTGGAAGAGGCAGGAAGCTCCTCTCCTGCCCTCCAGAATAGGACGGAGGGGCCTTGTCTGAGCTGGACGGAGTCACGGCGCATCAAAGAGGAGCCGGAAGAGGAGCTGTCGTCCCGGCAGTGGGAAGCCCAGTGGCAGGAGTTCCTCCGGACTGTGCAGGCCCCGCACTCTGGGGGAGAAGGAAGCCCACAACTCCCAGGGGATGGGGCATGGGGTGAGGTGAAGCCTTCTGGGTCCTCCTTTGAGGGAGCAGCCGTTCCCAGCCAGTGGGCTGGAGCAGGAGAGAGCAGGACCAGTCTCCCTCCAGGATCAGCCCAGCCAGCCACTTCCAGACCAGACGCCGCCAGCCGGGGAAACATCGGGCAAGCGAAGGAGATCAAGACGGAGGAGGTCACCAGCTCAGAGGCTCATCGCCGGCTCTTCAGGCAGCAATGCTACTGGGACGCCCAGGGCCCTCGCGAGGTCTACGGTCTCCTGAGGGAGCTTTGCCATCAGTGGCTGAGGCCAGAGAAGCACACCAAGGAGCAGGTCGTGGACCTGGTGATCCTGGAGCAGTTCCTGGCTGTGCTGCCCTCGGAAATGGGGAGCTGGGTGAAGGAGCGAGGCTCAGAGAGCTGCATCCAGGCCGTGACCCTGGCAGAGGAATTTCTCCTGGGGCACCAGGAGACGGAGAAAGCAGGATGGCAGGTGAGAGAAGCATTTGGGGGTCCAGAGTCGACAAAGGGGTTTAAAATGTGGCCATTTTGCTTAAGAACACGACTCCTGGATCACCCAATGAACGATTGTGGCTCCTTGGAGTTTCATGCAAGGGATACTCCCAGCTGTACATGCCGAGAAGTGAACGTGTTCTCTCTTGCTCTGCAGGGGCTGAATAGGAAAAGTGTTTTCTCCTCCTCTTTCAGGGACTGAGGACCATTGAAGAGGCAGCTGCTTGTATCACCGAAGGAGAAAATCAGGAAAACAGGGTGACTCCAGGTAGAAATTATTTCTTCGCACTTGAATCGTGACTGGAGGGAGAAGTGAGGGGTTTTGTTGTGAGTTTACAGGAAAATGTGATCAAAATATCTGTGTGTCAGATGGGGCTGGGCGATATCTGGTTTTCAACATTGCGATACAACCTGATATACCAATATATCACAATGTCTGAAAGTATACAATACAACCTGATATACCAATATATCACAATGTCTGAAAGTATTGCTGGAGGCATGGTCCCTTGAGGAAAAACTCAAGCCCAATGGATGGAGTAATAATAATAATAATAATAATAATAATAATAATAATAATTTATTTGTACCCTGCCCATCTGGCTGGGTTTCCCCAGCCACTCTGGGCGGCTTCCAACAGAGATTAAAATACATGAAAATATCACACATTAAAAACTTCCCTGAACAGGGCTGCCTTCAGATGTCTTCTGAATGTAAGGTAGTTGTTTATCTCATTGACATGAGATATTATTATTATTATTATTATTATTATTATTATTCCGTGCATAATTTTATAGACTTCAGTCTTGTCACCTCTTACTTGATTTCCTCCAAAACCCTTGCGGGAGAAAATTTGCTTTGGGGTTCAACACAGAAGCTCACACCAAATTCACAATTAGACTTAATGTGGTAATCCGTTAGAGGGCAGAGTCCAGAGAGTATGTGATTGCTCTCTGTTAGAATTCAAACTATATAGGAAAGTGCACATCACCATGGCTGTTTCTGACAGATTGGATCCTAAAATTCCTAGGCACTCCATGTCTTGATGAATAGCAGAGTCCCAGAAGCTCATACAGTGGTACCTGGGTTTACGTACTTAATCCGTCCCAGAAGTCCGTTCTTAAACCGAAACCATTCTTAAACCGAGGCACGCTTTCCCTAATGAGGCCTACTGCCGGCGGTGCCCTTTCACCATTCGCATTCCATTCTTAGACCGAGGTAAAGTTCTCAAACCAAAACATGTACTTCTGGTTTTGCAGAGTTTGTAAACCAAATCGTTCTTAAACCGGATTGTTCTTAAACAACGAGTTACCACTGTATTTGGAATGGAGGTGTCGTGTAGTAATAATACACACAGCCAAAGGTCCATCAGTAAAAGAAAAACTTTTACTAAAGGCGAAAAGGCTTCATTACAACAACAAAAAACTTCAGAGAAAAAACTGCAAACATGCGAGGCACAGATGAAAGTAAGAGAGAGAGAGAGAGCAGCTTGCTGAGCGCACAAATTTATTTCTCCGGGCTCAGCGTGACCTTGAGATAGTCAAAACAATATTTGCAACAGAAATGAACCTTCTAGAATGAACTAGAATCTTCCAGCATTTTCCAGTTTCTTCCCTCAAAGACTTTAGCCATGACAGTTTCATCCTCTGGCCAAGCAGGTCCTGCCACCTCATTGTCCCAACCTCTCTAATCCATCCGCACTCCTTAGAAACACTTACTCAAACCACTTTTTTGCAGTTACAGGTAGGTAGCTGTGTTGGTCTGCCATAGTCAAAACAAAATAAAATAAAAATTCCTTCCAGTAGCACCTTAAAGGTAAAGGTAAAGGGACCCCTGACCATCAGGTCCAGTCGTGTCCGACTCTGGGGTTGACGCTCATCTCGCTCTATAGGCCGAGGGAGCCGGCGTTTGTCCGCAGACAGCTTCCGGGTCATGTGGCCAGCATGACAAAGCCGCTTCTGGCGAACCAGAGCAGCGCACGGAAACGCCGTTTACCTTCCCGCTGGAGCGGTCCCTATTTATCTACTTGCACTTTGACGTGCTTTCGAACTGCTAGGTGGGCAGGAGCTGGGACCGAGCAACGGGAGCTCACCCCGTGGCAGGGATTCGAACCGCGACCTTCTGATCAGCAAGCCCTAGACTCTGTGGTTTAACCCACAGCGCCACCTGGGTCCTTAGAGACCAACTAAGTTTGTTCTTGGTAAGTTTGTTCTTGGTATGAGCTGCAGTATGTGCAGAGCCCTCCTTGCGCCTTATCTGCAGTTGTCTTTCACTCTAGCCTCATAATGGGTTTAATAGGATTTCTACCTCACGCTGCAACCTTTCCTCTTGGGGAGTTTCTCCTGTTCCGTTAATTGAGGCTCCATTTCTCGTATCTCCCTCTCCTCCTGCAGGTGTTGATGGAGAAAGCGATCAAGATGGCAAAACGCTGAAAGAGGAAACTGAGGCAAAGCGGGCGTGGAGGACAAAACGTGTCGCTCTCGAAGGAGACGATGTGCATGAAGTTCAGATCAAAGAAGAACATTGCGTCGGAAACGACAGGCCTGAATTCCCTCTGTGTGCAAAAAACTTAGCTAGTAGGTTGCGCCTTAGAGCAGACAGAAGAATGCACGCTGGGGAGAAGCTGTTTAAATGCGCCAACTGTGGGGAGAGCTTCAGTAGCCGGAAAAGCTACGTTATCCACCAAAGAATCCACACAGGGGAGAAACCTTATAAATGCTCGGACTGTGGAAAGAGCTTCAGGCAAAGGGTACAGCTTACCATTCATCAGAGAATACACACAAGCGAGAAACCCTTTGCGTGCTCAGAGTGTGGAAGGACCTTCCGATGCAGCTCAAACCTCATTTCCCATCGGCGAATCCACACGGCGGAGAAACTCTTCCGATGCTCGGCGTGCGGCAAGAGCTTCAGCCGGAGCAAAAGTCTGACGTTGCATCAGAAAATCCACACGGGGGTGAAACCCTTCAAATGCTCAGAGTGCGGGAAGATCTTTAGCAGGAGCAAAAGCCTTAAATCGCATCTAAGGATCCATATGGGAGAGAAGCCATATACGTGTTCGGAGTGTGGGAAAAGCTTCAGTAGGAGGACAAGCCTTACTCTGCATCAGAGAAGCCACACAGGGGAGAAGCCGTACGTGTGCATCCTGTGTGGAAAGAGGTTCAGCAGGAGCTCGAACCTTCGGGCGCATAAGGAAATCCACACAGAGGGGAGACTGTATAAATGTCTGCAGTGTGGAAAGAGCTACCGTCACAGCATCACCCTTGGTATTCATCAGAGAAGCCACACAGGAGAGGAACGTTATACGTGCCCAGTATGTGGGAAGAGATTCGGTCATAAGCATCACCTTACTTCACATCAGAAAATACACACAGGCGAGAAGCCGTTTAAGTGCTCGGAGTGCGGAAGGAGCTTCAGCCACAACATCAGTCTTAAGAGACATCAGAGAATCCACACAGGGGAGAAGCCGTTTAAGTGCTCGGAGTGCGGGAAGGACTTCAGTCGGAGCACCAATCTTAGGTCCCACCTGAGAATCCACACGGGGGAGAAACCGTACCAGTGCTCCGAGTGCGGAAAGAGCTTCAGTCGGAACACCAGCCTCACTAACCATCAAAGAATCCACACTGGAGAAAAACCCTATAAATGCCCGGAGTGCGGAAAGAGCTTCAGTCGGAAAACGGGTCTTACTTCTCACCAGGAAACCCACAGAGGGAGGAACCGTATCGGCGCTCGGAGCATGGAAAGAACTTCGGCAGTCACACACGCTTTAACTAATACGAAAGAAACCGCACAAGGGAAAATAGAGTGAATCCCAGTGAGCACAGAGAGAACTTGTGCTGACGTGCAGATCTTCCAAATGATCCTTCTCCAGAAGGTGGTGTTTAAATAATTTAGACTGGATATTTTCGGGACTTTTTTTTTTCCTTTCCAAATTTAGAAAAATGCAAAAGAAAACGAAAAGCTTATGGTGCGAAACATGCCGTACCACATTGTATAAACAAGTAATGCGCAATTAACTGGATCAGCCCTAAAAATACAAAGGGAAATTAAAGAGGAAAAACAAAGAAGAGATAATTGGAGGAGGAGAAAAAGGGAAGAGCGTGTTTGTGTCTTTGTGTGTTTTGCCTCGCTGGGGTATTTCCTT
Source organism: Lacerta viridis (assembly GCA_900245905.1). Lineage (NCBI taxonomy): Eukaryota > Metazoa > Chordata > Lepidosauria > Squamata > Lacertidae > Lacerta > Lacerta viridis. The sequence continues at coordinate 200,539 of OFHU01002366.1, read as the reverse complement.
GAGCTCTGTGGACGCCTCTTGCTTGCCTGGATGAAGGATGGAGGTTTGGGTATGTGATCACCAGAGCTTTTACAGCAGACCTCATGATCAGGGTTTCCCAAACTTGGGTCTCCAGCTGTTTTCGGACTACACTTCCTATCATCCCTGACCACCGGTCCTGCTAGCTAGGGATGATGGGAGTTGTAGTCCAAAAACAGCTGGAAATCCAAGTTTGGAAAACACTGGGCCCCATGGTATGGGGAGAGGGGTCCTCCTCAGGCAACTGGGTCCAAAACTGCTTCGGGCTTCGGACGGCAGAACCCAAGACCCTTTGAATTGAGCTAGGTGGCAGACAGGTACAGCTCTGCCTTTGGGGAAGGATAAATGGAAGAGGAACTCATAATTGCTATTTCCCTTATAAAAAGCCTTCATTTTCCATTATAAAGCCTTTATTTTATAGCATATAGTTTATACACAGCTTGATTATGTTTTAACCTCAAAGTGGTTTACAAAGAGAACGAACGAGTGGGGGGAAAAAACCTCTTAAAACATTCAAAAGATAAAATCGGCAATAAGCTAAAAACCGATGCGGCGGCATTCTGCATATCTGGGTTTAATAAAAATATTAATGTTTTCAGCAGGTGCTGAAAGAGTACAGTGAAGGAACCTGCTTGATGTCAGTGCCACAGACGGAAGTGGTCGAGTAGGCAAATACATTTTCTTTTCTTTTAAAAAATTCAATCTTTACTATTTAAAAAAAATACACATTTATACAACATTTTTACAGCACTCTCTGTTTTTGCTAGTAACAAAAAAAGGAAACAATGGCAGCTGAAGCAAAGGTACTTTGTGTACCTCACAATACACACGACACTACAATTTATGAAAAAAGAAAAAGAAGAAAAAAATAAAGAAGAAAAAGTAGTTGAGGTTTTAAAAAAGACTTCCAAACATTCTCGTTGTATTTTATCTGTTCAATACACTTTTACCGCACCGTTACTTTTTTTTCTTCTGTTTTTTATCGTATTTCTATGTAAATTGTCAGTTACCTTTATATACTACAAGGCTCAATCTAGGTGTGCCAGGAGATTACCCTTTATACCATGGTTCTTTAAATATCCTTTAAATATTCTCCATTCCTTGTGGACTTTTTGTTTCGTTTGGACTCTTAACTCGTCACCTTTGCTAGCTGCAAGTATTCCAGCATTAATGTTTGCCAGTCTGCTATATTATAGGTGTTTTAATATTTTTCCAATTTCTTGCCACTAAAATTCCCCATACATGAACAATGTTCTTTTCGATTTTCCTATTTCAGTTGGCAATTTACTTAAATAAATTTTCATTGCAACCGCCCTCCCCTCCGCAGTTCCCCCCCCCTTTTTATAGCTTTAACTATACGGACCTTTGTCGGCAAGGTGATGTCTCTGCTTTTTAAGATGCTGTCTAGGTTTGTCATTGCTTTTCTCCCAAGAAGCAGGCGTCTTCTAATTTCGTGACTGCTGTCACCATCTGCAGTGATCATGGAGCCCAAGAAACGGTGGGGGGGTGGTTTTAGTCCTGCTTGCAGGCTAAGGGTTAAAGCAAAAGAGTCCCGCTTCCTAGAGAGGCGGCTGGAAAGAAGGGAGGAAGGAATTTATGAATGGAAAGAGTCGCATCCTGCTCCTCCCCCACCACTGGGGGGGTCGGAGCCAGCCTTTGATCTCCCTCCCCCGCCCCCCAGGCACATCCTCCCTCCCTCTCCCTCCCGCTCCTCTTCCCCCTTTCCAAACAAGGAATCTGGAGAGTGCAAAGCCCTCGGGGTCCCCGGGGTTCCTGTGGAAGGAGGGTGAGTGGGGAAACTGAGGCAAGGGGGGAAGGTCGGAAGGAGACCCAGCCGGCGCTGAAAGGCAAGGAGACAGCCTCAGATTCAGGCAGGCTTCAAAAGACGGTGCATAGAACTGTATAGAGTTGGAAGGGACCCCCCAGGGTCATCTAGTCCAACCCCCTGCTGCAATGCAAGGAATCCCCGGGTGGGCTCCAACCAGCAGCCTTCCAGTCAGCTAGATTCCCTTTCCACCGTCGGAGGCAGCAAAATTGATGGATTGTATTGACAACCGTGAGACTGGCTCATATCCATCGTCATTATTCACTGACGGATTATTATAATCTGTAATAAAAGTACACACAGCCTCCCTTTCTTCAATTCATTCGGTGTGAGATTCTGCTATCATAGGCAGTGTGCAACATTTTTACTACTGTTTATTAAATTTCTACACTGCCCTGAATCCAAAGATCTTGGGGTTCCTGCGGAGAGAAATAGTCTTGGGCTGAGGTATAGTTCAGGGGTTTTCCATACCTTTATTTTAGATCTGGTTACGTAGGAATTGTTCAATCTGATTGCGTATTTTTGGTGTTTTGTTTATTGTTTATGATTGCCTTTGTTGCGCTGCAATTGTACATTTTTTCATGTTGTACGGTCTGAACTGATACCATAGCTCATTCCGTAGAGCATGAGACTCTGAATCCCAGGGTCGTGGGTTCGAGTCTCACAATGGGTGAAGAATTTGTGCATGGCAGGGGGTTGGACTAGATCAGTGTTTTTCAACCTTTTTTGGGCAAAGGCACACTTGTTTCATGAAAAAAATCACGAGGCACACCACCATTAGAAAATGTTAAAAAAATTAACTCTGTGCCTATATTGACTATATATAAAGTAATTCTCTTGAATAGGAATCAAATAAACACAAAGAAAGTATTTTATAATTACTTTCAATTTTTCCCACGGCACACCAGGCAACATCTCGCGGCACACTAGTGTGCCACGGAACAGTGGTTGAAAAACACTGGACTAGATGACCCTCGGGGTCCCTTCTAACTCTTTCATAAATCTAACTGTGGAAAGGTGGCATACCGTAAAAATCATGTGTGTAGGTATTTCCCCACCTTTCTTCCAAGGAGTTCAAGGTCAGAGACCTTCCTCTCCATTTCACTCTGACAACAACCCTGTGAGGTAGGCTCGGCTGAGAGACTGTGATTGGCCCTAGGTCACCCAGTGAGTTTCCTGGTCGAGCGGCGATTCAAACCTTGGTCTCTCAGGTCATTGTCAGACACACTAACCATTATACCACACAGCAACTTCCTATGTTCCTATCTGTGAAGGGGTCCAGCCACCTTCGTATTTGTTTTTCTTTAAAAAAAAATACTTTTCAGATATATGCCTTTCACCGATTTTACAATCATTTTGACATTTTAAAACGTGACTTCTTTCTGCAGTTCCTTAAAATTTTTTTAAAATATATTCTGCATATCCAAATTCACTTAGCTTACTCATTTATTTATCTGCTTTAAATATGAACTCTTGTGTAACTGCAAGTTATTACAATAATCCTGCCGGTATTTTTATCTGTTTGCAATTTACAGTATCTGCTAATATTCAATAAACCATTTCCACTTTTTTTTTAAAAAAATAAAAACTTTGTTATCTTGATTTCTTATTCTTCTGGTAAGTTTCGCCATTTACAGATAAATTGCAAACAGATAAGAACATTGGCAGGATTATTGTAATAACCTGCAGTTTTATTAGAGTATATTTTTTAAAGCAGATACCGTAAATAAATGAGCTAATTAAATCAATTTGGATACGCAGAAGATATTAAAAGATATTTTTTAAAAAATATCTTCTGCATAAAGGAACCGCAGAAAGAGTGGGGGAGGAAGTCAAGTTTTGAAATGTCTTCAAACAGTGTTTTGATGATGACCTGCAACACCTAAGTTCGAATCTCCGCTTGGCCAGGAAACTCACTGGGCGACCTTGAGACAGTCGTGGATTCTCAGCCTAACCTACCTCATAGGGCTGTTAAAATGTTGTTAAAATGCAGATGAAGAGAACGCTATGAGCCATTTGGAGAAAAGATGGGGGGAAAATGCAGTAAATAAATGAAAATATGCTGTCTGCTGGCAGGGGCGTAGCAAGGTAAATTGGTACCCGAGGCAAAAAAAAAATTTGTCACCCCCCCCCCAGACATGAGAAGGTCAGGTGGTACCCAGTGCGGAAAATTTCTTGTCAACCCCCCCCCCCCACAAAAATGGTTTTACGTTATTTCATATTTTCTTACAAAGGAATAATAACAAGTAATAATAATAATAAAAACTTTTATTTATATCCCACCCTCCCCGGCCAAAGTCGGGCTCAGGGTGGCTAACATCAGATACATAACATTGGTATAAAATCAAACAATAATTAAATTACCTCCTAAAAACATCTCAAAATCAAATTAAAGTCTAATTAGATGGCTTTCCACAGGGTTAGGGTTGGGAACAGTAAGTGTTCTCCTGAAATGAAACATAGGAAAACAGCCAAGTGAACAGCTATTTTGGTGGAGGAGGGTCAAGATATTAACCGATATGCATGAAATTTCATATATAGCTATATAATCCCTAGTATAGTAAGATAAGACCTTCGGAGCAGGCATTTTTAAAAAATAAAAAATCCAAAAAATGTTCCTTGATAATTTGTCACCCCCTCCATTATGGAAACCGGGTCGGCCCACCCCCATCCCCCTTGCTACGCCCCTGGCTGCTGGTGAGAATTGAACCCGGGACATTCTGAATGCAGGGCAACTACTCTACCCCTGAGCTATTGCCTTTCCTGGATTTTGCAGCTTTTATTCTGTGCCTCTTTGGCGGATGAATTCCCTCGCAGCCACATCCTCATTCCCAGCCTCTCATTTCCCTCTTCCTGCTGTGACCTCGCTTGCCTTGTTTACAGGAAGGAGCCTTCATCCTTAACCAGGTGGATTTCCAGTTTTTCCTGCAAAGTACCTTCTCTGCTTGGCGACATGCGCAATTGACCTGTTTCCTGTGCTGGATTCGCCTCCACCCTAAATCCCAGGCCGTCGAAAGCTTCGGCAGCAAGGGAAGGAGCCGCTCCCGACCTCTCGGGAACCACGGATCGAAGATGCGAGGGCAGGAGCTGGCTGGGTCCCTAGCAGGACAAGACCCTTGCGTCACCCAGACTGGGAGCAGTGGGGGATTCTGGGAAAGAACCGTGCGGGAGATCCCGGGCGAGGAGGACGTCCTCAGCTCAGACGCTCAGTGCCAGCATTTCAGGCATTTCCACTACCAGGAGGCCGAGGGACCCAGAGAGGTTTGCAGTCAACTCCACCATCTCTGCCGTCAGTGGCTGAAGCCGGAGCGACACACCAAGGCTCAGATCCTGGATTTAGTGATCCTGGAGCAGTTCCTGGCTGTCCTCCCCCCGGAGATGGAGAACTGGGTCAGGGAATGCGGAGCGGAGACCAGTTCCCAGGCGGTGGCCCTGGCCGAAGGTTTCCTCCTGAGCCGGACAGAGGAGAAGAAGCAGGAAGAGCTGCAGGTGAGAGATTCATCCAAGTAGAAGCTTATTTTCATGCACGTCAAAGTGCAAGTAGATCAATAGATACCACTCTGGCGGGAAGGTAAACGGTGCTTCCGTGCGCTGCTCTGGTTTGCCAGAAGCGGCTTTGTCGTGCTGGCCACGTGACCCGGAAGTTGTACGCCGGCTCCCTCGGCCAGTAAAGCGAGATGAGCGCCGCAACCCCAGAGTTGGTCAGGGGTCCCTTTACCTTTACCTTTTAAAATAAGCCAAAGGTAAAGAGCATGCAGAAATACCAAAGTATTGCAGCAGGCTGGAAGCAGCAGAAGGGTGGACATTATCAATGAACTTATTCCAAAACATTACAAAAATTACCCATGTTTTAGGTGTTGTTGTTTTTTAAAAAATTAATTGTGTGTATCTGTTTGTCGCCTCGGGCTCCTTGGGGAAGAAGAGTGGGATGCAATCAATCAATCAATCAATCAATAAAATAAAATAAAGAGATGATGAAGATTTGTATCTCATCTTTCCTCTCACAAGAGCCCTGCACGATGATATTATATTATTATTATTATTATTATTATAATATTTGGGTCCCTTACATTGTTTCCAGCCCCAGACGCTGCCAGCAGAATCGGTCCCCGCTTCCTCCAAAGCCGAGATGCCTCCGTCAGACTCCAGGCAGAGTCGCACCTCCTGGGAGATCGCGGAGGAGGGCGAAGTAAACACTAGCTCCCTGGGTAAGAATGGGCAGAGAAGAAGATTTCAGCTTCTGCCGGGTGTGCGTAGGAATACAATAACAGTATAAGCTGCCTAACGAAGCGACTAACATGAGTTTGGCCAAACTGCGAGAGGCAGTGGAGGATAGGCGTGCCTGGCGTGCTCTGGTCCATGGGGTCACGAAGAGTCGGACACGACTGAACGACTGAACAACAACCCCGCCCATCTGGCTGGGTCTCCCCAGCCACTCTGGGCAGCTTCCAACAAATATTAAAATACATTAAAATATTACAGATTAGTCGTATTACAGTTTAGTCGTGTCCGACTCTTCGTGACCCCATGGACCAGAGCATGCCAGGCACTCCTGTCTTCCACTGCCTCCCGCAGTTTGGTCAGACTCATGTTGGTAGCTTCGAGAACACTGTCCAACCATCTCATCCTCTGTCGTCCCCTTCTCCTTGTGCCCTCCATCTTTCCCAACATCAGGGTCTTTTCCAGGGAGTCTTCTCTTCTCATGAGGTGGCCAAAGTACTGGAGCCTCAACTTCAGGATCTGTCCTTCTAGTGAGCACTCAGGGCCGATTTCCTTGAGAATGGATAGGTTTGATCTTCTTGCAGTCCATGGGACTCTCAAGAGTCTCCTCCAGCACCATAATTCAAAAGCATCAATTCTTCGGCGATCAGCCTTCTTTATGGTCCAGCTCTCACTTCCGTACATTACTACTGGGAAAACCTACTGGGAAATTACTACTGGGAAAAACTACTGGGAAAAGCATCCATAATGGTGTCAATTTCAGGTGGAGGCATCATGCCAGCGGCCATGCAGACCGAGCCTTCCCCTCTTGCTGGTGGAGGAGAACCTGTGGCACCTGACCAGGTAGGTAGAAGTTTGGGGACAGGCCGGGCGCCTCTGTCCCTGAACTACTTGTCAAAGGACAAAAGACACACGGCGAGAGGCTGCATTGCACCCATTGAGGGGCAAAGCTGAGCTGCTCGGCCTAGCCCTCCCTACCTGGGATCCTTAGAAGGGGCGGCAGAATGAACACAACACCTCTTAACTGCTGCCAGAATTATTATCGGTCAAAATTGGTGGCAGGGGGCGATGAGAACAACAAACACCCTCGAGAGAAAATCTGCGGCATCATACGCCTGGTTACCAATATGGTGGGAAAACAGACCTAATGATTTAGTTTGCAGTCTTGTAGACCCTTTCAGAGCATTTCTTTCTTTCTTTTTTAATAAGAATTTATTGGTATTTAAACAAAATACAAAAAAAACATACATACAAAATACAAACTACAAATTACAAAACAAAAGACTAATACAATACATAAAAACACAACTAAAACAACAACAACAAAAACAAACCTTACGTTGAAACAACTATTTAACTATATTAATCTTATTTATATTCTTACTTGGGGGACTTCCTCACGCCCCCTCTTCTGCGTTCATTTCAAATATACTGTAGTAACTTTGTAGCTACTTTAACTCTTCTTTTACAACTAAACTTAATCCTTATCTATCATCTTATATCTATCACCTTATTCTTAACAGAAATACAAAAAATAGAAAAAATCACAATACTATCTTCTTCGCAACACCTCTTAACTGCTGCCAGAATTATTATCGGTCAAAATTGGTGTCAGGGGGCGATGAGAACAACACCCTTGAGAGAAAATCTGGGGCATCATATGCCTGGTTACCAATATGGTGGGAAAACAGACCTAATGGTTTAGTTTGCAGTCTTGTAGACCCTTTCGGAGCATTTCAGAGCGGTGTGCAACAAGATTAAAATAAGTTGAAATGCCAAAAAAAGCCACAAACCAAACTAAGAACAATAAAGCCATTCCAACGTAGCACAAGGCAGCGAGCCCCTTTTGAAGTTTGTCACAGGGTGTCAGGTGACTGACTGGTGCTAAGCCCCGCCCACCAGCCAAACTCGCCTGTGGTTGGTGAGAGATGCCAGGAAGTGGCTTACAATAATTTATTGTAATAATTTATTTAATGATGAGGATCCGTTATGTAGTCTGCAAGGAGAAACTGTTTTCTTCTTCCCCTTCCAGGGTCTGGTGACGTTTGAGGAGGTGGCTGTGTATTTCACAGAGGAGGAGTGGGCTCTGCTGGATCCGGACCAAAGAGCCCTGCAATGGGAAGTCATGGTGGAGAATTATGGGATTCTGGCTTCTCTGGGTAAGGCTTATTGATTTAACAAAACCTATATACTGCTTGATTGCATTTTTTTTTTTTAAAAAAGAAGCAAACTTCTAAGCACACAAAAATGATGAAACATTAAAATTATCAAGAAAAGCAACTAAAAGCAGGTATTTGAAACATTCAAAAGTTGATTGAAATCAACAGCAGCTACAAAGAGACAAAACACATGCCTAAACAGAAATGCACTAAGCTGTCAATTGGCAAGGAGTTCCAAAGTTCTGCCACATTAACAGATAGATTTCTTACATTGTTTGAGTACTGTGTTTCTTCTCAGTAAGGTTGTGTAAACAGAGTCCTTATCTAGAGGTTCTGCATTGGAGTAACGTTAAACGGCATCAAAGGCCCATCACTCTGCATTTTCAATTAATGGCAATCAGCAAAATTAATTTAATATTGGCCAGATCTGCCTTCCATTCTGGTGTGAGCAGCAGCAGTCGTTCCCAGATTAGGGGCTCTGTTTTTTCCTTGCTATCTTACTAGATTTCTCTCCTTCTTCCGGCAGGAGATGGGTGGAAGAACGGAAGTGAAGAAACACCGTGCACGGTCTCCTTGGAAAAAGCCAAATGTTCGGAGGGGGAAGAGCAGAAAAGGGAAACTGAGGCAGAAGAGAAGAGGGGAAATCCCTTCCTCGCTTCCGACTTCCACAAAATCGCAATCCACGAAAAGACGGACGCCGAAAAGAAGCGGAGCGTGTGCGCCATGTGCGGGAAAAGCTTTAGCCGCAAATCGCACCTCAACGAACATCAGAGAATCCACACTGGGGAGAAACCCTACAAATGCGCCGAGTGTGGCAAGAGCTTCCGCCGGAGCACGGACCTCTCCTCTCATCAGAGAACCCACACGGAAGAGCAGCCGTTCAAATGCTCCGAGTGCGGGAAGAGTTTCCGGGGGAGCTCGGACCTCCGGTCTCACAAGCGGACCCACACCGGGGAGAAACCGTACGCCTGCTCTCTGTGCGGCAAGAGCTTCAGCCACAGCATCAGCCTCAACTCTCATCAGAGAACCCACACGGGAGAGCAGCCGTTCAGGTGCTCCGTTTGCGGGAAGAGCTTCACGCGCAACACGGGCCTGACTCTGCACCACAGAATCCACACAGGGGAGAAGCCGTACACTTGCTCCTTGTGCGGCAAGAGCTTCAGCCACAGCAAGAGCCACGCCATCCACCTCAAGGTGCACGCAGGGGAGAAACCCTACACGTGCTCGGAGTGCGGGAAAAGCTTCATCGGTAGCTCGTACCTTAAGTCACATCAGAGAATCCACACAGGGGAGAAGCCCTACATGTGCCCTGTGTGTGGGAAAAGCTTCAGGTGGAGTACAAACTTTAATGAACATAAAAAAATCCACACAGGGGAGAACGTGGTGAATTCTAGGAATCCCTGGATTGGAGAAAGTCTTCCTGGTAGGGCACAGATCTTCGTAATGGAGGATTCACTCTAAGGCAGAGCTCTCCAGACTTTTCATGTTGGGGACGCACTTTTGAGACATGCGCAATTTCTCGACACAGTAGTTAAATTAAGCTGGAGTTTAAACCCACATTACACACTGCAGTCGACACACTGACGTGTCGCGACACACTGTTTGGAAAGCTCTGCTCTAAGGAACAAGGAAGGCTATAGACGAAAGCTCTCCCAACTAACAGAGAATCCTAAGCAAAAACCGTATCACGAGAGACAGAACCAGTGAGTGTCAGAAGGAAACTGTGGTGGAAGACAACATTGGGAGCGGCCGCCGGGACCACGTAACACCGGTCCTGAAAGACCTACATAGGCTCCCAGTACGTTTCCGAGCGCAATTCAAAGTGTTGGTGCTGACCTTGAAAGCCCTAAACGGCTTCGGCCCTGTATACCTGAAGGAGCGTCTCCATCCCCATCATTCGGCCCGGACACTGAGGTCCAGCGCCAAGGGCCTTCTGGCCAGGGGCGTAGCAAGGTAAATTGGTACCCGGGGGCAAAAATTTTTTTGCCCCCCCCCCGAGGCATGGGAAGGTCAGGTGGTACCCGGTGCGGAAAATTTCTTGTCAACCCCCCCATTGATTCCCCCCCCCGCAAAAATGGTTTTACGTTATTTCATATTTTCTTACAAAGGAATAATAACAAGTAATAAAAAAAAACTTTTATTTATATCCCGCCCTCCCCGGCCAAAGTCGGGCTCAGGGTGGCTAACATCAGATACATAACATTGGTATAAAATCAAACAATAATTAAATTACCTCCTAAAAACATCTCAAAATCAAATTAAAGTCTAATTAGATGGCTTTCCACAGGGTTAGGGTTGGGAACAGTAAGTGTTCTCTGAACTGAAATTTCAGCCTTCATGACATAGGAAAACAGCCAAGTGAACAGCTATTTTGGTGGAGGAGGGTCAAGATATTAACCGATATGCATGAAATTTCATATATAGCTATATAATCCCTAGTATAGTAAGATAAGACCTTCGGAGCAGGCATTTTAAAAAAAAAATTCAAAAAAATTCCAAAAAAATTGTTCCTTGATAATTTGTCACCCCCTCCATTATGGAACACGGGGCGGGGCACCCCCCTTGCTACACCCCTGCTTCTGGCGGGTCCCTCGCTGGAGAAGTGAGGTTACAGGGAACCAGGCAGAGGGCCTTCTCGGTAGTGGCGCCTGCCCTGTGGAACGCCCTCCCATCAGATGTCAAGGAAATAAAACTATCTGACTTTTAGAAGACATCTGAAGGCAGTCCTGTATCGGGAAGATTTCTGATGTTTTGTTGTAACAACCCAGGATTTACAGAATGTTGATGGCACATTCTTTGTAAAGAAACCAGAATTTGGGCAGACTGTACAATCTGTCAACCAAGAGAGAAGTAACCATGGTCTGTCTGAAGGCAGATTCTGGTGTATATTTTTATTTATTTATTTTGCTGGACTTTCCCACTCTCGATTTTAACTCTCCACTCCAAGAGTCATCGTATCGCTTGTGGCATTCCATTGTCTGTGTGTTATGTTAATAAAGCTTTCCCCTCTAACTTGGATTGCAGCCTGTGTGTGTGTTTCTCATGTATTTGAAAATATTAGCACTGTGATTATTATATTGAGGCTTTCTTTTTAAAAACACACACACACACACACACCATTTTTATTGCATTTTCATTATTTGTTGTTGTTCAGTCGTTCAGTCGTGTCCGACTCTTCGTGACCCCATGGACCAGAGCACGCCAGGCACGCCTATCCTTCACTGCCTCCGCAGTTTGGCCAAACTCATGTTAGTAGCTTCGAGAACACTGTCCAACCATCTCATCCTCTGTCGTCCCCTTCTCCTTGTGCCCTCCATCTTTCCCAACATCAGGGTCTTTTCCAGGGAGTCTTCTCTTCTCATGAGGTGGCCAAAGTACTGGAGCCTCAACTTCAGGATCTGTCCTTCCAGTGAGCACTCAGGGCTGATTTCTTTGAGAATGGATAGGTTTGATCTTCTTGCAGTCCATGGGACTCTCAAGAGTCTCCTCCAGCACCATAATTCAAAAGCATCAATTCTTCGGCGATCAGCCTTCTTTATAGTACAGCTATCACTTCCGTAGATTACTACTGGGAAAACCAGTATATTTTCATTATACAGAAACATAAACTGAATAGACGTAAGAGAACACAAGCATAAAAGCAGCAGAATGGAAGGCAATGTTAAATCTCTAAATTTCCAACTAAGCGTCAGGAAGAACTGCTCGACAGTAAGAGCTGTTGAACTTAACAGATTAGAGAACTGGGCCAAAGCAAACAAGATGATTTTTAACAGGGAGAAATGTAAAGTACTACACTTGGGCAAAAAAAATGAAAGGCACAAATACAGGATGGGTGACACCTGGCTTGAGAGCAGTACATGTGAAAAGGATCTAGGAGTCTTGGTAGACCATAAACTTGACATGAGTCAACAGTGTGATGCAGCAGCTAAAAAAGCCAATGCAATTCTGGGCTGCATCAATAGGAGTATAGCATCTAGATCAAGGGAAGTAATAGTACCACTGTATTCCGCTCTGGTCAGACCTCACCTGGAATACTGTGTCCAGTTCTGGGCACCACAGTTCAAGAAGGATACTGACAAGCTGGAACGTGTCCAGAAGAGGGCAACCAAAATGGTCAAAGGCCTGGAAACGATGCCTTATGAGGAACGGCTTAGGGAGCTGGGTATGTTTAGCCTGGAGAAGAGAAGGTTAAGGGGTGATATGATAGCCATGTTCAAATATATAAAAGGATGTCATATAGAGGAGGGAGAAAGGTTGTTTTCTGCTGCTCCAGAGAAGCGGACACGGGCAATGGATTCAAACTACAAGAAAGAAGATTCCACCTAAACATTAGGAAGAACTTCCTGACAGTAAGAGCTGTTGACAGTGGAATTTGCTGCCAAGGAGTGTGGTGGAGTCTCCTTCTTTGGAGGTCTTTAAGCGGAGGCTTGACAGCCATCTGTCAGGAATGCTTTGTTGGTGTTTCCTGCTTGGCAGGGGGTTGGACTGGATGGCCCTTGGGGTCTCTTCCAACTCTATGATTCTATGACATGCTTTCGAGGTCTTTAAGCCATCTGTCTTAGATGCTTTAGCTGAGATTCCTGCATTGCCAGGGGGTTGGACTGGATGACCCCTGGTGTCCCAACTCTTATGATTCTATGTAGCTAAGCGGAAACATGAAGAGAAGCAGAAACCTGGAAAGCAGGTGAGAAACCAGCCGATTTCATTTCTATTAGGGGCCGTGCCTCTGCTTGCTTTAGCCTGCATCTCTGCCAAACCCCAACTGCACCCAAGCCGCACAGCTCCTTAGTCCTCGCCCAAGCCACTCTCCTTGCCAAAAACATCTCCCGTTTGATGTTGCCAAACCTTGGCAGGTCACCCGGGTCACCCAACCACCCACATACCTCTTCCTCACCCTCGGGTGCTGTTTCCCGCGCCCTCACCAGACCTTAGCTTGGGTGTGCATGTACACTCCTGTCGGCCTGATACTCCTCTTTCTCCTTGCTTGTTGATTAATCCTATAAATGTAGAGTTGGACGGGACCCCGAGGGTGATCTAGTCCAACCCCAGAGTGAGAGTGAGAGGCCAAGAGTTCAAGGACAGCAACAGAAGAAAATGCAACATGTAACAGAGAATGAAGAAGAGATACTATATGACTATTTTAGAGTTGTTGCCCACCAAGAAGTAAGATACAACCTGGATAAGAAGATTGAACTAAGAATGTCAAGTTCAGAATTGGGCATGAGTGAAATAAAAGAAGATGAAGGAGCTGGAGCTGGAAAGAGAGGACTTTGGGGGGGAGATCTGGGGGGGATGGGAAGGAAAAAGGGAAGGGTTAGAATGGTTAGGAAAGGTGTGGGGTGAAGGTAGATTCTTTCTAAAGGAGAAACATGGATAGCTGACCACGGAATTCCGAAACCAGAGGGGGGGAAACGGTGTAAGAGAACTGGAAGAAATGCATAATTATTTGAAAAGATGTGATTAATAAATATATGAAATTGGAATCAGAAGATATTTAGGCTATAGCAATCAGAAGTTAAGTTAAGAGAGGATATAAGAAGTTGGAGTTGTATAATGTTTATTTTATTAGGAATAAGATTTTAGGTATAAGATGATTAGGATGTGTAAGATTAGATTAGTTGTGAGAAGGAAGATTTTATAATTTACAAAGTTACTAAAGAAGATTAGAAATGAATGCAGAAGAGAGGACGTGAGGAGGTCCCAAAATATTGTTTAGAAAGAGGATAAGGATAGCTAAATAAGTGTGTATAAATTTTCTTTTTTGTATTGTTTTGTAGTTTTGTTTTTTGTAGTGTGTGTTGTATTATGTGTGTCTTTATTGCTAAAACTCAATAATTCTTTATTAAAAAAAGAGAGAACAACAAGAAGAAAACCCAGCATTTTTTTTTTATTAGAACCAAGCAGAACAGCAACAGAGAAAGTTGTCTTTTACTAAGTCGGGCAATTGGTCCGTTGAGCTTAGTATTGTCTCCACTGACTGGCAGCGGCTGCCCAGGGTTTCAGGCAGAAAATACCGTATCTCGAACTGTAGTTTTCCCCTCCCTTTAAAGGTAAATTCAGACTCCAGTCTTCCTCATTCTAAACACAGAAACGTAGGCATCCATGCTGTCTGTTCTAGCTGCTGCTGCTTCTGTTGCACTTTGGACTGGATTTTCCCGCAGTCTGGTTTGCTCTCCAGATAATTTTATGGTCTACCAATGTGGTGTAGTGGTTAAGAGCGGTAGACTCGTAATCTGGGGAACCGGGTTGGCGTCTCCGCTCCTCCACATGCAGCTGCTGGGTGACCTTGGGCTAGTCACACTTCTCTGAAGTCTCTCAGCCCCACTCACCTCACAGTCAAAACAAAATAAAATAAAAAATTCCTTCCAGTAGCACCTTAAAGGTAAAGGGACCCCTGACCATCAGGTCCAGTCGTGTCCGACTCTGGGGTTGCAGCGCTCATCTCGCTCTATAGGCCGAGGGAGCCGGCGTTTGTCCGCAGACAGCTTCCGGGTCATGTGGCCAGCATGACAAAGCCGCTTCTGGCGAACCAGAGCAGCGCACGGAAACGCCGTTTACCTTCCCGCTGGAGCGGTACCTATTTATCTACTTGCACTTTGACGTGCTTTCAAACTGCTAGGTGAGCAGGAGCAGGGACTGAGCAACCGCAGCTCACCCCGTGGCAGGGATTCGAACTGCTGACCTAGGCTCTGTGGTTTAACCCACAGCGCCACCTGTGTCCTAGCACCTTAGAGACCAACTAAGTTTGTTCTTGGTATGAGCTTTCGTGTGCATGCACATTTCTTCAGATACGTTCAAGGACAACAACCCCTTCAAAACCCTTCGCACCCTTGCAGCTCCCCCAGTCATAATATAGAATTTGAGGATTGGAAAAAACTGTGGAAGGTAGATTCGAAATTTACAGACTGTTCTCTTTTGAAGGAAAATTATATGAAAAAAGAATGGAAATGGTTTATTGAATATTTACAGATAAATTGCAAACAGATAAAAACATTAGCAGGATTATTGTAATAACCTGCAGTTTCATAAGAGTATATATTTAAAGTAGATAATTAAATGAGCAAATTAAATGAATTTGGATATGCAGAAGAAACAAAATGAAAAAAATTCCTTCCAGTAGCACCTTAGAGACCAACTAAGTTTGTTCTTGGTGTGAGCTTTTGTGTGCTACTGGAAGGAATTTTTTCATTTTGTTTCCACTACGGCAGACCAACACGGCTACCTACCTGTAACTTGGATATGCAGAAGATATTAAGAAATAAATTTACATATATCCAAATACTTTTATATCTTCCAAACTCATTTTAGACAAATTATATTTTATTTTTATTACATAGATTATTTTTTAAAAAATATAAACTTGTTCTTTCTATATGTATTGGTATACGGTATTATAACTGTATTATAAATACTATTATAACTGTAATTGTATGAGTGTAATTGGGTGTGTGTTATATGTGTATGTGTGAATTATGTGTAAATGTAATTATAATGTATCAATGTATGTGATAGTTAATAAATAAATATTAAAAAAGAAAGAAAGAAATTTAGGGAACCGCAGAAAGGGGGGAGGAAGTCAAGTCCTGAAATGTCAAATTGATTGTAAAACTAATGAAATGTATAAATTTGAAAAATAGCCTTTTTTAAAAAAAAAACTTTTTTTGGAGGGGATAAATGAGAATAAACTGATTGCTCAAAGAGAGGGATCCAGCCTAAGGGTTAAGGGGAAGAGTGTCTGGGTTCCTAGAGAGCCCTGGAAGGAGGCTCTCTAGGAAGGAGGAAGGAGGCTCCTGCCCTGGAAGGAGGCTCCTGCCCCGCCTCCTTCTAAAGATTCTTTGATTATTTATTTATTTTGCAGGTCCGTCCCCCCCCCCCAGATGCTGCACAGATGGTCTCCGCCTCCTGCGCTCTCCATCCAGGGATCCGGTGAGTCCAAAGTGCATTTGGGGGTGGGGGGGGATGCACTGGGGCGTTGATGGAGGAGAATCCCAAGGCAGGAGAAAATTGGGAAGCGGGCATTGGAAGAAGAGCCAAAGAGGGCAATGGAGACAAAAGGCAGGCAGGTTGGAAATGGAAGTGCCTTAGCTGGGTTGGTGAGCAGAAAGTCCCGGAGTTCAATCCCCAACACCGACAGGTAGGGGCTGTCTGAAACTCTGGAGGGCAGCTGCCAGTCCGTGTGGGCAATGCCAAGCTGGGTGGCTCAGTGGTCTGCTGCCTCCGATGCAGGGCAGGTGGCCAGGCTCCTCCGGATAAAGCATTTTCCTGTGTTCCTATTTAAGTGGAGGGCTGTAGCACAGTGGTAAACCATTTTTTTTAAAAAAAAAAATATTGACAATTCAAAAAGTACATAATTATATGTGCACTAAACATGGCGAGACGTGAATAAAAGAGAGAAAAAGAAGAAGAGAAACAGAAGGAAAAACATAGGGGGGGGGAGGGAAAACCCCCAAAACTGTATACTTTCACAAAGTTAAAACAAAATAAAATAAAAAATTCCTTCCAGTAGCACCTTAGAGACCAACTAAGTTTGTTCTTGGTATGAGCTTTCATGTGCATGAAGAAGTGTGCATGCACACGAAAGCTCATACCAAGAACAAACTTAGTTGGTCTCTAAGGTGCTACTGGAAGGATTTTTATTTTATTTTTATTTTATTTTAACTATGGCAGACCAACACGGCTACCTACCTGTAACTTTCACAAAGTTGTTATTGTACTTCACCAGATCTTAACCTATTACAGTATTCCCGGCGGGAAGGTAAACGGCGTTTCTGTGCGCTGCTCTGGTTCGCCAGAAGTGGCTTTGTCATGCTGGCCACATGACCCGGAAGCTGTACGCCGGCTCCCTCGGCCAGTAAAGCGAGATGAGCGCCGCAACCCCAGAGTCGGACACGACTGGACCTAATGGTCGGGGGCCCCTTTACCTTTACCTTTACTGTACTGACTGAGCTAGCTGTCTCCCAGTATTGCCTGGAGAGACAAACCCAGGAGGGCCGCTGCTTTGAATGTGCTATAAATGTACAATACAGGCCAAACATCCACTTTGTTTTCCTGTCTGCCTCGTTTACAGGAGGAAGCCTCGTCAACGCTGACCGGCTAATGCTTTCTGACTTCTGGGAGGGTGTGTGTGTGTGCAACTGCTGTGCTGCAAAAAGGCTGGCTTATCTTGGCCCAATTTGTCCCCTACTTCCCCCCAAATCCTTATGGTTAGGAGGAAGATGGCCGCCGGTCGATGAGGCTTTTCGAGCCCTGCTGGGGGTCCGATTGGAAGCACGGCCAGAAAATGGAAGGGAGAGGCACGGCTGCCCCCAAAACAGGAAGAGCCCCACAAAATGTCAAGACTGTGAACAGCAGGGGGTTCTGGGAAAGGGTGGTGCAGAAGGAGCTGGCCGGGGGCACCCACGGCCCGCATGCCGAGTGCCAACGCTTCAGGGGGGCCGGCTACTGGGATGACCAGGGACCCCGAGAGGTTTGCAGCCGACTCCACCGCCTTTGCCGTCAGTGGCTGAAGCCGGAGAGTCACACCAAGGCTCAGATCCTGGACATGGTGATCCTGGAGCAGTTCTTGGCTGTCCTCCCCCCGGAGATGGAGAGCTGGGTCAGGGAGTGCGGAGCCGAGACCAGCTCCCAGGCGGTGGCCCTGGCGGAAGGCTTCCTCCTGAGCCGGGCGGAGGGGAAGAAGCAGGAGGAGGAACAGGTGAGAGAGAGTTTTGCCCTAGTGCTTCCAAGGTGATCAGAACGTCCAGTTTCAGTAAGGGGCAAGATTAGGCACAAAGCAATTAAAAATAAAAATAAAAATAAAGACTCCTTGTGCTCTGCTCCGCTCCCCCTTTCTTTCTGCCCAGGGCAGCCTCCGCCCTCTGCTTTCCCCTCAGAGCTACTTGGAGATCTTGGTAATACCCAGAAGTCAAAAATTAAAGAGTCCAAGAACTCTGGCCAGGTGGGAGATCAATTTTAAAGTCTTCAAAAAGTTTTATTAATATAGAAGCAAATTCCAGTCGAAATAAATCTCAGGACAAGGCCCTGTTTTGCTAATTCTTCCTCAACTAGATTTTCATGGTCAAGGCATACAGAGAATTGGTACCCTTTGACCATGAAAATCTAGCTGAGGAAGAATTAGCGAAACAGGGCCTTGTCCTGAGATTTATTTCGACTGGAATTTGCTTCTATATTAATAAAACCTTTTGAAGACTTTGAAATTGATTTCCCCTCAGAGCTGGCATCATGCGGAGTTGGTCCTCGGTGGCGGTTGCCTCTCCTCCTCCTCCTCCTCGCCCGCTTTCCAGCAACTGCTACGAGGAGGCCGGCTGCAGAGGTCACAGAGAGGCGATGGGATGCTTGCCGGCTCATTCTCCTCCCTGAGCTTGGAGGCAGCGGCACTGGCGGGGAAAATAGGCAAAACAAAATTAAAAAATTTTTTAAAAATCCTTCCAGTAGCACCTTTGTTGTTGTTGTTCAGTCGTTCAGTCGTGTCCGACTCTTCGTGACCCCATGGACCAGAGCACGCCAGGCACGCCTATCCTTCACTGCCTCTCGCAGTTTGGCCAAACTCATGTTAGTAGCTTCGAGAACACTGTCCAACCATCTCATCCTCTGTCGTCCCCTTCTCCTTGTGCCCTCCATCTTTCCCAACATCAGGGTCTTTTCTAGGGAGTCTTCTCTTCTCATGAGGTGGCCAAAGTACTGGAGCCTCAACTTCAGGATCTGTCCTTCTAGTGAGCACTCAGGGCTGATTTCTTTGAGAATGGATAGGTTTGATCTTCTTGCAGTCCATGGGACTCTCAAGAGTCTCCTCCAGCACCATAATTCAAAAGCATCAATTCTTCGGCGATCAGCCTTCTTTATGGTCCAGCTCTCACTTCCGTACATTACTACTGGGAAAACCATAGCTTTAACTATACGGACCTTTGTCGGCAAGGTGATGTCTTTGCTTTTTAAGATGCTGTCTAGGTTTGTCATTGCTTTTCTCCCAAGAAGCAGGCGTCTTCTAATTTCGTGACTGCTGTCACCATCTGCAGTGATCATGGAACCCAAGAAAGTGAAATCTCTCACTGCCTCCATTTCTTCCCCTTCTATTTGCCAGGAGGTGATGGGACCAGTGGCCATGATCTTAGTTTTTTTGATGTTGAGCTTCAGACCATATTTTGCGCTCTCTTCTTTCACCCTCATTAAAAGGTTCTTTAATTCTTCCTCACTTTCTGCCATCAAGGTAGTATCATCAGCATATCTGAGGTTGTTGATATTTTTTCCGGCAATCTTAATTCCGGTTGGGATTCATCCAGTCCAGCCTTTCGCATGATGAATTCTGCATATAAGTTAAATAAGCAGGGAGACAATATACAGCCTTGTCGTACTCCTTTCCCAATTTTGAACCAATCAGTTGTTCCATATCCAGTTCTAACTGTAGCTTCTTGTCCCACATAGAGATTTCTCAGGAGACAAATGAGGTGATCCGGCACTCCCATTTCTTTAAGAACTTGCCATAGTTTGCTGTGGTCGACACAGTCAAATGCTTTTGCGTAGTCAATGAAGCAGAAGTAGATGTTTTTCTGGAACTCTCTAGCTTTCTCCATAATCCAGCGCATGTTTGCAATTTGGTCTCTGGTTCCTCTGCCCCTTCGAAATCCAGCTTGCACTTCTGGGAGTTCTCGGTCCACATACTGCTTAAGCCTGCCTTGTAGAATTTTAAGCATAACCTTGCTAGCGTGTGAAATGAGTGCAATTGTGCGGTAGTTGGAGCATTCTTTGGCACTGCCCTTCTTTGGGATTGGGATGTAGACTGATCTTCTCCAATCCTCTGGCCACTGCTGAGTTTTCCAAACTTGCTGGCATATTGAGTGTAGCACCTTAACAGCATCATCTTTTAAAATTTTAAATAGTTCAGCTGGAATATCATCACTTCCACTGGCCTTGTTGTTAGCAAGGCTTTCTAAGGCCCATTTGACTTCACTCTCCAGGATGTCTGGCTCAAGGTCAGCAACCACACTACCTGGGGTGTATGAGACCTCCATATCTTTCTGGTATAATTCCTCTGTGTATTCTTGCCACCTCTTCTTGATGTCTTCTGCTTCTGTTAGGTCCTTTCCACTTTTGTCCTTAATTGTGGTAATCTTTGTACGAAATGTTCCTTTCATATCTCCAATTTTCTTGAACAGATCTCTGGTTGGTTTTTCCCATTCTGTTATTTTCCTCTATTTCTTTGCATTGCTCGTTTAGAAAGGCCCTCTTGTCTCTCTCCTTGCTATTCTTTGGAAATCTGCATTCAATTTTCCTGTATCTTTCACGATCTCCTTCGCATTTTGCTTGTCTTCTCTCCCCCCGCTATTTGTGTAAGGCCTCATTGGACAGCCACTTTGCTTTCTTGCATTTCTTTTTCATTGGGATGGTTTTCGTTGCTGTCTCCTGTATAATGTTACGAGCCTGAGCCATCCATCCACAGTTCTTCAGGTACTCTATCCACCAAATCTAAATCCTTGAACCTGTTCTTCACTTCAACTGTGTATTCATAAGGAATTTGATTTAGATTGAATCTTACTGGCCCAGTGGTTTTTTCTACTACTTTCTTCAGTTTAAGCTGGAATTTTGCTATAAGAAGCTGATGATCTGAGCCACAGTCAGCTCCAGGTCTCTTGTTTTTGCTGAGTGTATAGAGCTTCTCCATCTTTGGCTGCAGAGAATATATAATCAATCTGATTTCGATGTTGCCCATCTGGTGATGTCCATGTGTAGAGTCGTCTCTTGTGTGTTGTTGGAAAAGAGTGTTTGTGATGACCAGCTTGTTCTCTTGACAGAACTCTATTAGCCTTTGCCCTGCTTCATTTTGATGCCTCCAAGGCCATTTTGACTCCAAGGCCAAGTTGCCAGTTCCTTCCTTTTATCTCTTGACTCCCTACTTTAGCATTCCAATCCCCTATAATGAGAAGAACATCCTTCTTTGGTGTCATTTCTATAAGGTGTTGTAAGTCTTCATAGAATTGGTCAATTTCAGTTTCTTCAGCACTGGTAGTTGGTGCATAAACTTGGATTACTGTGATGTTAATAAGGTCTGCCTTGGATTCGTATGTCGAGATCATTCTATCATTTTTGAAATTGCATCCCAGTACAGCTTTTGGCCACTTTCAGTTTTTGTTCAGACTATGGAGGGCCACTCCATTTCTTAAACTTACGGGATTCCTGCCCACAGTATGTTAAAAGGTCTGCCTTGATTCGTAGTCGAGATCATTCCGAATTTGAATGAAATTGCATCCCAGTACGCCCATTCCTGTCACATCTTTTGTTGACTATGAGGGCCAGTCCATTCACTGATGCCTAGGATGTCGGGATTCCTGCCCACAGTAGTAGATTATGATTGTCATCCGAACTGAATTCGCCCATTCCTGTCCATTTTAGTTCACTGATGCCTAGGATGTCTTACCAAGGTTCATGCCATCTCATTTCTTACCACATCCAGCTTACCAAGGTTCATGGTTCCTTACATCCAGGTTCCTATGCAATACTTTTCTTTACAGCATTGGACTTTCCTTTCGCTTCCAGGCATATCCGCAACTGAGCGTCCTTTCGGCTTTGGCCCAGCCGCTTCATCAGCTCTGGATCTACTTGTACTTGTCCTCCGCTCTTCCTTCCCCAGTAGCAGTAGACATGTTGGACGCCTTCCGACCTGAGGGGCTCATCTTCCAGCGTCATATCTTTTATATGCCTGTTGTCTTTGTCCATGGAGTTTTCTTGGCAGGGATACTGGAGCGGCTTGCCAGTTCCTTCTCCAGGTGGATCACGTTTGGTCCAAACTCTCCGCTATGACCTGTCCATCTTGACCTGTCCATAGCTTCCCTGAGTAATTCAAGCCCCTTCGCCACGACAAGGCAGTGATCCATGAAGGGGCCTTAGAGACCAACTAAGTTTGTTCTTGGTATGAGCTTTCGTGTGCATGCACACTTCTTCAGAAGGGGAAATAGGGACGTTCCAAGATCGAATCCGGGCATGGGATGGATTTCATAATCCCGGGACTGTCCCTGTAAAATCAGGTATGAGAATTCACCCAAGAGAAGGTTGGGGACAGGGCCTGGCCTGGGGAAGAGTCTCGCTGGTCAGGTATGGAGGCTCTGAGGACTCGTGCCCAGGGGCCAGACTTTGAAATGAACTCCAATGGGGAAGGGTAGATATCACTTATCTTATCCTGTCGTGGTTTCTCAGTTTGAAGGCAGGCAAGCAGCTCTTTCCCTCATAATCCAAGCTCAGGGAGTCTCCGCTATTCACTCTAATGGCGTCCGGTTTCGTGCAGCAACAAGGAATGTGCCGTGGATTATAAATAAGAAGGAAGCTTGCAGCAGTGTAGGATAAAAACTGATAAAACTAATGAAGAGCTGATAAAACGTAAAGCTAGTAAAACCAAATGAAGCCAATTATCAGTTAAAAAGCCGTAAAACTAATGCGGAGCTCTGACCATTGCTTCCTCTGTCGACGCCATCTTGAAAATTCTTAGCCCCTTGGCTGCCCGGGGCGGGAAGCCAAGAGGCACCCCTGGGGGCGGGGCATCGCGGTGCGTGCGTCATGACATCATGATGCACGCGACGCCCTGCCCCCGGGGGTGCCGGGCAGCGGCACCCCTTTGTGCTGCGGCTGCTCACGGGCGGCGGCGGCGGCACCCCTTTGTGCCGCGGCTGCTCACGCAGGCACGAGCAGCCATGGCACGAAGGGGGGCCGGGTGGCGGCTTCGGGAGTCTCTGCGGGCAGCAAAGACTCCCGAAGCTGCCACCCGGGCTCCCTCGGCGGAGCGCAAGTCGGGGCAGGGAGAGGGACGGGCCAGTGAGGAGGGGTGTCCCTCCTCGCTGGCCCGCCCCTCTCCATGCCCCGGCTCCGCAAGCCAGCCAGCAGCGGAGCTCGGCATAGAGGCAAGGGGCGGGCCAGCGAGGAGGGGGTGGCACCCCACCTTGCTGGCCCGCCCCTTGCCTCCATGCCGAGCTCCGCCGCTGGAAGGGGGGGACTATTTTCGGCGCTGCCGGGGCGGAGCCGCAGGGGCGGCCAGCAAGGGGGGTGACACCCCTCCTCGCTGGCCGCCCCTGCGGCTCCACCCCGGCAGTGCCGAAAATAGCCTAAAAAAAATAATATATAATTTTTTTTTAAAAAAAGCCCAGGGGGGGGCGCCCCCCCGATGTGTCACCCCCAGGGGCCCCCGCCCCCTCCACCCCCTTGCTACGCCCCTGCTCGTGCCCAGCTCCCAGCCCCGAGATTCCCCCGCATCCTTATCTTAAGGGTTTCTTGCTGTTTTACGCAAAGGGCCTGTTAGGAGAAGTCGCTGGTGAGTTCCCTGAGGCAGAGGAGACATCGCTAGAGGATGCCACACGGAGGCGGCTGTTCAGGTGGATCGTGCAGGAGGGCGATGGAGGGGCCGCCATGCCAGGTAAGGGCGGGAGCACACATTTTGCCACTTGGCCTCCCTCTGCTGACTGGGCTCAAAATCCCGCCCCCCGGGCTGGTTTTACGTCCCCCTTCAGATGCTTTTCTCCAGCCTCTCCCCTAAGAAACGTGTCAATGGCTAGGTGAGCACCGAGAAGGGGTGGTGGAGGATTCGAATCCCGCCCTGAAGCCCATCACCACGGCAGGCTTTGCCAACCTGGGGCTCTCTGGATGTAGTTGGAGTTGCTGTGTTGCTGTTAGGAGTGGAATCATAGAAGCCAACTCTTAGGCACCGAGATCCCTTTGCCCACCCCCACCCCCCAAAAATATTTGAGGGGGCTGGGCCCCCCTCAAGTTGCCAGGCACTGCCGTTCAAATGGTGTGTGATCTCCGCTTCTTGTGATCAGTCATGAGGGCCAGAGCTTACCTGCCCCCTCCCCAATATTTTATTAAAGTTGGCACCCCTGAGTGGAATTTTGCATGCTTCATCCTAGTAAAGGTAAAGGGACCCCTGACCATTAGGTCCAGTTGCAGATGACTCTGGGGTTGCGGTGCTCATCTCGCTTTACTGGCCAAGGGAGCCGGCGTACAGCTTCCGGGTCATGTGGCCAGCATGACTAAGCCGCTTCTGGCGAACCAGAGCAGCGCACGGAAACACCGTTTACCTTCCCGCCGGAGCGGTACCTATTTATCTACTTGCACTTTGACGTGCTTTCGAACTGCTAGGTGGGCAGGAGCTGGGACCGAGCAACAGGAGCTCACCCCGTTGCGGGGATTCGAACCGCCGACCTTCTGATCGGCAAGCCCTGGGCTCTGTGGTTTAACCCACAGCGCCACCCACGTCCCATCCTAGTGCTTCATCTTGTTTTTGTTGTTGTTCAGTCGTTCAATCGTATCCGACTCTTTGTGACCCCATGGACCAGAGCACGCCAGGCACCCCTATCCTCCACTGCCTCCGCAGTTTGGCCAAACTCATGCCAGTCGCTTCGAGAACACTGTCCAACCATCTCATCCTCTGTCGTCCCCTTCTCCTTGTGCCCTCCATCTTTCCCAACATCAGGGTCTTTTCCAGGGAGTCTTCTCTTCTCATGAGGTGGCCAAAGTACTGGAGCCTCAACTTCAGGATCTGTCCTTCTAGTGAGCACTCAGGGCTGATTTCTTTGAGAATGGATAGGTTTGATCTTCTTGCAGTCCATGGGACTCTCAAGAGTCTCCTCCAGCACCATAATTCAAAAGCATCAATTCTTCGGCGATCAGTCTTCTTTATGGTCCGGCTCTCACTTCCATACTTTACTACTGGGAAAACCCAGTACTGCTTCATCCTAGTGGACACTTAAAAAGCAGTTGCACGGTGAATCTGCTTCCACAGCCAGCGGCGCAGCTAGCTGCTGGGGTGTTCAGTGCGGTGCGCGCGTCCTGCAGCCAGGGGCAAGGAGAGAGCTGCCCATGGGGGCAGGGCAAGCTGCCCATGGGGGCGGGGTGAGCCAAGGCAGGGTGCGCTGCGTGGAGCCTCTCCGCAGCCTCCCCCTCAGCTGTAGGGCGGCTGAGGCGGTTGGCAGACGCAAGCCCCGTTCTGCTCGAAAAAGCAGCGCAAGAGCTTGCAGGCAGGAGAGAGGCATGGCTCAGGCATGCTGCAGGCCTTGCAGTGTGACGCCCATTCTGTTAGAGATTTCAGAGTTGCCTACGTGCAGAAATGCAGCTGTCTATCTCCAAGCAATTAGTAGTTGGCAGAAAGCCCAGATCTGCTCTCTCTCAGACCCTTAGCAACGACCTGTGATTGGTCAATGAGTTCCTAAAGACTGAGCTCTGTGTGAGAGCTTTGTGGTTAGTGTGGTTAGTGTGTGGTTGGTGTAGAGAACGTGGTCAGTGTAGAGAGAGAGAGACAGAGAGGAAAAGATTTTATGTTTTGTTTCTTTTATTTTGTAAAGTCTGTAAATAGTAACTTATGGATACTAGTTGCTTCAATCAATAAATACTGTATATAGTTATCCAGTGAGTTGCTGAGTTCCTGCGTTGTGCTGTCCAGTCAATTACACAACAGCCAGAAGCTTCCAGAAAAGTCTGCGTCTAACTCTGCGGTGTCCAGGAATACGTTATACTCCTGACACTAAATCTTAAGACATTCCCCCCCCCCACTCACCTAGCTACCAATGGCGTAGGAAGGGGTGTGTGGTGGGTGCAGAAGTTACCGTAAATACCCGAGTATAAGCCGACCCGAATATAAACCGAGGCACCTAATTTTCCTACAAAAACCTGGGAAAGCTTATTGACTCGAGTATAAGCCGGTTCACCTTTGCCGCTGTGGAGGAGGAGGAGGAACGAGCAGCCCGAAAGCAGCCCTTTGGGCTGCTCCTTCCTCTTCCTCCTTTGCCAAGTTTGCATTTATGCGAGCAGTTCAGGAATGGAACAAGCTGCCTGGGGAGAGTAAAGAACCGCCGTTCTTGTACACTTCTTAAGGAATGGTTGACTGGGGAGAGCGGGTGGCGGCACGAGCGGAGAGAAAGGGCTTCTTTCTCGCCGCCCCCACCGCCCGCCTCACTCGAGTATAAGCCGAGGGCAGCTTTTTCAGCACAAAAAATGTGCTGAAAAACTAGGCTTATACTCAAGTATATACAGTATATTTCAAAAACACATATTTTTGCCATTTTGTCACCCGCCTCAGTGATGACACCCGGGGCGGGCCGCACCCAATGCACCCCCCCTTCCTTCGCCACTGTCCACAGCAGCGTAATGTGTCAAAACCCAATTGTGCCCAAGAAACCAAAAGTGTTGCCTTTTGTTTTGCAACTCAACAAGATGCATGAATGCTTAGCAGGGATTTCAGCTACATTTGTGTGAATTGCAGGTTGCGAAAAGTCGCCGGGAACGGCTACAGAACCGTCTCCTCTCCGTGGTGGATCGGAAGCAGCCACTTTGCAGCTGGATCCGGTAAAGGACAGATCGCTGGACAGATCGGATCGACTGGCTCCATCCCCTTCCCCTCCCCTGCAGGCTGAAGAGAATCTGCCTCTTTCCCTTTGCTTATATTGTATTTTAAAATTCTGTTGGAAGCCGCCCAGAGTGGCTGGGGAGACCCAGCCAGATGGGCGGGGTATAAATTATTATTATTATTATTATTATTATTATTATTATTATTATTATTATTTCAAAGCTCCATATGGGGGAAATCCTCTGTAGGCCCATCCATGGAGGCGGGATGATAGAGTTGGAAGATACCCCCAAGGGTCATCTAGTCCAACCCCCTGAGGAGGAGCTGTTTTTTTATCGCCTCCTTTCTCCTTTCCCTTCCAGGTTCCGGTGACATTTGAGGAGGTGGCTGTGTATTTCACGGAGGAGGAGTGGGCTCTGCTGGATCCGGGCCAAAGAGCCCTGCAATGGGAAGTCATGGTGGAGAATTACGGGAATCTAGCCTCTCTGGGTGAGGCTCCTTCTTTCCCTTTGGTTGATAAAGTCAATTTCGAAAGCCTAGATAGATAAGATGGCATCCTTGGACTCAAGCCGAGGTCCTTTGCGAACCTGCCAAGAGAAATCCCATCGCTGAGCACTTTTGTGTATGGAACGGATGGAGAATCTGAAGCTTGGGGGCCAAATCTGGTCCCCCAAACCTCTCTATCTGGCCCCCTCTTTCTCTAGGCCACGGGGCCTTCTCATGGCACCCACAAAACACCTGAACCCCCCTGTCGCTGCCCCTCGCTTGGTCCTTAGGTGGTAAAAGCAGGTCCCCTTTTCTTCTTTGAAAAGTGCATTCAACTGGAAGAGGAAGTCAGAAGAACGACGCTCTGCTCCACTTCCTTTTGGAGGTCTATTTGCTTTTCGAGGCTCGGGTCAATTTCATTGGATCCGAGTTTTACCACATCCTTTGGGAAGGTGGAGCACGCGCGCCCACACTTTCTTGGTTTCTCCCTCTCCTGGGGGAGGTGGGAGAAAAGTGGCCGGAGGGATTGGAGCCCAGAACACTCATTCCGAAATCCAAATGGGCCTTAAAAGACCGGCAACCCCTGGTTTAGGTGAGTGATGAGCCACACTGGTGTTTCCGTGGATCAGAGCCATTATGACACACTCATTTAATACCGGTTACACGTAGGTAGCCGTCTTGGTCTGCCATAGTCAAAACAAAATAAAAATAAAAAATTCCTTCCAGTAGCACCTTAGAGACCAACTAAGTTTGTTCTTGGTATGAGCTTTTGTATCTGAAGAAGTGTGCATGCACACGAAAGCTCATACCAAGAACAAACTTAGTTGGTCTCTAAGGTGCTACTGGAAGGAATTTTTTATTTTTTATTTTGTTTTGACTATGGCAGACCAACACAGCTACCTACCTGTAACAGAAATCCTCAACCTTTAAAAACTTCCCTGTACAGGGCGGTATTCCCTGTACAGTATTAAATTTTTCATTTAATACTGGTAAGCCAAGGTTATTCAGCACATGGTTGGATCCGCCTTCTGTTTTGTCTTTCGTAACAGCAGATAAGTGGGTTTGGCTGCTAGTTTGGTGACCCATTTCTCTATCAGGAGAAATGTACATTTCAGTATGTTTCTGAGCACAATTCAAAGTGTTGGTGCTGACCTTTAAAGCCCTAAATGGCCTCGGCCCAGTATACCTGAAGGAGCGTCTCCACCCCCATCATTCAGCCTGGACACTGAGGTCCAGTGCGAGGGCCTTCTGGCGGTTCCCTCCCTGCGAGAAGCGAGGTTACAGGGAACCAGGCAGAGGGCCTTCTCGGTAGTGGCGCCCGCCCTGTGGAATGCCCTCCCATCAGATGTCAAGGAAATAAACAACTATCTGACTTTTAGAAGACATCTGAAGGCAGCCCTGTTTAGGGAAGTTTTTAATGTTTGATGTTTTATTGTGTTTTTAATATTCTGTTGGGAGCCGCCCAGAGTGGCTGGTATAAATAATAAATTATTATTATTATTATTATTATTATTATTATTATTATTATTATCAGGGAAAGAGGGACTACTCGGGAGGAGCAGGGAGAGAGAGAGGAGCAAGCTAGAGCTGGGAGGGAAGATAGCGATTCCTCCAGGGAAGGGGGGTCACTGGGCTATAGAGAACAGCCACCCATAATCTCCACAGATTCATCTTCCTCCTCCAGCCCCCGTCAGGAAATGTCTCCGGAAGAGAGGGAGATGCCAGGCTTGGGGATGACAGAGCAGAGACCCAGCACCGTCAGTCACAGACAGGAAGATGAGCCGAGGGGGGGGGGTAGGAGGAGACGCAGACGTCATTTTAGGGTGCCGAGCCGTTGGTTGTGTTGGCGGGCGCGCGAAAGCCCGCCACTCCGAGAAACTGAAACTGACTGAGCAGTCATGGCTGCAGAGACTCTGTAATTCCTTTATGGACAATAAATAGTTTTAGCTTACCTAAAGGCTTGTCGTTACTCATGAGCAACATCCAAGGGAAGGAGTAAATCCCTGACATTATTTTATTATTATTATTATTATTATTATTATTATTATTATAGCAGTGTTCTCCCTCTAATCCAGCAGATGACGCTTGGATGAGCTGGAACAAGGAAGAGCCTCGTGGAGCATCCTTTAAAAGAGCCCAATGTACAGAGGGGGAGGTACATAGAAGGACAACGGAGACCAAAGCAAAAGAGATAAAGAGGAACAAATCTGCTTTTGAAGGGACGTTCCCCCCTGAAATAACGATTCAAGGGGAAATGAGCCGCGCAAAAAGGTCATTTCCGGAGGCCGGCTTTGACGAGGCAGAAGCCCAAGAAGAAAGGAGCGAAGGCAAGAGAAAGATTGACTGTGATGTCTGCGGGAAAAGCATTAGTAAATCGCACCTTAACGAACACAAACGAACCCACACAGGGGAGAAACCGTTTCAATGCTCGGAGTGCGGGAAGAGCTTCAGTCGGCGGGAACACCTTACTTCTCATCAGAGAACCCACACGGAGGAGAAGCCTTACACGTGCTTGCAGTGTGGGAAAAATTTCAAACACCGGAAAAATATGACGTCCCATCAAATTGTACACAGCAGGGGGCTAACTTGCAACTCCTCGGAGTGTGGAAATTGCCTCAGTCCCAGCCTCACCTTGCAGCACCACGCTCTGGAGAAACCATTTAGATGTTCAGAGTGTGGCAAGAGCTTCAGTCGGAGCACAGACCTGAGGTCGCACCAGAGAATCCACACAGGGGAGAAACCATACTCGTGTTCACTGTGTGGAAAGAGCTTCACCCACAGCAGAAGCCTCAGCTCCCATAAAGTCACGCACACAGAGGAAAGGCCGTTTGAGTGCTCTGAGTGTGGCAAGAGCTTCAGTCGGAACACCAGCCTTACTATTCACCAGAGAATCCACACAGGGGAGAAACCGTATACGTGTTCCCTGTGCGGGAAGAGTTTCAGTCACCGAAGGAGCCACGCCATTCACCTAAAAGTACACGCAGGGGAGAAACCTTTTACGTGCTCAGACTGCGGGAAAAGCTTCATAGGGATTTCGTACCTCAAGACACATCAGAGAATCCACACTGGGGAGAAGCCGTATACGTGCCCCGTGTGTGGGAAGAGCTTCCGGTGGAGCACGCACTTCAAAGAGCACAAAAAAATCCATGTTGAGGAGACTCTGGTGAATCCTAGAAATGCCTGGGTTGTGGAGAAAACTCCCAGGATGGTCGTGTCAGGGGATTCACTCCCAGGAGAAAGGAGATATACATAGACTAGTGCTTTTCTGCCCAACTAAACTATACTGTCTGACAGAGAATTCACAACAGGAGGAAGGGTGGGGTGGGTGGGTGAGAAAATAAATGCTCAAGCTGTGGCAGAAACACCATCAGTGTGCAAGCTATCGAGAGAACGTGAGCAATAAATGTAAGACACATTGGTACCTCAGTTGTCGAACGCTTCGGAAGTCAAACGTTTTAGTTTTCAAATGCCAAAATCCTGGAAGTGAATGCTTCAGTTTTTTAATGTGCCTCAGAAGTCGAACGGCTTCCGAGGCACATTTCTCCATTTCCTCAATGGAATTTGCCGACCGCCCATTGCGCCTCAGTTGTCAAATGTTTTGGAAGTCAAAGAGTCTTCAGATGATACCTTACAAATAGGGCTGGGCGATAACTGGTTTTCAACATGGCAATAAATCACTGGCTAAACATCGCGATATACTGATATATCACAATGTCTGAAATAAGGGTGGAGCTCGGTAGATGCGGGCTAGACAATGCTACCATTCAGTGGATTTGTAACTGGCTGACTGACCGCAAACGAGATGAATTTTAACAGGGAGAAATGTAAAGTACTACACTTGGGCAAAAAAAATGAAAGGCACAAATACAGGATGGGTGACACCTGGCTTGAGAGCAGTACATGTGAAAAGGATCTAGGAGTCTTGGTAGACCATAAACTTGACATGAGTCAACAGTGTGATGCAGCAGCTAAAAAAGCCAATGCAATTCTGGGCTGCATCAATAGGAGTATAGCATCTAGATCAAGGGAAGTAATAGTACCACTGTATTCCGCTCTGGTCAGACCTCACCTGGAATACTGTGTCCAGTTCTGGGCACCACAGTTCAAGAAGGATACTGACAGTGGAATTTGCTGCCAAGGAGTGTGGTGGAGTCTCCTTCTTTGGAGGTCTTTAAGCGGAGGCTTGACAGCCATCTGTCAGGAATGCTTTGATGGTGTTTCCTGCTTGGCAGGGGGTTGGACTGGATGGCCCTTGTGGTCTCTTCCAACTCTATGATTCTATGATTCATTGGCTGGCTTCGTGGTTTTATCCATGTTGCGATTCTTGTATAGCGTACAAACACACATCATGATTCGCGATATATTGCCAGGTCAGAAATTACGAAACCGATATCACGATATGGGCTTCAAACCAGTTTTGGATGATACATAGATATATTGTCCAGCCCTACTTAGAAGAAAGAAATATCTTTCAAGGGCTGTGTAGTCCTGAGATTAGGACATACAAATGTGACCTTCAGTAAATATTACAGTGCAGAGTCCTGTTTAGGACACTCAATTCCAGTCCAGGTTTTCCACGTTTTTTCTCCACTTGCTGGTCGGTATTCTGTGCCTGCTAGGCACATTCAGTCTTCAGTGAGATGGACAGATTCCTCTCTTTTTCTAAGCTTTTTATACTTCTGAAATTCTTGGGGTTCTTCTGAGACCACAGATACCTCTTTGTGGGTGAGTGGTATGGTTTTTGGTTACTTCTCAAGGTCCCCAGAGGGACTGTGTTCCCCAGTGCCTGCATAAGTCTGTGCTACTGACTTTGATAGTAGCTCATCTGCTTTGTGTGCAGAAGGTCCCAGCTTCTCCATGAAGGGCTGTTGGTGAGATCCTGAAACCCTGGAGAGCTGCTGCCAGGGTTACTGAGCTAGATAGTCAGTATAAGGCAGTCTATTAACTCCTACCGTATTTTTCGGTCCATAAGACACACTTTTTTCCTCCCAAAAAGTAAGGGGAAATATCTGTGCGTCTTATGGAGCGAATGGTGGTCCCTGGAGCTGAATTGCCCAGGGGCCAAAAGAGGATCATGCTTTTTATTTTACAAAGAGAAAAGGGGGTGTTGAAAGGACCCACTCAGCAGCTGATCAGCAAGAGATCGGGAGAGAGATAAGAGTCCCAGCTCCCTTTCAGCCCCGCCCTCCTTTGTTGAATGTGCTGCAGAGGGAGGTTGTTTGTTTCCCCAGTGACATGTGACTGGCTGATTAGATTATCTGTCTGGAAACTGTAGAAAAGGCTCCCTTTCCTTTAGAAGCTGCAGAAATGTGAGTTGAACCCCATAAAAATGGGGCTTTTCCTCTTTGCTTTTCCCCCTTTGCAAAAAAAGCTGCAAAACTTTTAGCTGATCCTCAAAAAAACAGGGCTTTTCCCTTTGCAAAAAAGCTGCAAAACTTTTAGCTGATCCTCAAAAAAACAGGGCTTTTAGAGGAGGAAAACCAGAAAAATATTTTTTTTTCTTGTTTCCTCCTCTAAAAACGAGGTGCGCCCTATGGTCCAGTGTGCCCTATGGAGCGAAAAATACGATATATCTAGCTTCCGGATTAGAAGAACTCAAGATGCTTGCATGATTTAACCAGCACTGGAGGTAAGGGAGCATATGCTCCAAATTTAATTTCATTAATGGTGCAGTCACTGAATCAAAAGAGTTGGAAGGGATCCTGAGGATCATCTATTCCACCCCCCCTGCAATGCAGGAATAAACTGTTCTGTTTTCAGGGGCCACCAACATTTTAGTCCTCTGAGCTGTCATGAGCGCTGTTGGCATCATCTCTGCTCCTCTGCTCCTCCCTTCCCAGGATCAGTTTCCAGCCCCAAAGAAACAGGAAGAGAGCATGTGTGGACACAAACTTTTGCCTGGGATCGGCACCAAAACAAAACAAAGCCGATCCAGTAGAATGAATCTGAGCCTTGAGAATCATAAGAGAGTCTGGACAGACATGTGGGAAAGAGCATCACTCTTCCAACTTCCTCGTTAAAAAAAGATAACCGCCTTCATCACTTTATGACTTAAGGGGGCAGCGAAAGGAAGCTCAGATTTGTGGGTGCCACAAGTGTTATGTTGGCGACCCCTGGCTCAACCCCCCCACACCCCAATTTTAAACTTCGGAGTGCATCAGTTTGCCTCTTTGCCAAGAGTGTTTTTGGAGACTGGTGAAAATGTTAGAATTTGGCTGGGGAGCCACCTGACATGCTCAGAAGTGTAATTATTGCTTAGAGGTTTATTACGATGCCAGTACTTAGTATTCTATTAGCTAATCTTTTGTGGTCCTATCTATACACCCCAAAGGGACAAGCTTTGCTTGTTAACCTGAGAGGGCTCTCTGCAGGGGGACTCTATACCTCCTCTCAGTCACACTGATCTGTGCTGGGTGTTTATGATGTACTTTCATTCCTTTTTTCCTTCCCCTTTAGCTTGGCAAACAGGTACCATTTTTTAAAAAAGAAATCCTGGGTTGTCTGTCCGCTCCGGTTCTTTTGTGTCCTTCATTTAGGTGGGTAATATTAAGTGTTGTGTTGTGCCTCTATCTCTTTCCTGTTGTTTGCAGTGTTCTGTTATAGTTTTGTTGTTTGTATCAATAAAGCCATTTTAAATAGATTTCATCTCGTCATTGTCATCGCTGGTGACCCAAATGAATGACATTATTCTTATTCTTATATCCTGCTTTTTTCTTAGACTGCAACTCAAAACGGCCCACACACATTAAAACTACACAGATAAAATACAAATGTTTTTAAAAAAGGAATTAAACTGCAGTAGAATTGAAACAATATAAAAATTCCATGCATGACCATGTGGGAATGCTGGGGCTGGGAAACCAGCCATATATTTGAAGGACTGAGAAGTTTTGTGCTAAAAGCAGAGGAAGGGAGGATCTGGCCCTTATTCATACAACCATAGAATAGTCGTCTTCTTTGGCAAACCCTCGTAGCCGAGTAAGATTGTCTTCCATGGACACGATCTTAACAGTGAGTCCGTAAGTGACTGTGGAGGCCAATTCTGGATCCATACGTCCTTCAGCAGTGGGGACATTGGTTTCCGGGCAGGAGCTGATCACTCTGAGGGTTTGCCAAACGTGCCTTCCTCTTAGTACGTTTCTCCCAGTTTGAGCACCTTCAAAGTCCATGACACCTTTGGTAAAAGCTGTTCTCCAATTGGAGCGCTTGCAGGCAGGTGTTTCCCAGTTGTCGGTGTTTATACTACATTTTTAAAGATTTGCCTTGAGAGAGTCTTTGAACCTCTTTTGTTGACCACCAGCATTACACTTTCCATTTTTAAGTTTGGAATAGAGTAGTTGCTTTGGAAGGCGATAATCAGGCATCCGCACAACACGACCAGTCCAACGAAGTTGATGTCGAAGAATCACTGCTTCGACACGGGTGATCTTTGCTCCTTCCAGTACACTGACATTATTTCGTCTGTCTTCCCAAGTGATATGCAAAAAATTTTGGAGACACCGTTGATGAAATCTTTCAAGGAGCTGGAAATTGTAAGTGGTCCTTGTTTCACAAGTGTACAGTAAGGTTGGTAGTACAATAGTAAACAAGCATTTTGGTTTCCCTGCGAACGTCCCGGTCCTCAAAACCTCTGCACTTTAATCGGGAGAAAGCTGCACTTGCAGAGCTAGAGTTGGAAGGGACCCCTGAGGGTCATCCAGTCCAACCCCCTGCAATGCAGGAATCTCAGCAAAAGCATCCCTGACAGATCAAGGAAAGTAATATTACCACTGTATTCTGTTCTGGTCAGACCTCACCTGGAATACTGTGTCCAGTTCTGGGCACCACAGTTCAAGAAGGATACTGACAAGCTGGAACGTGTCCAGAGGAGGGCAACCAAAATGGTCAAAGGCCTGGAAACGATGCCTTATGAGGAACGGCTTAGGGAGCTGGG
Source organism: Lacerta viridis (assembly GCA_900245905.1). NCBI lineage: Eukaryota > Metazoa > Chordata > Lepidosauria > Squamata > Lacertidae > Lacerta > Lacerta viridis. The sequence continues at coordinate 165,578 of OFHU01002366.1, read as the reverse complement.
TATGTTTAGCCTGGAGAAGAGAAGGTTAAGGGGTGATATGATAGCCATGTTCAAATATATAAAAGGATGTCATATAGAGGAGGGAGAAAGGTTGTTTTCTGCTGCTCCAGAGAAGCGGACACGGAGCAATGGATTCAAACTACAAGAAAGAAGATTCCACCTAAACATTAGGAAGAACTTCCTGACAGTGAGAGCTGTTCGACAGTGGAATTTGCTGCCAAGGAGTGTGGTGGAGTCTCCTTCTTTGGAGGTCTTTAAGCAGAGGCTTGACAGCCATCTGTCAGGAATGCTTTGATGGTGTTTCCTGCTTGGCAGGGGGTTGGACTGGATGGCCCTTGGGGTCTCTTCCAACTCTAGGATTCTATGATTCTAGGTAGCCACATGACCTCTGCTTTAAAACCTCCAAGGAAGGAGAGTCATTCGCTCCTCTTTCAGTGAACCAGAAAGAAAGAAAGGAAAGAGCGCATCTTCATCGCTCTTGCAACCAAAGGGTTAAAGCGAGTGAGTCCCGGTTTTTAGAGGGGCTCCCCGGAAGGGAAGGGACGCGCCGACGAGGGGAACGTCCACTTCCGGTGCCCCTCCTCTCCCCCTCCCTTGTGAAAGGGGACTTTGATTTTCCCACGCGGAGGCCTCCGGAGGGTCCGGCGGGAGCGCGGAGCGACTTGCGGGCGCGCGGCCGAGCAGGGGCCAACCTGGGCGGGAGGCGCAAGGAAAGGAAGCGAGGCTGGAGCACCGGCTCGGAGAGAACAAAAGGCAGGGGGAAGCCCCTGAATTTTGGGGTGGGGCTGCTGACTAGCACCCCCAATGCACCTCCTGTTTTGCAGGAATGTTCACATGCTGCGCTAAACGATTTTACAGTTTCGTGCAACCCATGCGTGCAAAAGGCTCGTCCGCACGTTACGCTGAACACGCTGAACACGGGTCCAGGCTGCCTCGGCGCGCGTCACCGAGCGTTTGTGTGAACGACCGCACCCGTGTCGGATTGGCCCTGATTGCGGTTGCAAGCACGGATGGTGTGCTCGTTGAACGCAATGTGATGTTGCCCCTCCGTAGATGTGTCTCTGCAAACCTCTCGTGGTCCCTCAGCCTCCTGGTAGCAGAAGTGCTGGAGAGCTGCACAAATGGACAAGTAATCCAGGAAAAGGAGGCAGCATATTCCTGGGGATAGAGTTTGGGACTATTGTTCCATTTGAATGTGGATGCAAAGCTAGAGCCTGGGAGAGTACCTGTAAACCAGTTATTTGTTGTTGTTGTTGTTCAGTCGTGTCCGACTCTTCGTGACCCCATGGACCAGAGCACGCCAGGCACGCCTATCCTTCACTGCCTCTCGCAGTTTGGCCAAACTCATGTTAGTAGCTTCGAGAACACTGTCCAACCATCTCATCCTCTGTCGTCCCCTTCTCCTTGTGCCCTCCATCTTTCCCAACATCAGGGTCTTTTCCAGGGAGTCTTCTCTTCTCATGAGGTGGCCAAAGTACTGGAGCCTCAACTTCAGGATCTGTCCTTCTAGTGAGCACTCAGGGCTGATTTCCTTTGAGAATGGATAGGTTTGATCTTCTTGCAGTCCATGGGACTCTCAAGAGTCTCCTCCAGCACCATAATTCAAAAGCATCAATTCTTCGGCGATCAGCCTTCTTTATGGTCCAGCTCTCACTTCCGTACATTACTACTGGGAAAACCATAGCTTTAACTATACGGACCTTTGTCGGCAAGGTGATGTCTTTGCTTTTTAAGATGCTGTCTAGGTTTGTCATTGCTTTCCTCCCAAGAAGCAGGCGTCTTCTAATTTCGTGACTGCTGTCACCATCTGCAGTGATCATGGAACCCAAGAAAGTGAAATCTCTCACTGCCTCCATTTCTTCCCCTTCTATTTGCCAGGAGGTGATGGGACCAGTGGCCATGATCTTAGTTTTTTTGATGTTGAGCTTCAGACCATATTTTGCGCTCTCTTCTTTCACCCTCATCAAAAGGTTCTTTAATTTAAAAACCAGTTATACTAGATATAATATATAGTATATAATATATAGTTACAGGTGCACCCCATTCCAGGTGAGAATTTACTGCTTGCCATTTTGCTCTAGTTACAGGTAGCCGTGTTGGTCTGCCGTAGTCGAAACAAAATAAAAAATAAAAAAATTCCTTCCGGTAGCACCTTAGAGACCAACTAAGTTTGTTCTTGGTATGAGCTTTCGTGTGCATGCACACTTCTTCAGATAAGGTGCATGCATACTTCAGATAAGTGTGCATGCGCACGAAAGCTCAAACCAAGAACAAACTTAGTTGGTCCCAAGGTGCTACTGGAAGGATTTTTTTATATATTTTGTTTCAACAACAGTGGAACGGTCTCCCTCAGGAGGTTGTGGACTCTCCTTCCTTGGAGGTTTGTAAGCAGAGGTTGGATGGCCATCTGCCATGGGTGCTTTTGTATGATTAGGAAAATCTAGAAGCAGCCAATCCTGATTTAATTAGCAACTATGTTAAAGAAAAACAAAACCGCAAAGAACTATATAAATGGAGTGTCTTAACGTGCTCTGTAAAAAGAAAATCAGGAATAACTGGCGTTAGAGAGGATCATTTGCCTTTTTAATGTGTGGAAGCAGCTGTGTATGGAGAGTGTTGAAAAGTGTAGCTCTGTGGGTGTGAGCCGTTTTTGAATACTGTATATATAATCAAAAGGTACAGTAAAGATGTTTATTTTTGTATATCTGTTATTTTTTATGGTCAGTAAATTATTTTTTTCTATCAAAAGCCCTGTTAAAATCTGAAAACCGCAATTAAACACACCAATTGTTAGGCATGGGGCACTGCTAGAGTTGCTGTGTTTGACATTGTACATAGCTGTGAATAAGATAAAAGGTTTTCATCTGTGCCCCTTATGCGTAGGAAGAGTTCCTGCTTCCCCTCCCCGCACTAACCCGTATATTGTGTCCTTCTGAATTTTGGTGTTATACCTGTCTTGTTTTTGCAGAAGAAGAAACCCGAGTTGCTAGCTGCAATTCCATTTTGCTGGAAATACCTTCCCATTGGGTGGACATCCTCATTACTCTCAGAAGGACCTTGCTCACCTTCGCTGGACTTCAACCCTACTTTGAAAATTCATACAGAGAGAAAGTGAGAACAGAGCAAAGAAGGTCCTTCTGTTTTCGCTGGGTGCCTTGCTGGATCGCGGATGGAGGATGGAAGAACAGGACTTTGCCAGCCCTGATCCGGGATTAATCTGCCCTGCCACCCAGTCTGGGAGCAGAGGGGAATTCCAGGAAAGGAGCCTGCAGAAGATGCCGGACCACAAAGTCCCTGGTTTGGATGTACGTTGCTGGAGGTTCAGGCATTTCTGCTACCAAGAAGCTGAGGGACCAAGAAAGGTCTGCAGCCGACTCCGCCACCTTTGCCATCAGTGGCTGAAGCCGGAGAGGCACAACAAGACCCAGATCTTGGACCTGGTGATCCTGGAGCAGTTCCTGGCTGTCCTTCCCCCGGAGATGGAGAACTGGGTCAGAGATTGTGGGCCGGAGACCAGTGCTGAGGCAGTGGCCCTGGCGGAAGGTTTTCTCCAGGGCCAGGCAGAGGACAGCAGGCGGGAAGAGGAAGAGGTAAGAGCATGGGTAGGCAAACTAAGGCCCAGGGGCCGGATCCGGCCCAATTGCCTTCTAATTCCGGCCCGCAGATGGTCCGGGAATCAGCATGTTTTTACATGAGTAGAATGTGTGCTTTTATTTAAAATGCATCTCTGGGTTATTTGTGGGGCATAGGAATTTGTTCATTTCCCCCCCTTCAAAATATAGTCCGGCCCTCCACAAGGTCTGAGGGACAGTGGACCGGCGCCCAGCTGAAAATGTTTGCTGATCCCCCTGGGTAAGAGGGTTTCATCCTGGAGGTTCCTAAGGGTTAAGTCATTCCTAAAGCAAGTGGTGGGAACTTACCTAGGACCAATAGGTTTCCCCATTTAGCCTGCTGCGGCCTCGGCCCAGTATACCTGAAGAAGCGTCTCCACACCCACCGTTCAGCCCGGACACTGAGGTCCAGCTCCGAGGGTCTTCTGGCAGTTCCCTCACTGCGAGAAGTGAGGTTACAGGGAACTAGGCAGAGGGCCTTCTCGGTGGTGGCGCCTGTCCTGTGGAACGCCCTCCCATCAGGGGTCAAGGAAATAAACAACTATGTGGTTTTTAGAAGACATCTGAAGGCAGCCCCGTTTAGGGAAGTTTTTAATGTTTGATGTTCTGTTGTGCTTTTAATTCTGTTGGGAGCCACCCAGGGTGGCTGCGGAAACCCAGCCAGATGGGCGAGGTATATATAATAATTTGTTGTTGTTGTTGATTTGGCCAAACGGCACCCCACCTGCTCAACACCTGGTAGGTAAGGAGGCAGGTGGTAGGTAGGTAGGTTTATTTCGGCCATGTGGCCCATATCACATCGTAAAACACATTCATCATAATACACACAGAGTAAAACAATTTAACAAATTTAAACAATACAGTATGAAACCAATTTTAAAACAACCCATTTACACCCTTCCATCTAAGTCACACTGAGATCTGAGTAGTCCAACTGAACTAGTTTTTTTTAATTAAAATAAAAATCTGTTAAAATTAATTTATCACCTATTTTATCGCCCCAATAATAGGTCTTAATTATTTTCTGCATTGTCATAAATGGGAAGAGAACCATTCCTCTTCTTTGTAAATAGCACATTAGTCAAAAACCTAGCGACCATATGGGTTCTATTTGGTTCCTCGTCATTTAATAAGTAAATTAATTTAGCATCCTGAGTTCCATCTTGGGTTTTCTTCAAAAGTGGAACCAAAAATTTGGACCGAGCTGCCGAATGAATTGGACAGCAAAAAAATATATGCTGTAAGGATTCTATGGAACCACTATTACAGTCGCAAAGGAGGGAGATTTGACCATTGGAAAGTCTATTGCCCAAAACATTTGATGGGAAAACATTAAATCTGGCTTTTATGAAGGCATACCTATACCTCACAACAGAGAGATTGGTTAAGTAGTGTGGTAGTTTCTTTGGTGGTAATAGGCCACCTGGTAGGTAAGGAGGCAGGTGGACTAGCACACACCCTCACAATCAGCTGGTGGATGGCACAGACAGAGATGGGTTATGTGGCATCAGGTGATTGACAAGTGGGTGGCTCCTCCCATCTGTCAAACGCAGTGTTGGATCCGGACCTCCACTCCCGTCCTCTTGCTGCACCGCTTCCAGTTCCAAATCCGCCCTCTTTTGAGGGAAGTCACCCGGAGAAGATTTTCCCAAACTCCTTGAAGAATGTGTTGGCAAGGGCATCTGGGGGGGAGGTTTTCTTACTGTCTAGGGCAGGTGTTGCATTCCAGCTCCCATCAGCCCCTGCCATCATGACAAATAAGGAGGCAGAGTGGGAATTGCCATCCAGAACCTCTGGAGGGCAAACAAGCTCTGGAAAGCTGGATTATTATTATCATTAATATTATTTAATTAAATTTGTACACCAACCTTCATCTGAAGAGCACAGGGTGGTTCACGACATAAAAATACAAAATGAAAGCATAAAATTCATAATAAAACAAAAGGAAGGGGAGATACATGTGTTAGAGGCTCGTTTAGAACTCCATTTTGGGAATCATTCATGGTCTTATGTACTGTATATTCTGGCGTATAAGACTACTTTTTAATCCAGGAAAATCTTCTCAAAAGCCGGGCGTCGTCTTATACGCCGGGTGGAGAATCTGCGGTCGAGTATATCTCAAACTCTATATTTTAACTGGAAAAGTTGGGGGTCGTCTTACACGCCCAGTCGTCTTATACGCCAGAAAATACGGTACCTGCATTGTTCTATACTTTCTGGATGTCCCATCATCATAAAGTATTTGTGCTCTGTGTTATAAAGCAAGCACTGCTAGGAGTTGTTTCTCTTTGCTTTCCTATGTATTGCATATCAATAAAAAAACCGGTGCGGTGCAAGCAAATTTTTATTCTGAACGTGGCGCCTGGAGAAAAATTTTTTTGGGAACCACTCAGGGGCGTTTCTAGCCCCTTGCCTGCCCGGGGCGGGAAGCCAAGAGGAACTCCTGGGGGCAGGGGTGCCGGGTGGCGGATTCGGGAGTCTCTACAGCCCGCAGAGACACCCTAAGCCGCCGCCCGGGCTCCCTTGGCGGAGCGCAAGTCGGGGCAGGGAGAGGGACGGGCCAGCGAGGAGGGGTGTCCCTCCTCGCTGGCCCGCCCCTCTCCATGCCCCGGCTCCGCAAGCCAGCCAGCAGCGGAGCTCGGCATAGAGGCAAGGGGCGGGCCAGCGAGGACGAGGAGGGGGTGGCACGCTCCTCGCTGGCCCGCCCCTTGCCTCCATGCCACGGCAAAAAAAGCCGCTGGAAGGGGGGGACTATTTTCGGCGCTGCTGACGTGGAGCCGCAGGGGGGGTGACACCCCTCCTGGCTGGCCGCCCCTGTGGCTCCACATCGGCAGTGCCGAAAATAGCCTTAAAAAAATTACTTAAAAAAAAAAAGCCCAGGGGGCGGGGCCACCGCCCGAAGTGTCACCCCCCCAGCAGGGCGCTGCCCAGCACCCCCGCCCCCGTTGCTACGCCCCTGGAACCACTAATGGAAAATGAATGTCAAATATTAGGGGTGACCACTGCCATCTTATGGTGAAAGATGTTTCTTCCCCTTGGAAAAAAAATATACCCATCACTTTCCCAAAATACTCTCTCAGTATCCTTAAATGCTTCTGGGAATAAAAGCTGGAGAGACGGTTGTGCTCGGATCTTGCTTGTGGAATTATCGGGGGTATTGGGTTGGCCACTGTGAGAGGCTGGGTAAGATGGGTCTTGGGCCTGATCCAGCAGTCTGGCTTTTCTTACATTCTTGCCTGCTGGCATCTCAGGTGTCGGGGCGGCTCCTGGAGGCGGCAGTGACTTTCCCCAGGAAAGAGCAACCTTCATTCCGAAATTCCCAGCGGCAGCTCGATGGGGAGTTTTATCCAGAGAAGAAAGAGGAAACCAGTGTGATGGGTAAGGTTTTTCCCTGACCTCTTTGGGTTTGTCTTATTTCGCTGAGCTTTTATCTTTTATCGTCAACTGGTTGCTACCCATGGGAAGCTGCCTTATATCTTTTGCATGCAAAGCAGACTCTCTACCCCTGAGCTTCCTTTAAAGGTTCTAGTCCTCATTGTTCTATGTGACAAAATGCTGAAATAAGAGCCTAGGAAGCTTACCAAGTGGTCCATTTTTTCTCAGTACTGAGAAAAGTGGCAGTATCTCTCCCAAGGTTTCAGGCATGGATCTGCCCCAAGTCTACATAGAGATGATTTTCAAGGTGAATTATAAGATCTAACTACAGTGGTACCTCATGTTAAGAACTTAATTTGTTCTGGAGGTCCGTTCTTAACCTGAAACTCTTCTTAACCTGAAGCACCACTTTAGCTAATGGGGCCTCCCGCTGCCGCTGTGCTGTCAGAGCATGATTTCTGTTCTTATCCTGAAGCAAAGTTCTTAACCTGAAGCGTTATTTCTGGGTTAGCAGAGTCTGTAACCTGAAGCGTCTGTAACCTGAGGTACCACTGTAGTCTGCAAGAGATCCCCTTCTGCACAGCATCCGCCAGTGATAGACCACAAACTTGGCATGAGTCAACAGTGTGATGCAGCAGCAATGTGATGCAGCAATGCAATTCTGGGCTGCATCAATAGGAGTATAGCATCTAGATCAAGGGAAGTAATAGTACCACTGTATTCCGCTCTGGTCAGACCTCACCTGGAATACTGTGTCCAGTTCTGGGCACCACAGTTCAAGAAGGATACTGACAAGCTGGAACGTGTCCAGAGGAGGGCAACCAAAATGGTCAAAGGCCTGGAAACGATGCCTTATGAGGAACGGCTTAGGGAGCTGGGTATGTTTAGCCTGGAGAAGAGAAGGTTAAGGGGTGATATGATAGCCATGTTCAAATATATAAAAGGATGTCATATAGAGGAGGGAGAAAGGTTGTTTTCTGCTGCTCCAGAGAAGCGGACACGGCAATGGATTCAAACTACAAGAAAGAAGATTCCACCTAAACATTAGGAAGAACTTCCTGACAGTAAGAGCTGTTGGACAGTGGAATTTGCTGCCAAGGAGTGTGGTGGAGTCTCCTTCTTTGGAGGTCTTTAAGCGGAGGCTTGACAGCCATCTGTCAGGAATGCTTTGATGGTGTTTCCTGCTTGGCAGGGGGTTGGACTGGATGGCCCTTGTGGTCTCTTCCAACTCTAGGATTCTAGGATTCTATGATAAATTGGTGTGAATAAAATAAATAAAAGTGATAGCAGCTTCCTGTTTTGAGCTAGCCACTCCCAGTCTCTACTTAATCTCAGTTCTGTGATGTCAAATTTGCTAATTGATCCGAGCTCCATGGCTTTGAGAACCTGGGTGTGTGTGTGTTTTGCAGCATGACTTTAAGAATGTGTGTATATAATTTTTTATCTGTTTTACAATTTAAAATACTCATTTAAACATCTTTATAATATCAGTGACTTCCCTTCCCTTTTATTTCCATGGTTCATTTTGCATATCATAAATCCCTGCATATTTTACAAAAACTAAACCATTCAGTATTCCATTATTACATCCATCAAAACTTATTTACACTGTTGAATTTATCTTAATGCTGCCAATGTTTTCAGGTGTACAACCCCCCCTATATATTCAATAAACGTTTTCCAATCTTCTCTAAACGTATGTTCTTCTTGTTCTCTTATTTTATATGTTAAGTGTGCAAGCTGCGCATATTCCATCAGCTTAAGTTGCCCTTCATCTTTAGTTTGGACCTCGCTCACTTTCCATTTTGGGGCTAACAAAACATGGACCGCAGTAGTAGCATATGTAATAACTTTTTTTGACACCTGAGGAATTTCAGTCTGAATTATCCCCAACAAAAAGGAGTCTTTTTTCTTTTCTTATTTTTGAAAAGTACTTTAAACATTTTTTTCCCCAATTCATTGTGGATTATTTCCCAATGCTCTTTTATCTTTTACAAGTCCACCACATAGAATCATAGAATCATAGAATCCTAGAGTTGGAAGAGACCACAAGGGCATTCCTTCCAGTAGCACCTTAGAGACCAACTAAGTTTGTTCTTGGTATGAGCTTTCGTGTGCATGCACACTTCTTCAGATACACTGAAAGAGAAGTCACCAGACCCTTATATATAGTGAGAGGGTGGGAAGGGGTGTTACTCAGAAGCACCCTCTCACTATAAGGGTCTTACTATAAGGGTAAGCTCATACCAAGAACAAACTTACGGTAGTTGCTCATACCAAGAACAAACTTACAGTAGTTGGTCTCTAAGGTGCTACTGGAAGGAATTTTTTTTTATTTTTTATTTTGTTTCGACTATGGCAGACCAACACGGCTACCTACCTATAACTAGAACTACTACTACTATTATTACTGTGAAGTCCCTCTGCCTGGTTCCCTGTAGCTTCCCTTCTCGCAATGAGGGAATCGCCAGAAGACCCTCGGAGCTGGACCTCTGTCCATGTTGAATGACAGGGATGGAGACGCTCCTTCAGGTATACTGGGCCGAGACCATTTAAAGGTCAGCACCAACACTTTGAATTATGCTCAGAAACATACTGGGAGCCAATGTTAACCACCTTGAGAACAGGATGCTGGACTAGATGGGCCTTTGGCCTGATCCCAGACTATTCTTATGTCCTCCTGGTTGGAGAAAGAGCCATTAGTTAGATTAGATCAGAACCGATTTTCAGACATTCTCTGTAGCTGTGCATTTCTGTTCCATGACCTGGAGATTCCATCACTCACTTAAATTCACTTTTCCTTCCCTTATTTATCACAGGTGACGGTAGGCGGGAGAGTGAGGATGAGGTTCAAGCTCGGGAAGCATCGGCAAAAAGAGACGAGCGTCTGGAGATGCCAGAGAAAGCTGGAGCTCAAAATTGCTCGGAGACAGAGGAGGGAAACCCAGCGGAGAATTGGTGGGATGATCATGATGGGGATTCCTCTATGATCCCACTTCAAAATGAGAAAAACAGTGGGAAGAGAGAGTATAAGTGCCCTATATGTGAGAGCACCTTCAGTAGTGAATTAAACCTGGAGGGACACCGGCGAACTCATACCGGGGAGAAGCCATATACGTGTCTGGAGTGCGGAAAGAGTTTCCACTGGAGCACGAATCTGATTAGACATCAGATAATACACAGAGGGGAGAAACCTTACAAATGCACAGAGTGTCGGAAGAGCTTCAACTGGAGCACGCACCTTATAAGACACCAGAGAATCCACACCGGGGAGAAGCCGTACATCTGCCTGGAGTGCGGGAAGAGCTTCAGTTCGAGCACGAGCCTCGCGTACCACCAGAAAACCCACACCGGGGAGAAGCCGTACAAATGCTCGGACTGCGGGATGAGCTTTTGCGTCAAATCCAGCCTTATGAGACATCAGAGAATCCACACGGGGGAGAGGCCGTACGGTTGCTCCGAGTGCGGGATGAACTTCACGGCCAAGTCGGACCTCACTTTGCACCAGAGGGTCCACACGGGGGAGAAGCCGTACAAGTGCCCCGAGTGCGGGAAGACGTTTGGCCGGAGGATAAACCTCACTTCCCATCAGAGAACTCACACGGGGGAGAGGCCGTACAGATGCTCGGATTGCGGGAAAAGCTTCTGTAACACGTCGCACCTCCTTCGGCACAGGCGGATCCACACGGGAGAGAAGCCTTATAAATGCCTGGCGTGTGGGACGCAGTTTAGTCGGTGCGAGCAGCTCGCTTCCCATCAAAGAGTTCACACTGGGGAGAATCCCTAAAAGTGCATGGAAAGTGTTTCCGTCAAAATGCTGCCCTCACTTCACACCAGAGAAGTGCGCTCCCATAAAACAGTATAAATGGACTCCAGGAGGGGGAGCTTTGTGGGGCTTGCTTCTTTGAGGAGTATTATTATTATTTATTGAATTTATCATAGAATCATAGAGTTGGAAGAGACCACAAGGGCCATCCAGTCCAACCCCCTGCCAAGCAGGAAACACCATCAAAGCATTCCTGACAGATGGCTGTCAAGCCTCCGCTTAAAGACCTCCAAAGAAGGAGACTCCACCACACTCCTTGGCAGCAAATTCCACTGTCCAACAGCTCTTACTGTCAGGAAGTTCTTCCTAATGTTTAGGTGGAATCTTCTTTCTTGTAGTTTGAATTTATATACGTACCTCCCTATACTCAGAGTTCTTAGGATGGTTCACATAGAAGATCACAATATATAAAATCAAAGTAAAGCCAATAACCCAATAACACTCCCCCCCCCACACACAAAAAAGACCCACATTTTAAAAGGGTACAGGGTGTCGATCATGTCAGCCAAAGGCCTGGTTAAAAAGGAACGTTTTTGCCTGGCGCCTAAAGGTGTATAATGAAGGTGCCAGGTGAACTTCCCTGGGGAGAGCATTCCACAGACAGGGAGCCACTGCAGAGAAGGCCCTGTTCTCGTGTTGCCACCCTCCAGACCTCTCGAGGAGGAGGCACACGAAGGAGGGCCTCAAAAGATTATCTCAGTGTCTGGGTAGGTTCATAGGGAGAGAGGCGGTCCTTGAGGTATTGCGGTCCTGAGCCCATAGGTCAAAACCAGCACTTTGAATTGGGCCCAGAAACTAATTGGTAGCCAGTGCAGTTGGACCAGGATTGATGTAATATGCTCAAAGTGAGCAACCTGGCCACTGAATTCTGCACTAGCTGAAGTTTCCAAACAGTCTTCAGAGGCAGCACTACATATAATGCATTGCAGTAATCTAACCCTGCGGTTACCAGACCATAAACAACGGTAGATAGGCTATCCCTGTCCAGATAGGGGTGTAGCTGGGCCACTAGCCAAAGCTGATGGAAGGCACTCCAGGCCATCTGAGCCTCGAGCGACAGCAAAGGATCCAGGAGTACGCCCAAGCTACGAACTGCTCCTTCAGAGGAAGTGTAACCCCATCAAGAGCAGGCAACCTTCCAGCCATCTGCTCTAGGGAATCACCCACTAACTGAGCCTCACTCTTATCTGGATTGAATAGGTATGGTTGGGATTGTGAGGCAACCTGCTGGGCCGTCAGAGTCTTAGCAAAATGGATCGGATGTCCCTTGATGGAGCCAGCCTTTGGAATGTGATTCCCTTTGGAATTATTTTTGGAGGAAGGACAAGACACGAGGTGGGCGTTTTTGCAAAATCACCAGGGGCTGAAAGCACTTAGCTGGAGTTGGTCAAAACAGCGTAGGATTTGGGGGTTGTAATATCCTCTCCTCGGGAATCTGACGCAGCATTTGTGGCTCTGCTCCCTGCTTTCAGAAGCTGCCTTGTTTCCAGTATGGTCTCCTTGTATTTCTGTAAATAAACAATGTCTAGAGTGACACATCTGCGTTTCTCTTGCTGAAAAGGTAAAGGTGCCCCTGGCCATTAGGTCCAGGCGCGGACGACCCTGGGGTTGTGGTGCTCATCTTGCTCTCTATAGGCCGAGGAAGCCAGCGTTTGTCCGCAGACAGTTTTTCCGGGTTCTGGTGGGGGGGGTGACACTCCCGGCCCCTCTCCTGTCACCCAGCACCCCGTCCGTTGCTCCCGCGGGCATCCGATGCATCGTGGCGTCATGACGTCACGACGCAGGCGCCGTGGTGCCTCCATCACTGCGTTTAGGGCTTGAAAGGTCAGCACCAACACTTTGAATTGTGCTCAGAAACGTACTGGGAGTCAATATAGGTCCTTCAGGACCGGTGTTATATGGCCTCGCTGCAGGGTATTTAGGAGGATAAAATTGGGGGTGGAGGAGGTGGGGCACAGACTGTGTATGCCACTCTAGCTCCTTGCAGGAAAGGCAGGAGATAAAAGGAATAATAATAATTTTTTAAAAAACAAAACATCTCTCTCTGAAACACTGGGACTCCGGTTCCCAAGAATTTAGCCTTGTCAATTAGTGAACCAAGAAACTAGCATACAGTGCAACTTCCTTTCTGCAATTCAACACACATTCTCCCTCCGCTACCTGTAGAATTGGGTTTCCGAAATTGGTCTGCAAGCCTCATCCAGGTTTATCATGTCATGCCTGGTTTGTTTTTTTGTTTTCTTTAATAAACGCAATTTAAACTTCACAGTGCATTGCAATTGCTACAGCCTACCACAGACAGAGGATGAGATGGTTGGACAGTGTCCTTGAAGCGACTGGCATGAATCATAGAATCCTAGAGTTGGAAGAGACCACAAGGGCCATCCAGTCCAACCCCCTGCCAAGCAGGAAACACCATCAAAGCATTCCTGACAGATGGCTGTCAAGCCTCCGCTTAAAGACCTCCAAAGAAGGAGACTCCACCACACTCCTTGGCAGCAAATTCCACTGTCGAACAGCTCTCACTGTCAGGAAGTTCTTCCTAATGTTTAGGTGGAATCTTCTTTCTTGTAGTTTGAATCCATTGCTCCCGTGTCCGCTTCTCTGGAGCAGCAGAAAACAACCTTTCACCCTCCTCTATATGACATCCTTTTATATATTTGAACATGGCTATCATATCACCCCTTAACCTTCTCTTCTCCAGGCTAAACATACCCAGCTCCCTAAGCCGTTCCTCATAAGGCATCGTTTCCAGGCCTTTGACCATTTTGGTTGCCCTCCTCTGGACACGTTCCAGCTTGTCAGTATCCTTCTTGAACTGTGGTGCCCAGAACTGGACACAGTATTCCAGGTGAGGTCTGACCAGAGCGGAATACAGTGGTACTATTACTTCCCTTGATCTAGACGCTATACTCCTATTGATGCAGCCCAGAATTGCATTGGCTTTTTTAGCTGCTGCATCACACTGTTGACTCATGTCAAGTTTATGGTCTACCAAGACTCCTAGATCCTTTTCACATGTACTGCTCTCAAGCCAGGTGTCACCCATCCTGTATTTGTGCCTTTCATTTTTTTTGCCCAAGTGTAGTACTTTGCATTTCTCCCTGTTAAAATTCATCTTGTTTTCATGAGTTTGGCCAAACTGTGGGAGGCAGTGGAGGATAGGGGTGCCTGGCGTGCTCTGGTCCATGGCGTCATGAAGAGTCGGGAGCGACTGAACAGCAACAGACAGAGTTGTTGTTATTTGGTCCCCTAAGACCCTCAGCCATTTTCAAGTGGATCATACAGGAATTTCAAATAAAGCATCCATGACAGATGGCCATCTAAGCTCAGTTTAAAAATCTCCAAGGAGAGTCTGCCACCTCCTGAGGGAGACAGTTCCACTTGATTGTAAAGACAAGCCGACAAGCAAACCTCATAGCAGTTTGCAAAAAGGATTAAACAAAGAAATCATCAGGGGGGAAGACTGTTGAAAACAAGTATTTAAAATCTTCAAAAGTAATGAAAACCAACAATACAATTAAAAAAACTCATGATAATAATGGAATAATAAAAGGAGATTTTATTAACACCAGAACTTTAAAAAAACATTTTTTTAAAAAAAATCATACTTCCCACACAAAGTAAGACTTGAATTGAAAGGACACGGAATTTATTTCTTGGGTCGCAGGTTTCTCAAAACTCATCGATTCCCAACAAGGTGTCGGATGAACAGCTGTCAATAAAGAGTGAGGAGAGAAGCAGCCTGGAAGCGGTTTCTCCGGGCAAGAGATGTACCTCTCTAGATTTTTTAAAGTCTATGAGTCAGTTATGAAAGAACCATTTCTGCGAAATCAGCTGAGTATAAAGAAAGGAGAGTTTCTAATTCGGGGTTTGGGCGCTAGAGGGCGCTGCGAGACAAAAAAAACCCCGTAAAAAATAGCAGCTGCGTGAACAAAATAGGTCAGATTTAGTAGAGTAGGAGGAGAAGCAACTCGAGAGAGGCGAATAAACTTGTATATAAATATAGAGGAAATATATATGGAGAAGTTTCTCTCTCTCTCTCTCCCTTTGCTCGTATTATTGTGAGGTTTTTTAATGCTTGATGTTTCAATTATGTATTTACAAATCTTGCAAGCTGCCCAGAGTGGCTGGGGAAAACCCAGCTAGAGGGATGGGATTAATAATAATAATAATAATAATAATAATAATAATAATAATAATTCCCAGCGAGGAGCTTCAATCACTTTCTGTTTCACTGTCCGTCCTAGCTCTCAAACTTGCGCCTCGAGTTCTGCCCGGCAACCGCTGCCGCCATCTGCGCGCAGATTTCCGATTGGCGGAATATTATCCCCTCGCCCAATCCCGGCTCTCGCTGCTGATGGTTCCGCAGGCGGGGCAGAGAGCGGGACTCATTGCGTCGGAGGGAGCGGAGGGAGAAGGACGTCGCTGGAGGGGGAGGAGGGAAAGGGGGCGCCGTTTTGGGGAAGATGGGGGTCCTCCTCCGCTGGGCCCCCCTGATCCTGTGGGCAGCTACCCACCTGCTGCTCCTGGACTGCGCAGGTAAGGACTGTGCTCTGGGGCGGGGGGAGGAAATCATTTGCACTAAGTCCCCTTTTTTGGGGGGGGGGGACTCAAGACTCTTTGTGAATTGTATTTCGTGGGCACTGAAAGGGGCGGCCGGGGAGTTTCTTGTCCGAAGCGGAGCCGGATCCCTTTCCAAACACCTGTTTCTATTCCTAGGACTTGTTGCTTGTTTTGTATGCCGTCCGGGGCAGGGTCCGTTTCACTCCTTGGCTCGTAGCTCAAGCGAAAAACGAAACAAAGCTTGAAGGTGTTGGCAGGATTAATGGTGGGGAAAGTGACTCCGATGTCCCTTCCCCCTGCAGCTTCGTGTTGACTCTGGTTTGAGTGTTTTTGTGTTTTTGTGTTTTTGTGTATGTGTGTGTGAGAGAGAGAGACTTCTCTTTTTTACCTTCCCTCTTCTAATTTAAACCTCAACCGCTCTGAAAACTCAGCTATAAACTCAGGAGACCAGCCTGGGGGTGGGAGCTGGACGCGTGTAGAGCTGACTTCATTGCGGGGTGGAAACGTCTGAATTCGGGGTCCCCACCCGCAATTCCCAATCTTCTTATGTTCTGGAATTCCCTTTCACCGGCAAATTACTCATCAGGTTCTCCTGCTTTACAATTGTAACTCCCCCGCCCCCCCCCCAAAAAACCCTTTCCTGTTGCCTGTCAGAAATGTAGATTTTGTAAATTATGTAGGGGGCTTCTCCGTGCCGTTTCTGTACAGCCCCTTTCACTACGTTTCGTACACGCCAAGTAGTTTAAGATGAAGTTGAGAAACAAGTGGGGGGCCCCCACCCTGCAGCCCGCTTCCCCTTGAATACCCCCTCCTTTTATATTCTCCCCCCCCCAAAAAAAAATGATTCAAAAAAGTTGGAGTCTCTGCCTGACTTCTGGGGCTCCTAGACATGAATTGCCCTGGCTCAGAATATTCCTGCTCCACCAGTCGACTGGCTCTGCATACTATTCAAGTGTTTAACACTATTAAATTCTTCATTCCACATTCCCTTGGTGTTTTTCTCCTTTTGGGATTGCCACTCATGTTTTGTTTAACTAAAAATATGTATATCCTGCTGGATTGTGGTAAAAACTCTTATTAATTTACAGGAAACAGTAAAATAATAAAAACAGTTGAAAGCATTACAAAATAATTAAAATTAGTGATGAGATGCCAAAACATGTCAACATTTACGTATCTGGATAGGTTTGCCCAAAGAAACATGTTTTAAACAGACACTCTTGTGAGACCACCTTATTCTTCATGGGGAGGGAGAAAGATCTGAAGATACCAGCAGGGAATTTTGGGGAGTGGGAAGGGGGAATATGATGTTGAAATTATGTGGGAATTCTCCTTGACCTCTGCTGTTTATGAGATGAGGGAGATTATATTTATTTTGTTCTCTGATCCTCTTTATTGAAGAATATGATTATCTAGTTTGGGTTGGTTGGTTATTTTCTTATGTTTATGCCCCCATCCCCCCCCAAAAATACTGTTTGCTTTTATTGTAAATAGTTTTTGGGGTTCTCTAATGGAAAATGGTATGAATATAATACTATCATTAGTTTAATACCGGTAGTTGCTTGTTGCATAAAAATTCTCAAAGTAACTTAAAACTTGTAAGAACTAAAGAATGACCTGTTATTTCTCTCTTAAACCCTCTCCATATGGGGGGCTGCCCCCTAACTGTTTCTGCTACAGGGGTGGGCAGGGGGGCTTTGGGAGGGCGAAGGGTGGTGGAGACCACTGGTTCCTTAAAGTTCCTCCTCATTTTGGGGGCTCACGTGTGACTCATTTTGTGGCTCTTTTTCTCCCGACCACTGAGAAGAACTGCCTGTGTTGTTTAGCCAGATGTCACAACCAGAGGCAGCCTTCCTCGTTGAGGGTGAAGTTGTCCAAATGCATGCAACACAATTTTCACAGGGGTATGATGGGTCCTCAAGGACCACCTTTTTCCATATGTACCTACCTGGACCCTGAGATCATCTTCTGTTCTGAGGCCCTTCTTTGTGTGCCTCCACCTTGAGAGGTCCAGAGGTTTGCAACACGAGAACAGGGCCTTCTCTGCAGTGGCTCCCCGTCTGTGGAATGCTCTCCCCCGGGTGGTTCACCTGGCACCTTCATTATACACCTTTAGACGCCAGGCAAAAATGTTCCTTTTTAACCACACCTTTGATTTATTTGATTGACATCCTTTTAAAATGTGGGTGGGTTTTTTGGAGGGGTTATTGGGTTGTTGTCTATATCTTGATTTAATATTTTGTGGTTTTAGATTTAATTTTGTTCTGTGAATCGTCCTGAGACCTCTGGGTATAGGGCAGTATATCAATTCAATTAATAATAATAATAATAATAATAATAATAATAATAATATGTCCCATTTTGCGACCTGAGGCGAAACAGGAATTGCCTCCTCTTCCCCCCTTAGCACTGTGCCCCCCTACCTTCCATCACTGAAATGCCCCATCTCTCACTGAACTCGACTTGGCTTCTCTGTCCAGGGTGGAAAAGATGAACAGCAACACCAGGTGCCAGAATACCTCCCTCTTGCCAGTCAGGGAGGGGGTTCTGGTGGGGCAGAAGCGGTGGGGTTGCCTCCTGGGTGGGCCAGCTCTGGGTATGATGCTGAAAGCCTAAGCTCAGCTCCCTCCCCTCCAGTCTCTCCCCAAGTCTTTGTTGGCTGTTACTGTGGAGACTCATTAGGCCACCTGGTGGCCAGAGCTGGTACAGCCTGTGGGAAAGTGAGCCATTTTGGGGATAGGATCTTCCTTTGCCACACTTTGTCCCCCTTCCTGTGTTCGATCTCGTGATGGGGCAAATGTGGGGAAAGGGGACGTGGGGCCACACAGTGATACCTGACCCCAAAATTGCATTTGCCCTCCTTCCCCTGTTGTCACTGTGGGGCCTTCTTTCTCAAGTGGGGAACCCACTCTGTCTGTGGTAGCTCAGACCACAACATTGAAAGATTGCAACAGTGTAACATTGAACCATTTAAATGCCAATTATCAAAAGGGGATCCAGGAAGGATCCTGGAATTTACAGGCCAATTAGCTTTACATCTGTCCCTGGAAAACTCGTGAAAAGTGCAGGAAACTTGAATGGTTTCAACTTAATTCTGTTGGCAGCTGGCCGGTTGGAATCACAAATTATACATGCAGACGGCAGAGAGCTCTTTTTGTGCAAGGTTTTCCCAGCACCAAAAGAGCTTTTAAGCTCTCTGCCTTGCATCACAGACTCTGGTAGGTTCTCACAAGATCTTGTGGGGCTGTCCTGAGTAGTGATGTGAGGTGAGAATCTTCTCCGGAGAATCTTCTCCAAAAGGTTATTCTTGAGAATTTTAACACCACTAGTCCTGAGTTCCCATGAGATCTTGCCAAACCCTCCCAGAGCCCAGGAAGCAAGACCCAGGTCAGACCTGTTCAGTGCAGAAGGTCTGATGGTGGGGCAGCTCCAAGGAAGTGGCTTAACTAGGCCCGTTTCTGCATATATGAGCCACCTCCAGAAGAAAAGAAGAGCCTGCTTCAGGCTAGTGGTCAGCCTAGTCCAGCATCCCTTGCTCACAGTGGCCCCCCAGATGAATGGGATGCTGGACCAAATGGGCCATTGGTCAGATCCTGCAAGCTCTTCTTTGTATCCATGTAATTCAAGGCAGCACATGAGAGGAAGGGGCATATGGCAGAGGGGCAGCACCTGCCTTGCCCACAAAAGGTCTCTGGTTCAATTCCTGACATCTCGGGGGGGGGCAGGGCTGGGAAAGAGACCTCTTCCTGAGTCCCTGGGGGGCCACTCCCAGTCAGTGTGGACAACTCTGAGCTACCTGGACCAGTGGTCTGACCCAGGGTGAGGCAGCTTTCTGTTCCAACAATGTTGGAAGATGAGCAATTAAATAGTCCTGAGATGGTATGTTTGATGTACAACTCCCAAGTTAAAACAGTACAACGCATCATCAGAGATCTACAACCTCTCCTAGACAATGACAGTTCTCTTTCTCAAGCTCTGGGAGGAAGACCCTTCATCGCCTACAGACAGCCACCCAATCTCAAACAACTCCTCACCCACAATAATACAACAACAGGACTCAACATGGACACTGGTACCAGAGCCTGCAATAAACCCAGATGCCAACTTTGCTGCCACATAAACCCGGACAACACCATTACTGGCCCCAACAACATCAAACATACCATCTCAGGACTATTTAATTGCTCATCTTCCAACATTGTGTATGCAATCAAATGCCAACAGTGCCCTTCAGCTCTCTATATTGGACAAACAGGCCAAACCCTACGCCAAAGGATAAATGGACATAAATCTGATATCAGGAATCACAAGACAGAGAAACCAGTAGGAGAACACTTCAATCTCCCAGGACATTCTATACAAGATCTCAAAGTAGCTGTCTTAATACAAAGAAATTTCAGAAATAGACTGGAAAGAGAAGTGGCTGAATTGCAACTAATCACCAAACTTAAAACCATGGAGAAACCTGGTCTGAACAAAGACATTGGATTCTTATCTCATTATACATGACAAAGCTATCTTTAGCCATCTCACCCCTTGCCTTTTCTGCAAGACCAATTGCAGTAGTCAACAGGTTTTCCACACCTATCAGCTGATCACCCATTCCCACCACCCTTCTGAGTAATACCCCTCCCCACTCCCTCACTATATTTAAGGGTCTGGTGACTTCCGTTTCAGTGTATCTGAAGAAGTGTGCATGCACACGAAAGCTCATACCAAGAACAAACTTAGTTGGTCTCTAAGGGGCTACTGGAAGGAATCTTTTATTTTATTTTGTTTTGACACTCAGCAGAGACACGCAGAGATTTAGATATGCTGCCTAGCAGAGCTTTTTCTCGCCCTCTGCTCCATGGGCTCTTGTTGTTGTTACTTCTATTTATATCCTCTCTTTCCCCATTCCAACTCTATGTTTCTTAGGCTCCCTCTGCTCTGCCTCCTCTATGTTTAAGGGAAGGTCTGTAAGCTCCCCCAAACCCTGCTGAACTTTCGATCTCCTAATTTAGGGCTTCTGCCTGTAATACAGCAGAATTAGGCTGCTTCCTTCATCTGCAGGACCCCTAACTCTCTGTCCCCTCTCTCTTCCTTTCCAGGCTCCACTTCTCACTCCCTGCGCTACTTCCTCACAGCCGTGTCTGAGCCTGGCCAGGGGCTGCCCCAGTTCATTTCTGTGGGGTACGTGGATGACCAGCAATTTGTTCAGTACGACAGTGACACCAAGGAGCTGCTGCCTCGCATCCCCTGGATAAGGAAGGTGGAAAAGGAGGATCCTCAGTACTGGCACAGGGAGACTCAGATATCTCAGGGTGCTGAGCTGACCTTCAGGGTGAATCTGCAGATTCTGCGGAATCGCTACAACCAGAGCGAAGGTGAGTGGAAGGCAGGAGAGGCACAGAGTCACACTCCCCCCCCCCCAATATCCTTCCCTCCAGGGGCCAGAATTGCAGGGAGGGGGCTGCTGGGAGAAAGGGAAATGGAGGGTGGGGGGCTCCATCCAGGGCAGAAGCCTCTTCCCCTTCCCTTCTGATCAGTTCATAACTGAAGGAGTGGAGGAGGGCAGAGGGAAGATCCCATTCAAGGTCTTAATGGGGGCTGGGAAGGTGTGGGGTGGAGGGGACAGAGAATGAGACTTTGGGGGGAGAGACCCCCCAGAATGACACTCCCTGGACCTGCACATCCTGCCAAGGAAATGTCTCCCTTTCCTGCCCTTCCTTCCATGCTAGGCTCAGCTTAGGCCTTCTGAGGAGGAAATATGTCTAGTTCATTTTTCCCCTCTATCTCAAACGGTTTTAATTTTATAGCACTTCAAAGTTTCATGAAATCTGCGTTTCTGTCCTTCTTAAGATCCTGGAAAAACTAGGTTTAGAGAAACTAAATTTTCAGCATGTGGGCGTGATGGAATCAAAAGTTTTCAATGGTGAAAATTATTGCAAAGACATGCTCTTTCTCAACAAAGAATGAAATTTATGGGGGGTTTTATGTCTTTTGTGTTTTTTTGAACATCGTAGGGGGAAAATAGCTACTGGGTACAACTTTCCTACAATCCATAGCTGTGATAGAAAAAAATAATGGAACAAAGTTGTTCATCTGAAAATTTAAATTAATATTGGTTATTATAGGTTTGTTTCCCCCCGAAAGTGCAGACTTGTTTTTAGTTTTGGGGTATTTAAAATTAGGAAAATTGAAGACTGGAGTAAATTTACACAATATTTAAAGGATCATTGTAATCAATTAACAACACTAGCAGGATTGTAAAAAGTCTTGTAATTTTTACAATTAGTACCTTTTTACTTTTATTTAAAGATTGAGATAAATTTAAAAAGAAAATGTAGATTTGAAAAATGTATAAATGCGAGGATATATGAGGAATTTTGAAAGCCATGGGTGGGATGGAGGGACGTCGCTAAGCTCAAATGAGCAAAAAATTAATAGAAGGAATAATTTGTATTTGAATGTATAAAATAGAAATGTAATAAAATGTTTTTTTAAAAAAAAATAAAATTATGAAAATGGGCTATATTGTGAAATTTCAGTCAGAAACTTTAAATGCTGACAAGTAAGGTAATAAGACCAAGTAAGAAAAAGATGAAAAGAATTTAAAACTATGCATTATATTCAATTATGCAACATTACATGACCCCCAGTTTGTTTTTCAGAGTATTATTGCATACAAAGACATGTCTATGGGGGGGGGGTGGAGAATGATGTTTGCGTCCCATCTTGAAATAATGGATGCATGGAGACTTTTGAACATTTATGTTAAATATATTGAGGCATAATTCAATATGAGGGGAAAGAAGGACTCGCAAGGGATGCTCCTCTTGGACAGGAAGGGAAAACCTCCACCCCTCCCCCGCCTCCAGGGAGTTGGGAGAATCCACTAGGGGTTGGGGGGGGGTTGTGTGAGGCAATGAGAGAGAGGAGGGCAATTAAAGGGGGACTTTGGAGGCTCAGGATTGTAGTGTTTGCCTCAATGAACATGTTATGCGGATGAGCCTTCAAAAAGATAAAATGCTGGTTGATTTTTCTCACCTCTGACTGCTGCTTCTTCCCTGAGTCTGAGGCAAATAAATCCTTTTCTCTGGACTCTTTTGCTGATGGGGGGAGGGGCTGCTCTGACCCCCCCTTGACCTCCTGTGTCTCTTTTGCTCCTTCCAGGGATCCACACTTATCAGCTGATGTACGGCTGTGAGCTGGGGTCAGACGGGCGCAAAGGTGGATACAATCAACATGGCTATGACGGGAGGGACTTCATCGCCTTCGACAAGGACACCCTCTCCTGGACGGCAGCAGATACAGGGGCCCAAGCGACCAAGAGGAAGTTGGATCCTGACTTGGGCCAGAACCAGTACAAGAAGCACTACCTGGAGGAGACTTGCATTGAGTGGCTGCAGAGATACCTGGACTATGGGAAGGAGACTCTGCTGAGGACAGGTGAGGAGGGGCAGTGGGGTGGGAAGGGGGGCTCAGGGGGGCAGTTTCCCTACCAGCTCCCCTCCCCCCCTATAGTCTTCCATTCTGGACCAAACAGCAAACACTTTTCTTGGTGGTGGTGGCAGAGTGGAAGTTGCCAGGAGGGAACTCAGCTTAGCGGGCGGAACATGGCAGAGTGGTAGTTTGCACCCCAGGTTTAGTGAAAAGGTTGAAGGTCTGGGAGGAACCAGACGGTATGGATGCAAATAAGATTTGCAAGGAACTAGCTAGTAAAAGATATTGCCCTGTGTCCTCTATTCCCTTACGCATGCATATAAAAAAGGGTACCCAGTCATCAAAATGTTGTGAGCCCTGCCAGTTTGATTAACTGGTGGTGTTTGTGAAGAGGCAAGGAGGCTCATAAAACCACTTCACGTGGGACCTTCCTATTAACTTTGCTTAATAAAACAAACAGGAAGCGAGCCAACTCCTTACAATAACCAACTAAAGGATGGAAATCTATGTTTACATGTTATATGTTGTCTGTTATGTGTATGTGTGTCTGTTGTGTCTCTGTCATTTTGTTTTCCTTATGTAATTCAGTGATTTAAAAGGGCCAGAGAAAACCAGAAACAATTACAAAAATCCACTCTGAGAGCTTGGCAGGGGGGTTTTCCTGCTTGGCAGGGGGTTGGACTGGATGGCCCTTGTGGTCTCTTCCAACTCTATGATTCTATGATTCTATGATCTTAAGAGAGTTGTGTTTTAAAACTGGCCATCAGACTGCCCTTTCTTAAGTGCGCATAGTTTAAAACTGCAAGCTTGCTTCAAATTTTAGTTTAAAGAAGCTATTTGGACCTGATCAACTTAAACATGATATGTTTTAACCCTCGATTAGGAGCCGCCCAGAGTGGCTGGGGAAACTCAGCCAGATGGGTGGGATATAAGTAATAACTTAATATTTTATTAAATATGATACTGAGGTGTGCAAATATTTATTATTCAAGAGAGGCTCTGATAACGCAGCAATTTGAGGGCTCCCTTGGGCAAAAACTGGAGACCACCGCCAAAGTTAGGAGCAAAAAGCAGCCAGTAGGCTTGGTCTTTATTGGAGAAAATACTGTCGCGACAGGGCTCCCACTCCTCAGCACGAAGGAAAGATGGAAGCCCCGAGAAGGAAGTGTCCCCAACTTTTATTGCCTCCCCCCCTCACATAGAGATACACCCCCAAATTACATCAGACTACATTAAAGAACTTCAGGACGGGAGGGGCTAGGAGCAGAAATCTGAGTGGTTTCGCACCTGGGCTACCCCTCCCGGTGGTGCAGTAGGAGAAGACAAAAGGTGTTATTGCCCCAGGGTAGGGCTGAGCACAGTCTCATTGAGTGGAATCCACTAAGAAACGGCAGTCCTTTATTAAACAGATTTCCTTGTCTGGCGAAGTTGAGGCGGGAAGGTCCAGTCTTCCTGTGAACGTGGTGTCACGCTTGGCAGATCATGGAGGAGGGTGAACAATCATGGAGGATGAAGCCCTGAGTCTGCCCTGTTATTTGCTAGTGGCGGGGTTTCATAAAACAAGTCCGAAAAGGCACATAAAGATAGAGCGGATACATTGTATATAAAGAAGTTGCTACATTGTGATTGGATTAGTCACGGCTGAGTGAATACGGAAACAATGTATTTGCACCTTGTTAGAGCTGTCAACCCCTTCATGGATCACTGCCTTGTCGTGGCGAAGGGGCTTGAATTACTCAGGGAAGCTATGGACAGGTCAAGATGGACAGGTCATAGTGGAGAGTTTGGACCAAACGTGATCCACCTGGAGAAGGAACTGGCAAGCCGCTCCAGTATCCCTGCCAAGAAAACTCCATGGACAAAGACAACAGGCATATAAAAGATATGACGCTGGAAGATGAGCCCCTCAGGTCGGAAGGCGTCCAACATGCTACTGGGGAAGAGCGGAGGACAAGTACAAGTAGATCCAGAGCTGATGAAGCGGCTGGGCCAAAGCCGAAAGGACGCTCAGTTGCGGATATGCCTGGAAGCGAAAGGAAAGTCCAATGCTGTAAAGAAAAGTATTGCATAGGAACCTGGAATGTAAGAACCATGAACCTTGGTAAGCTGGATGTGGTCAAAAATGAGATGGCAAGAATAAACATTGACATCCTAGGCATCAGTGAACTAAAATGGACAGGAATGGGCGAATTCAGTTCGGATGACTATCATATCTACTACTGTGGGCAGGAATCCCGTAAAAGAAATGGAGTGGCCCTCATAGTCAACAAAAGAGTGGCGAAAGCTGTACTGGGATGCAATTTCAAAAATGATAGAATGATCTCGATACGAATCCAAGGCAGACCTTTTAACATCACAGTAATCCAAGTTTATGCACCAACTACCAGTGCTGAAGAAACTGAAATTGACCAATTCTATGAAGACTTACAACACCTTATAGAAATGACACCAAAGAAGGATGTTCTTCTCATTATACCAGGAACAAACTCAGTTGGTCTCTAAGGTGCTACTAGAAAGAATTTTCGATTTTGTTCTTCTCATTATAGGGGATTGGAATGCTAAAGTAGGGAGTCAAGAGATAAAAGGAACAACTGGCAAGTTTGGCCTTGGAGATCAAAATGAAGCAGGGCAAAGGCTAATAGAGTTCTGTCAAGAGAACAAGCTGGTCATCACAAACACTCTTTTCCAACAACACAAGAGACGACTCTACACATGGACATCACCAGATGGGCAACATCGAAATCAGATTGATTATATTCTCTGCAGCCAAAGATGGAGAAGCTCTATACACTCAGCAAAAACAAGACCTGGAGCTGACTGTGGCTCAGATCATCAGCTTCTTATAGCAAAATTCCAGCTTAAACTGAAGAAAGTAGGAAAAACCACTGGGCCAGTAAGATTCAATCTAAATCAAATTCCTTATGAATACACAGTTGAAGTGAAGAACAGGTTCAAGGATTTAGATTTGGTGGATAGAGTACCTGAAGAACTGTGGATGGAGGCTCGTAACATTATACAGGAGACAGCAACGAAAACCATCCCAATGAAAAAGAAATGCAAGAAAGCAAAGTGGCTGTCCAATGAGGCCTTACAAATAGCGGGGGAGAGAAGACAAGCAAAATGCGAAGGAGATCGTGAAAGATACAGGAAATTGAATGCAGATTTCCAAAGAATAGCAAGGAGAGACAAGAGGGCCTTTCTAAACGAGCAATGCAAAGAAATAGAGGAAAATAACAGAATGGGAAAAACCAGAGATCTGTTCAAGAAAATTGGAGATATGAAAGGAACATTTCGTACAAAGATTACCACAATTAAGGACAAAAGTGGAAAGGACCTAACAGAAGCAGAAGACATCAAGAAGAGGTGGCAAGAATACACAGAGGAATTATACCAGAAAGATATGGAGGTCTCATACACCCCAGGTAGTGTGGTTGCTGACCTTGAGCCAGACATCCTGGAGAGTGAAGTCAAATGGGCCTTAGAAAGCCTTGCTAACAACAAGGCCAGTGGAAGTGATGATATTCCAGCTGAACTATTTAAAATTTTAAAAGATGATGCTGTTAAGGTGCTACACTCAATATGCCAGCAAGTTTGGAAAACTCAGCAGTGGCCAGAGGATTGGAGAAGATCAGTCTACATCCCAATCCCAAAGAAGGGCAGTGCCAAAGAATGCTCCAACTACCGCACAATTGCACTCATTTCACACGCTAGCAAGGTTATGCTTAAAATTCTACAAGGCAGGCTTAAGCAGTATGTGGACCGAGAACTCCCAGAAGTGCAAGCTGGATTTCGAAGGGGCAGAGGAACCAGAGACCAAATTGCAAACATGCGCTGGATTATGGAGAAAGCTAGAGAGTTCCAGAAAAACATCTACTTCTGCTTCATTGACTACGCAAAAGCATTTGACTGTGTCGACCACAGCAAACTATGGCAAGTTCTTAAAGAAATGGGAGTGCCGGATCACCTCATTTGTCTCCTGAGAAATCTCTATGTGGGACAAGAAGCTACAGTTAGAACTGGATATGGAACAACTGATTGGTTCAAAATTGGGAAAGGAGTACGACAAGGCTGTATATTGTCTCCCTGCTTATTTAACTTATATGCAGAATTCATCATGCGAAAGGCTGGACTGGATGAATCCCAACCGGAATTAAGATTGCCGGAAAAAATATCAACAACCTCAGATATGCTGATGATACTACCTTGATGGCAGAAAGTGAGGAAGAATTAAAGAACCTTTTAATGAGGGTGAAAGAAGAGAGCGCAAAATATGGTCTGAAGCTCAACATAAAAAAACTAAGATCATGGCCACTGGTCCCATCACCTCCTGGCAAATAGAAGGGGAAGAAATGGAGGCAGTGAGAGATTTTACTTTCTTGGGCTCCATGATCACTGCAGATGGTGACAGCAGTCACGAAATTAAAAGACGCCTGCTTCTTGGGAGAAAAGCAATGACAAACCTAGACAGCATCTTAAAAAGCAAAGACATCACCTTGCCGACAAAGGTCCGTATAGTTAAAGCTATGGTTTTCCCAGTAGTAATGTATGGAAGTGAGAGCTGGACCATAAAGAAGGCTGATCGCCGAAGAATTGATGCTTTTGAATTATGGTGCTGGAGGAGACTCTTGAGAGTCCCATGGACTGCAAGAAGATCAAACCTATCCATTCTCAAAGAAATCAGCCCTGAGTGCTCACTAGAAGGACAGATCCTGAAGTTGAGGCTCCAGTACTTTGGCCACCTCATGAGAAGAGAAGACTCCCTAGAAAAGACCCTGATGTTGGGAAAGATGGAGGGCACAAGGAGAAGGGGACGACAGAGGATGAGATGGTTGGACAGTGTTCTCGAAGCTACTAACATGAGTTTGGCCAAACTGCGAGAGGCAGTGAAGGATAGGCGTGCCTGGCGTGCTCTGGTCCATGGGGTCACGAAGAGTCGGACACGACTGAACGACTGAACAACAACAACAACAAGAGCTGTCAAAACAGCGAGCCTGCAGTACCAGCGAGCTGGCCACCAGGGGCGCTGTTCCGTAACATCGTTTTATGAATGGAGAGATCGGAGATAGGACAAGAAGCGGGATCTTCGGGCCTATCTTCCCTTTATCTACAGGGACGGCCATTCTAGGGGATACACGTGTATGGGTGTGCTTGTGAGACTTGTATGTATGTGTGTGTGTGGGGGTTCCTACAACAGCTCAAAAAGTGTCCCTCCAAGTGGTAGGAAAATCCCCTGAAGGGGTTTGACTGTGTTCTGAGAGGGGGATTGCCCCCCCTTCCCTTTGCAACTAAACAGGAAAGAAATCTGTACCTAATGAGAAATGTTTAGTTGCAACTTAAGTTTATGAGAGCTAGTCTACTATTGTGTTCTAGTCTACTTTGGAATGTGCTGTGAATTTAGCCTAATGTTTCTGCTGCAGACAGCCAAGTTGAGTATAACTGCTCTCGCAAGCTAAACTGCAGTGCCTGTAATTTCATTAAGCCTTAGGTAGGTTCCCCTTTGAGAGAGAAATGTGGTTGCTGTTGTTCTGAGGAATTGTTATGACTATATGCCTATGAAAATATGGTGTTCCTTCTAGGAAAAGTGTTATTAAGGGTAGAAGCTTCCATAGCCAGCAATTGTCTATCTGAGTCCAGTTTTAACTTTGATTTGGTTGGACAGAAGGGTTATTGTAAGGCTCCCAATATCAGTCTGTAAGATCAGCCAGGATTAACTAGCCCTTTTCTTGGAAAATGCCCCTTCAGTTTCTGTCTCTTTCTGGTCCCTAGGTCCCCAAATCGGAGTTTGCCCAGGTTCTCCTTTTGAGTTTGTCAGCCTTAGAAATTGGCCATAGCTTCTTAAGTGTGCACAGTTTAAAAAAAAAATGTGTGAGGGCTTGATCAACCCAAAAACATGGCAAATATTGGAATGGGTGGAAGTGGTGTGTAAAGATTTGTTGTTTTAAAGAGACTGTAGAAGGCCATTTTTCCCCCTCCAAAGAGTAAAAGAGGGTGTGTGTGTGTGCTTACCCCTTTTCCTGCAATAAAGGGGAGCAGGCAGAAAAGGGGGGATTTGTAACTTTGAATTTTTATATAAAACTTTGAACTTGTGAACTCAGTGTTCAATACACAATTTTTCCTGCTGCAGAAGTCTTAAGTTTTACAAGATAAACTGCAGTGTCTGATTTTCATCAGCCTTAAGCCTTAAAAAAAAGAGGTAGTACAAAACTTGTGAACCCTGTAATTTAGGGTGTTGGACTGGATGACCTCAGGGTCCCTTTCAACACTTTATAGCTATGTGGAAGGCCATGTGTCTGCAAGCATTGGAGGGTAATTTTTAAATCCTGGTGTGGTGGTGGTTGAAATTCAGCCCAGCTTTGCCTTTTGGTAAAGAAAGGTGGAAATGTTGGCTTTCAGAGTTAAGAGTAGAATGTTTTTGTTTGTTTTTTTAAAAGGAGTGATTATCTAAGTTTTTACCATTTCACCTATTATTTTAAGTTTTAAAGCTTAAGAGCCATTTTCCCATACATGAGGGGGCAGAGAATTTAGTCTGCCTGGCTGAAATAACTGAAAATATTTGAATTTTATGAATTCTGACTCTCTGGCCATTTTTACTCACATATAAGGGAGCAGGTATTCTGCTAAATGACCAGAGGGTGTGCACACAAAATAATGATAGCCCACATTTTAATAGAGATCTGTACCCCAAAACCTATAAAGGAGGCATAGCTCCCAATTTATCCTGCCACAGATTTGCACCTTTGGTCAAAGTACCCCCCCCCCCCAGGGACAATCACTGGGCAAATGCTTCCTTTAGACTATGCAAACGCAGGCTATTGTTCTTACCAGTGGGTACTCAGGATGTACCTTCCGATACTTACCTTTCATTTACATTTCACTGCATTTACATTTCACTCCTAAACATTACCTCTATGTTAATCTTGTATAACATTAATGTTACGGAAATTATGGGGGGGGGGTCACCTAAGCAAAGTCTCTTCCCGAGTAAACTCATTTGGGGTATGGAGTGATGCCCTTAAGGGGACCCATCTCTCTGCCATGATCCAGTAGGCGAGAGACCACGTACACAGGGAAATGCCTCAGCAGGTAATCTCTGGGTGCTTCAGGCTAATATCCCTCAACCAGAATCCCATTGTTCTCTCCCAGATAAGTGCTCAAGGTATCCTTGCCAATACTTAACACCCAATTCACATTGGCCCAGGGCTATCTCCCTGATATTGCTCTGTTTCCCCCATATGCTAATCTTGTCTTTCCTATATGTCAATCATGTATAACCCTTCCCTTTCGTGATGTAGTGATGATGTAGTAATGATGTTTCCAAACTGTATTCTGGGATATGATAGGAGTTTTTAAAAGTTCTTGTAACGCTGCTCTGGGTGTGCAGTTTGACTGTAACCTATTGCGCAATAAACCCTGTCTTGTCCTTGCTCCAGTGGCTGGACTTCTTTTATTTAACTCCGCAGAAACCAGTGGGCTTATCCCTAAGGGCCAGGTGGCTGGGCAGTTCCACACCTGGGATTTTTCCGTTACAGGAGAAAAGGGGTGTCATTTTAGACTATGATGGGGGGAGTTTAAAAACAGCCCCATTCCTACTCCAGGGGAGGCTGCTGCCGTGGAGAAAGGAGATGGGCCCTTTTAAACCTCAGGGGACCCTTTCAGGGCAGGTGGGGGGACTATAAAAGGAGCTCTGTCTTTTCCAGGGCTGTTGGCTTTGTTCACTAACTATTGAGCTGGAAAGTCCTGGAGAACAGAGAGCAGTGAGTCTCGCATTTCTTCCCCCTCAAGAGAGGAACCACGATCAGCTCCCTGGGACAATCTTGGAACCACAAGTAGTGTTAGAGCTTTTCAAGATGATAAATGAATTTAATTTGTACCCAGTCCTCCCTCCCAAAGGAGTCTCCTTTGGCAAAGAAAGGATAAAACATCTAAAAACAGTTCCACCATAGACACTGACTGGGGAAGTTGCCAGGGGAGGTTGAGGAATCCATTTTTTTCACAGTTCTTTTTAATTTCTGCAGATGTGAGGAGATTCTTACTCTCTGGGAAGCAGGCCTAGATTGTCCCTTGGGTTTGTGCTCTTAAAGAATACAGGATTCCTTCAGGCTCCCATTGTGGATGTTTATTTGTTAACCGCAATGTGCCCCTTTTTGCAGAGGCTCCGGAGGTGAAGGTGACCAGGAAGGCAGGCTATGACAACCTGGAGACCCTCATTTGCCAGGTCCATGGCTTCTACCCCAAGGAGATTGATGCCAACTGGATGAAGGATGGGGAGGTCTGGTATGAGGGCACCTCCCGAGGATTGGTCGCCCCCAACTCAGACGGGACCTACTATGTCCTGCTCAGTGTCAAGATCGACCCCGAGGAGAGGGACCGCTTCCGGTGCCGCGTGGAGCATGACAGCCTGGAGAAGCCTCTGGACGTGGCCTGGGAGGAGCCAGGTGAGAGACAGGCAGCAGGGAGGGGAAGGGGTGGGCTCTGGGAGGGGGATTTTCACCCAACTCCTCCCTTCAGCAACAGCACAGCTCAGATGGGGAACCCCCAAAATAGATCCTGCGTATGTCTTTGGAGGTAGTAATTGGAATCTGTAGATTTCAACAGAGATTGAGCCTTTTCCGGCAAGTGTCTCAAAGGCCTTAAATTCAAATTGGATATTGTAGGTAAAAATTGGCCGTCACCTTTTTGCCTTTAAGCCCAAGTAGTTGTGATGTCACATAACGTGGGCAGTTACTTTACTTCTTCTCAATCAAATGTGTCAGCACAGTGTGTGGAATAAAACTTAATTATGGCACCCTCCTGTGGAAGGAGACCCCCCCATTCCAATTTCATCTCTATAGGTACTTGTGGGCATCTTGGGAGGAGATGAGGGTTGTTTTGGGTCCCCCATCCCCGTTATCCACCCTCCCTGCAACCTCCCTGCATTTCACAAGCTCTGGTGTTAGGGTTGCCATGTTTTGAAGAGCAAAACAGAGGACACATTTGCCAACTTCTGCTTTTAACTTTGGATTTCTATGACGACTCTCATTTTAAATACCTCTATTATTTGTAAGCTATAGAGGCTGTGATATATTGCTAGTAACATTATTCTTAACTTTGAGCAACAAAATAACAATATTCAGCTATTTATTTGTTTGTTTTAATTAATTATCCTCTATTTAAAACCTGGACATTTTGCCTCCTTTTAAAAATCTGTCTGGACAGACATTTTAAATCTGGATAAGTGGGCGTGTCCAGGAAAAACTGGGCGTCTGGCAACAACATGCTTTTTCCTAAGGGTCTGTGCCTTCCCTGAAGGCCTGTTATTTTAAGTCTGAAATGGGAGGGCATGTTTAGGAAAAAGCAGGCGTATGGCAACCCTATACAAGATGCTTTTTCCTAAGGGTCTGTGCCTTCCCTGAAGGCCTGTAATGCTGGGCTCTGGGGGCTCCCCGAGGGGAGGGAATCCCTTCCTATCAGGGTCATGACAGAGAAAGTGCCTGAATAGGAGGAGTGTGTGATGAAACAGATGTGCCTGTCAACTGTCTTCCTTAAATAAATTGGTTATTTTGAAGACCTCTAATGCTGGACTCTGGTGGAAAAAACTCTGGGGCCACTACAGAGAGGACCTTGGCCTATAAGGAGAGGAAAAGAGGGCCTGCTTGGCACATGTAGAATCCTCCCGGGCTCATAGGTCAGCACCTCCACTCAAATCTCCTGCTTGAGGCCTTGGGGAGCTGCTGCCGCCAGTCTGAATAAAAATGTCTCTTGTCCCCTTTTAGTCAACCTGGGGCTCATTGTGGGAGCCGTTTTGGGTAACGTGGCTGCCATCTTGCTGGTCTCTGCAATCATCATCTTCTTCATCCGCAGTAAGTAAATCCTGAATGCGTTTGCTGCCTCTCATGTGTCCTTTGAACATTGAACCAAACTTCATGTTGGCCATTGAAGGGCAGTATAATAATAAATGAATGAATGAATGAATGAATGAATGAATGACACTGTGTTGAACTGAATAGGACTTACATCTGAGTAGACATGCCTAGAATTACACTATTAAAGTTCATTATTTATTCCCCCCCCCCCCGGCAAGTTTGAGGATTAGGGGCCTACTGGGAGTGAAATAATAATCTGAAAAGGAATGACTGAAGGGACTAGAGAATGTTTCCTTCCAGCATCTTGGAATTCGTTCACTACCTGGGTTTCATGTTGATTTTTAAATTTTAATTTTCTCACTTTTTCCTACTTCTTTGTAACATGAGTTCCTTGGAGGTGTTTGGAAGAGACAAGAGGAGCATGTGCTGGGAAGGTTTCAGCATCTGAGAGCCAGATTGTCGAAATGGGATTGTGTGGCCTCTGGAGGTCTCTTCCAGTGTGGTGTAGTGGTTAAGAGCAGTGGACTCGTAATCTGGGGAACCGGGTTCGCGTCTCCACTCCTCCACATGCAGCTGCTGGGTGACCTTGGGCTAGTCACACTTCTCTGAAGTCTCTCAGCCCCACTCACCTCACAGAGTGTTTGTTGTGGGGGAGGAAGGGAAAGGAGAATGTTAGCTGCTTTGAGACTCCTTCGGGTAGTGATAAAGCGGGATATCAAATCCAAACTCCTCCTCCTCCTCTTCTTCTCCAGCTCTGACCTTCTGCTTTTGTCTTCACAGGGAAACAGAGCGAGAAATTAGCCTACAAAGCCGCCTCAAGTGAGTGACTCCTTCCCTTTCTCTGTCTGACATATTTCCCCCGCTATGGAGCAGTAACAGGTTACAGACAAAAATTAACATAGTAGTGGCCTAGTCCTTAAGCGGCAGGAGTAAGAACCGAGGGTGCAGTGAGAGGGGGATCTCTGCTTGTTTACTACATCCTGAAGCTGAAGATTTGGTTGGTCGGCTCAAGTCTTGAGTGTGTCAGGAACCCTTCCCTCCAGATTCGGCACTACTCTCCCCCCACCTTCTGCCTTTCTGCCCCCTTCCTGCACAGATCGCACCCACCCCCGCTCTAGTCCCCCGCTGTCTCCATGCCAGGCTGGGCCCATCTCTCTTTGCCCTCCAACATCTGCTTCTCCCTCCAATGCTGTCCTTCAGCCCCCTTGCCTCTGGGCTGCCTGTCCCTGAACATCCCCAGATTGAGACTGATTTGATATGGTGTTGGAAGGAGGGAGAAGAAGGGCTGGGAGATGGGATCTCCCTCCTCAGGATCCTGACTCCTGTGTTTCCTCCCTTTTGCAGGAAGCGACCGGGGGTCTGACAGCTCCGACAGGTCCAACAGGGGTAAGTGAGGGTGTATGTGAGGCAAAGGGGGGCTGTTGCAGAAGGCTCCGCGGGGAACATCCTCAAATGGGGAAAAGCTTCTCCTGTTACCCACCTTGGGGGTTCCAAGTGTGACATTATCTGGAGTGTCCATTGAGCTGAAAAAAGCTCTTGTGACACATTCTGTCTGTCCATCTGAGCTCCACAGAGGATCCCCTCCATCTGAGAAATGGTTTCTACCCACAATCTGAATGACAGAGAGTCATATTTGTCTTCTGGAAAATGATTTCTCCTTCCACTATGACCACTTTGTGTCCTTCCGGTATTCCCCCATAGTGTACAGCTTGGCTCACTTGCTTGAGCTGCCCTCTGCAGGCATTTGCTCTGCAGGCCCAATTTGGTTTTGATCCAAGCAGATCTCAGGTCTGATTTGACATGATGAGGGATGGTGAGGCTGGAGTAGACGGCCTTTGGGTTCCCACTAGCTCTGTAATGCTGATGTCCCCACACCATGATGTTGGCTTAATTTTGAAAAACTCCTGTTCTTTATTTCTGCAGCTTTATACCAGCCTGGTGTGTGAGATGAGACCAGAAGGAGCCTGCCCAAGTTTGGCTGTGAATTGCAGAGGCTCAGAGCTCTTGCTGTCCTTCAATATTGTTTATGATGTTCCTTAATCCTGGCTCTCACCCATCCATTCTGACTCCAGCTGTAACTTGAATTTGAGGAGAATCATGTTTTTCTGATGGGATTTTGGCCAATTTTGCTTTGCAGTTGATTTTCAGAAATGTGTTTGTATTTATCAGAAATGTGCAGGATATGCACAACTAAAAGCTTTAAAAGGGGATGGGGAGATGGATCAGTGATTTTGATGGTTTCTCTTAGTTCTTTGTTGCTGTGGTTCCCTCCACAAGCTTTTCCCCAATCTTGTGTCACTAACTTTCCATCCAAATTGAAGGAAAGGCAACATTTGAGAACTGCTTTAGGTGTATTATGCGTGAAATAGGCTAAGTTGTTACTGCCGACCTGCCTCTTGGGCCAGCCAGCCAGCCTTTGGCTGTTGTTGTTCAGTCGTTCCGTCGTGTCCGGCTCTTCGTGACCCCATGGACGCCAGGCACGCCTATCCTTCACTGCCTCTCGCAGATTGGCCAAACTTAGCCTTTGGCTAAGTGGATGTAATGTCATGGAATGTATAAAAGCAGTCTAACTGCTCTGGCTGAGTGTTTTCAACCCACCTTCTGTGTGAGGAAGTGAAGAAACTGGCAGGGCAAGATGGTTGGTAGGGAGGAGGGATGGTTAGATGCTCAGGAATTGAAGCTGAAAGATAGAAGGAACAGAGTAGCTGAAGAGGGAGGCGGATTTCCTACAGGAGATGCGAGGGACTGATTCTGCTGACAGCCAAGGAGGAAGCCAGCAAGGAGAAGAGGCAGATCAGGAGCTTCATGGTCACAATTGGATCTGAAATAAGCAGCCCCTACTTTTTGGCTGCAGGCCTTCAGTTCATGAGACTTGTTGCCTGGTCCCCACAGCCTTCTAGGAGGGGTGACCCACTGAGAGTCAGACCGCATGGATTCTTCCGAACTAGTTTTGTTGCCTTCAATTTGCCTGATTTTTATCTCACCCATTCTTCCTTTTCCACCTGTGGCCCTTGAGGAACATATTTTTCCTCTCTGCGGTTTCCACCATGTGATTCCCACCATCTTCTTTCCCGCCT
Source organism: Lacerta viridis (assembly GCA_900245905.1). NCBI lineage: Eukaryota > Metazoa > Chordata > Lepidosauria > Squamata > Lacertidae > Lacerta > Lacerta viridis. The sequence continues at coordinate 129,856 of OFHU01002366.1, read as the reverse complement.
CTTACTTAAGGAGACTCTTTCGTAGAAATAAGAATGCAATAACTCTCTTAAACCTCCAGGGGCCCCAGGACTCTTCTTGCCTAACCCAACGGATTTGCTGCACCTTGCTTTGATGACACTGGATATAATAATTATTATTATTCCTTTTGTAATATCCGTTTGACTGAAATAAACAAAGGTGGCCCCCTTCTTCTTTAGTCGTTCTTTCCATCTTATCACAGGAATTCCAGAGATTTTGAAGTTCCTGAGAATATTCACAGACTCTGGCAGGGAGGTGCCAATAATTGGTCTTCATTTGTAAAGTGGCTGAAGAAATAGTGTCCAAAGCAAGATGGAGACATAATCTCTGGTTTAGCAGGGGTGGGATTAAGTTAAATGAGGCCAAGAGGGTCTGGGGTCTGTTCAGTGCCTGGATGGAGGACCACCTGGATGCTGCCTTTGGTTGCAGGACGAAAGAAAGGAGGGTTGGGAATATAATAAAAGAAATATGTAGATATCTGATCTGGGGCAGGGTGTGGTGGGAGGTGACCAAGGCAGGGTTGCCCTGAAAGTCCGCAATCCGAGGAGGAAGTTCTCCCACTGAGATGAAAAGTAGATCCCCCAAAATATTTATTTTAAATTTTTATCCCACTCTTCCAAAGGAGCTCAGGGCAGCACACATCAAAATGTTAAAACAATACCATTTAAAATGAGCTAATCTTTCTCCCTCCACCCTTGATATAAATCCCTGGTGGGGAGAGGGATGCCATTTTGGGGTCCGCCTCAGGTGTCAAAATGTATTGAGCTGGCCTTGGTGTGTGAGTTATGCTATGTCCAGTGGGTCTTGGCAGAAAACAAGGAGATATTGGAGCACTGCAAATTATTTGCACATGCGCAGATAATAGTACATTGAGGCAACACATGGAGAACTGCACGGATGGTTGCAAAGCATCCCGAATTGTTATTTCTGTATCAGTATTATTTTATTGTATAATCTTAGAAGGTTGTAGACTGGGACCTTTTTTTTTGGCGACACATGTTAACATTTAAGCAGCTCTACCAGGTCCTTGCATCGGTAAGTGGGGCAGGTGGGGGTGGGTGCCCACCTTGAAAACAGGCCTCTGTGGGGAGGGGATCAAATTTTTATTTTTAATTTCATTTTCAAAAATTGAAATAGAGAGAATATTTAAACCCCCCTCCTTCCCACCTCTTCCGCTGCCCCACTTACAACTTCATACCAAATACAGCATGCATACATATACTACCATATGACTTCCCTTCCACACTTTTCCTGGTTCCTTTGCTTTTCTGCTAATCTGCGTAATCCACATCTTTTTAATCATCCAATTTGTTATCTATTAAATGCTCTCTTATCTATTTCAACTCTGCTGGATTTACACGAGACCTGCTAAGCTATGTCTTTCTCTATACTGGTTCTTGAAATATTCAGTAAACATTATCCATTCCTCCTTATATTTGTTTTTTCTTATCCTGTTCGTCAGACCAGCCAGTTCAGTACATTCGAACATTTTTCACTGCCATTCTTCCTGAGTGGGTCCTATCCTTGTTCTCCTCCTTTGTGCCAATAAGGTTCTAACTGCGGCAGTGGCGTATTGTAATAAACTCTCTTGTTTTGGGGGGACCTCCGTCGTTAGCATCCCCAAAAGGAAAATCTCAGGTGTTTTGGGGAAAGTTTTCCAGTATCTCTTTAAATTCATTATATATATTTTCCCAATATTCCTTATTTTACATGACCACCACATGTGAATAAAAGATCCCTCAAATTCATTACACTTCCAACACATACCATTTTCTTCTTTAGACATTTTCACCAATCTGGTGGGTGTTAAATACCATCTGTGGGCCATATTCATCATACAGTATTTTCTTTTATCACATAACTTGCCGTAAGATTCATATTTATTTTCCACAACTTTCCCCATAATTCATGATCAATATTGTGACCCACATCTTGTGCCCACTTGATCCTGCTAAATTTCCTCTTTTGTTTCCCACTCCAACAGCAGTTTGTACATTTTTTATGGTAATTTATATTTGTATCTAATAGGTCTTTGATAAACTGAGACTTTGGTCCTGCAAAGCAATTTCCCCTATCTATCATAAACAATTCATTAATTTGATGTACCTGTAGTTAATTGGTAACCAGATTTCTTAATTCCTCAAGATTTCTCAGTTTTGGTTCCTGTCCTGTAAGATATAAAATTTCACTGTGAGTTAACCACTGCTTATCCATATTTGTTCATTTCCTGGTCATAGCTTCCACTGGGGATATCCACAGTGGTGTTTTTCTTTCTAATAAGTTGCTATACTTTCCCCATACTCTAAATAGTGTTTTTTTTCTAATTATGTGATTTGTAAAAGTTTTGTATAATTTCGCTTTTCCATGCCATAGGCAGGCAGGCACCCACTTGCACCAATTCCAAATATGTGACATATGGGAGAAGCTCGAGCATTTCTCCCCTTAACCTGTGACTTGCTTCAACTGTTCCCTTGAAGTTACAGGTAGGTAGCCCGTGTTGTTCTGCCATAGGAAAAAAATAAAATTAAAATTCCTTCCAGTAGCACCAGCACCTTAGTGACCAACTAAGTTTGTTCTTGGTATGAGCACACGAAAGCTCATACCAAGAACAAACTTAGTTGGTCTCTAAGGTGCTACTGGAAGGAATTTTTTTATTTTTTTATTTTGTTTTGGTCCCTTGAAGGATTTCCTAGAAATCACCTGATTTCCGTTTCAACTGGGGAAGAAAGCAGCCGGGGGGGGGGGCAGAGGATTGCAAAAAGGGGAAAGCAAGAAAATACAACTAGAGACTGTGGAGAAATGGGTGAGGGTGTCTTGTGGCAGAGAGAGAGCGTGAGGGCAAGAAACAAACACACAAACAAACACCAGTGTTAATGAAGAATGAGTACTACCTCAGAAAAATCTGAGAAATGTCAGTCAGGCAGCCTGAGATGCCGTCACTTGAAATTCCTTTGCTAGCTTGGCATGCAAACGAAATTTAGATTATTGTAACTCGCCAAAGACTCTTTACTGCACCCTCAGCTATTCATCTTATAAGTAAAAATGAAAACCAACATTAGAAATAAAAAGGCCTTGTTCTGGGAACTGCCCTGGGACTTTCCAATCTGACTCAGAGGTTGCTGAGGGAGGCAGAAGGGGGCAAAGTCCCCTGGGAAACAATCCAGTTTGGAACGGAGAACCACACGAAACAGGGGCGTAGCAAGGGGGGGGGCGAGCCGCCCTGGGTTCCATAATGGAGGGGGTGACAAATTATCAAGGAACAATTTTTTTGGGGGGGAATTCTGAAAAAAAATGATTTTTTTTTTTAAAATGCCTGCTCTGAAAGTCTTATCTTACTATACTAGGGATTATATGGCTATATATGAAATTTCATGCATATCGGTTAATATCTTGACCCTCCTCCACCAAAATAGCTGTTCACTTGGCTGTTTTCCTATGTCATGAAGGCTGAAATTTCAGTTCAGTGGAGCACTTACTGTTCCCAACCCTAACCCTGTGGAAAGCCATCTAATTAATTTGATTTTGAGATGTTTTTAGGAGGTAATTTAATTATTGTTTGATTTTATACCAATGTTATGTATCTGATGTTAGCCACCCTGAGCCCGACTTTGGCTGGGGAGGGTGGGATATAAATAAAAGTTTTTATTATTATTACTTGTTATTATTCCTTTGTAAGAAAATATGAAATAACGTAAAACCATTTTTGCGGGGGGGGGTTGACAAGAAATTTTTCACACCGGGTACCACCTGACCTTCCCATGCCGGGGGGGGGGGGGTTTGACAAAAAATTTTTGCTCCCGGGTAGCAATTTACCTTGCTACGCCCCTGACACCAACGACGTTTTTTACGCCATAATCTATTTGTTAGCCTTTAAGGGGCAAGAAGACTCGTTGCTGTTTCCACACGATACCAAGAATGGGACAAAAATAACATCAGGAGAGATGTCCCTGCAGGGCCTGGTCTTGAGAGGTGGGAAAGCCTACAAGGATCCAGTGTGGGGCTGTGGTTTGACTGGGATATGGGAGCCTGGGAGACCTGGGTTCAAATCCCCATGAAACTCTCTCAGGGACCTTGGGCCTGTCAGGGCTGTTATGAGGAGAACATGAATGCCACCTGAATATAAATATTCATTTTTTGAAGGCAGAGTCAGCTAGAGAGGAAGATGTCTTTTGCCTGCCAGGAAGAGGACCCAGGAGTCCTGGCTCCTGCCAAGTCTCCTCCCAAAGGGGACCCAGGAGTCCTGGCCACTTGGCCTTGAGGAATAGAGCTGTGTAGGTTCAGGGTTTTGTCCTGCATGCTGAGGGAGACGGGTCTTTCCAAGGAGAGGGGACAGGACAGGCCAAGAGGGACAAATGCCAAAGGTCTCCCCATCTGGGCACTGAGGGGCATCGTGTGGAGAAAGAAAACTTCTTCCCCTGAGTGACATTTCTGCCTGCCGATCTCCCCGTCAGGCAACCTGATCTGTGGGCTGCTGTGGTTTCTGTTTCTGCCTTGTTTGGCAGCTCTCCCTTGCACCCAAGGTCTCCTCTGCAGGGAGGGAAGTGGGGAGACTGAGGCAGCCCCACCCGGCCTGCTTGTTGGTACGGAAGCCATTTTGTAGAGGGCTGGCAGTGAAGCAGATAAGGAGGTGAAATGGCTGCCTCCTCTTTCCCGAAGGGGCTTCCTCAAGCAGCTGCTTTCGTTATTTGTTCATTTTCATGCCACCATTCCTCTAAATTGATTCAATGGTGGTTTAAAATCACATATCAAAGCTATCCAGCAGGAAAACAGAGCTACTGGCAATGTCTAAAGTCCTGAAAAATCGTTAAAAGTCTATGAAGAACAAAACGTTTTCCTCCTGGCCATTAGTAGTTGTCGTCCATTCCACTTCCACGAAGAAGGGAAAGGAGAGGGAGAAAAGTCTCCACAGAGGAGACCAGGGGAGGAGAAGGTGCCTCAAGCCACCAAGGACTTTCTAAAACAAGACTAGGACTTTGAATTGAACTCAGAACCAGACAAATAGGCAGAGGGCTCTTTCGGCCCTGCCAATATTTGGTCTAAATGAGCTGCGGCAGTGAAAATCCTGTCAGGTTTATCTTGTACCAGCCGAAGCATCCCTACTGTATTGGGGGGAAAACAACACATTTTACAATAATCCTGCCAGGAGGTTAGCAGAACATGGATCCTTGTGGGCAGACTATCCCTGTCCAGGAAAAACTAGATGGAGCAGGTGAAAAGTGAAGATGCCTCCAAATGGGGAGGAAGAGCAGAGCCATCGTGGCTGGGGACCATCCATAACCCTCTCCTCCTCCTCCTCCATGAATTAGTCTCTACCTCTTTTAAAGCCATCCAAGAGATATCCTGCAGTAACAGAACAAAATGTGAAGTATTTGACACATTTGTCGATGTTTAGGACGGGGCGAATGGCATTTCCCTTCTTAGCATTTGCACCTTGTTGGGGGAGGGGGGTTCAGCTTGTTGACCCTCATCCAGCCCATCACTGACTCTGGACGCTGGTCCAGCTGCCCCCCAGTCCCTCCCTCTTTGCAAATGATTAAGGGGACTGTTTTCTTCATATATGCTTTGAATATACTGTCACACAGCACCCCAGTCTCTGAGAGGGGCAAGATTCCAGGGGATCCAAGCATTTACACAGAGAGTTTGGTTTCCTTAGAAGGAGGGACGGAAGAGACGGCTGTGTCTTTAGGGTGTGGGGTTTATTTCCACCTGTATACCACCTGAGCATTTGATGGAGGGGCTCACAGCATTCACCCCGCAGGAGTCACAGCCTTGGCATCCAACAGAAATCAAGCCTGGCGCTGAAACAGCTTCTCCACCTGCAGACTCCTCTCAGCCCAGCTCATGCACAAGGGCCAAACTTTCTGACTTTCTAACTACCAGGCAGTTTGGGGTGAGAGCAACTTTTTTGGTTATACTGGTGAGGGTGCTTAGGTGACATCTACGGCCACCATCTCACTGAAATAGTTCAACAATGGATCCCTCCATTAGATTTCAACCATGGCTGGATCCAGGACCCCAGGAATTAGAAGGGACTCAGGTATCCTGCAGACTAACCCATCCCCAAACTGACAATAATACTTTGGCATCAGACAAGGGGAAATATGGGTGATAGAGATCATGCAGCTTGCCCTTTTCATGCAGCTTGGGAAAAAGAGAACTCCCAAATAATTCTTTAGCTTCAGACTGCACACAGCCCCCCCCCAATAAATCAAAAGCTTCCTTGTACCTGGGCAAGGAGCAGCCACTACTTGTCTCTTTCCTGATTTCTTGGAAAAGGCAGCAGCTTCTGTGTGTGTCCCATCCTTAGCTCATGTTTCAAACATTCAGGCTTCTGCAAGTGGGATGTGGGCCAAGCACTCTCTGGGCCAAGCACTCAGCCTTTGCTCAGGGCCTTCCAGAAGAGGTTTGGCAGCCGCTGGGTGTTGCTGACTGTGCAGAGGGGGCCTCCCCAACCCCGACACCCCTGGGCCTGCAGGCTTAGAGGGTCCAAGGCAGGGGGAGAGTCACTCATGATGACAGAAGGAAGTAGAGATATGTGGAGATATAAAATGCCCCCTTTAAAAAACACATAGGAAAGGAAATTGTGGCAAGCTGGTGGGCTCTGGCCTGAGCATGTGCTGATAGCAAACCTGTTTGTCAGTCTCCCAGCACCTGCTGCGCTTCTCTGTGTGGTGTCCCTCTGTCTGTCTCTCTCTCTGTGTGTTTTGACCTCAACCCTGAGGTTCAGTCCTAGTTGTAACACTGAGCATTTCTTTACAAGGCAGACAGTTAACCGCTGAAACCCCCTGCCACTAGATAGAGGGACGCAGGAGAAGAGCCGGGCTGCTGGATCAGCCCAAGGGGCCCATCGAGTCCAGCACGGTGGTCTCCCAGTGGCCACCCAGATTCCCCAGTAAGGAAGCATGCAAGGAAGACGGGAGGGAGGGACACCCAGCGAGTGGGATGGTAACGCATTTCCTGCCTCTGACAGTGGAGGAAGAAGGGAGCTATCAGCCATCCGAGGGCTTCTTAAAAAGAGGACCCAGGAGGCTGCCTTGCACTGACTCTGCCCTCGAGTCCATCTCCTGCAGGATCTCACAGCCCCTCCCCCCAGTTTCAGAGAGGGGGGCATTCCCAGACCCCCCTGGAGATGCGGGGATTGAACCGGGGGGGGGGTCCTCCCCTGGCAACCCCCCTCCGCCCTCCCTGCAGGGTAGGTCAGGAAGAGCTGCCAGGGGGAGGGAGGGAGGGAGGGAGGGAGGGAGGCGGCCATTCCCAGGGAGGAGCTGGAGACTGGAGTCACTTTCTCTTTCCCTCTCCAGCCTCGCTCCCAAACTTGCGCCTCGAGTTCTGCCCGGCAACCGCTGCCGCCGTCTGCGCGCAGATTTCCGATTGGCGGAATATTTCTCCCTCACCCAATCCCGGCTCCCGCTGCTGATGGTTCCGCAGGCGGGGCAGAGAGCGGGACTCAGAGCGACGGAGGGAGCGGAGGGAGAAGGACGTCGCTGGAATAAGAGGAGGAAAAGGGAGCTTCGTTTTGGGGGAGATGGGGGTCCTCCTCCGCTGGCCCCCGTTGATCTTGTGGGCGGCTGCCCACCTGCTGCTGCTCCTGGACTTCGCAGGTAAGCACTGTGCTCTGGGGCGGGGGAAGGAAATCATTCGCACTCAGCCCTCTTTGTGAATTGTATTTCGTGGGCACTGAAAGGGGCGATCGGGGAGTTTCTTGTCCGAAGTGGAGCCGGATCCCTTTCCAAACATCTTTTTCAATTCCTAGGACTTGTGGCTTGTTTTGTATGCCGTCCGGAGCAGGGTCCGCTTCACTCTTTGGCTCGTAGCTCAAGCGAAAAACGAAACAAAGCTTGAAGGTGTTGGCAGGATTAATGGTGGGGAAAGTGACTCCGATGTCCCGTCCCCCTGCAGCTTCGTGTTGACTCTGGTTTGTGTGTTTGTGTGTGAGTGAGACAGACAGACAGACAGATAGATACAGTACAGTGTCTCTCCTCTTCTATATTTTACCTTCCCTCTTCTGATTTAATTCTCAGCCGCTCTGAAAACTCAAATAAAAACTCAGGAGACCAGCCTGGGGGTGGGAGCTGGACGCGTGTAGAGCTGACTTCATTGCGGGGGGAAACGTCTGAATTCGGGGTCGCCACCCGCAATTCCCAATCCTGTTATGTTCTGGAATTCCCTTTCACCGGCAAATTACTCATCAGGTTCTCCTGCTTTACAATTGTAACTCCCCCATTCCCACCCCCGAAAACCCTTTCCTGTTGCCTGTCAGAATTTTGTAAATTATGCTTCTCTGTGCCGTTTCTGTACAGCCCCTTGCAGTACGTTTTGTACATGCCAAGTAGTTTAGGATGAAGGGCATAAGCAACTCCTGAGAAACAAGTGGGGGCCCCCACCCTGCAGCCCGGTTCCCCTTGAATACCCCCTCCTTTTAGATCCCCCCCCAAAAAAAATAAACCAAAAAGGTTGGAGTCTCTGCCTGGCTTTTGGAGCTGCTAGACATGAATTGCCCTAGCTCAGAATATTCCTGCTCCCCCTCCCCACCAATTAACTGGCTCTTCATACTATTCAAGTGTTTCACACTATTAAATTCTGAATTCCACATTCCTTTGGTGTTTTTCTCCTTTTGCGATTGCCACTCATTTTTTGTTTAACTAAAAAAATGTATATCCTGCTCGATTGTGGTAAAAACTCTTATTGATTTACAGGAAATAGTAAAATAATAAAAACAGTTGAAAGCATTACAAAATAATTAAAATTAGATAGGTTTGCCCAAAGAAAAGTGGTCTCTTGTGAGACCACCTTATTCTTCATGGGGAGGTAGAAAGATATGGAGATACCAGCAGGGCATTTTGGGTGGTGGGAAGGGGGAATATGATGTTGAGATTATGTGGGAATTCTCCTTGACCTCTGCTGTTTATGAGATGAGGGAGACAATATTTATTTTGCTCTCTGGTCCTCTTTATTGAAGAATATGATTATCTAGTTTGGGTTGATTGGTTATTTTCTTATGTTTATGCCCCCCCAAATATTGTTTGCTTTTATTGTAAATAGTTTTTGGGGTTCTCTAATGGAAAATGGTATGAATATAATATTATCATTAGTTTAATACTGGTAGTTGCTTGTTGCATAAAAATTCTCAAAGTAACTTAAAACTTTAAGAACTAAAGAGTAAGACCTGTTATTTCTCTGTAAAACCCTCTCCATATGGGGGGCTGCCCCCTCACTGCGTCTGCCACAGGGCTGGGCAGGGGGGCTTTGGGAGGGCAAAGGGTGGTGGAGACACCTGGTTCCTTCAAGTTCCTTCTCATTTTGGGGTCTCACGTGTGACTCATTCTGTGGCTCTTTGTCTCCCAACCACTGAGCAGAACATCCTGTGTTGTTTATCCAGATGCCACAACCAGAGGCAGCCTTGCTCTGAGCTCTTGTGGTTTGAACTGGGGGAAGCCCTTGTCCTAGGAGGGGGGCAGGGGCGTCGCAGGGGGGGGCGGAGGGGCTTATTTATTTATTTTTTAATTTTTTTTTAAAAAAGGTTATTTTCGGCACTGCCGGGGGGGAGCCGCAGGGGCGGCCAGCGGGGAGGGGCCCGCAAAGACTCCTGAATCCGCCGCCCGGCACCCCCGGGGGCGGGGCGTCGCATGCGTCATGACGTCATGACGCACGCACGCCCCGCCCCCCAGGGGTGTCTCTTGGCTTCCCGCCCCCAGCAGCCAAGGGGCTAAGAACGCCCCTGGAGGGGGGTCTGGGATGTGGGTCCCATTTGATCTTGCCTGAAAGGAAACCGAGCTGGAGGGATGTAGCAGAGTCGACACACCTCCAAGGTGTACGTAATTCAAGCAAACTGATCTTGCAGGTTTACGATTCCTTGCGCTCTGTTTTCCACCGTGGGAACTCCCTCAGAAGGTGGTAGATTCTCCTTCCTTGGAGGTATTTTAGCAGAGGTTGTATGGCCTTCTGCCATGGATGCTGCAGTTGAGATGCCTCCATTGCAGGCGGTGGGGCCCTCAGGGTCCTGTCTGATTTTTATTTTAGTTTCCTAGTTGTTTTGAGATGAGTCACTGGCCGAACTCAAGCGGGCTTCTTCCTCTTTGAGGGTGAAGTTGTCCAAATGCATTCAGCACAATTTTCACAGGGGTATGATGGGTCCTCAAGGTCCACCTCTTTCCCTATGAACCTACCTGGACCCTGAGATCATCTTCTGAGGCCCTTCTTTGTGTGCCTCCACCTTGAGAGGTCTGGAGGGTTGCAACACGAGAACAGGGCCTTCTTTGCAGTGGCTCCCCGTCTGTCACCTTCATTATACACCTTTAGACGCCAGGCAAAAATGTTCCTTTTTAACCACACCTTTGATTTATTTGATTGACATCCTTTTAAAATGTGGGTGGGTTTTTTTGGGGGGAGTATTGGGTTGTTGTTTATATTTTGATTGAATATTTTGTGGTTTTATATTTTGATTTTGTTCTGTGAATAGTCCTGAGACTTCTGTTATAGGGCGGTTTAACAATTCAATTAATAATAATGTTGTTGTTGTTCAGTCGTTCAGTCGTGTCCGACTCTTCGTGACCCCATGGACCAGAGCACGCCAGGCACGCCTATCCTTCACTGCCTCTCGCAGTTTGGCCAAACTCATGTTAGTAGCTTCGAGAACACTGTCCAACCATCTCATCCTCTGTCGTCCCCTTCTCCTTGTGCCCTCCATCTTTCCCAACATCAGGGTCTTTTCTAGGGAGTCTTCTCTTCTCATGAGGTGGCCAAAGTACTGGAGCCTCAACTTCAGGATCTGTCCTTCCAGTGAGCACTCAGGGCTGATTTCTTTGAGAATGGATAGGTTTGATCTTCTTGCAGTCCATGGGACTCTCAAGAGTCTCCTCCAGCACCATAATTCAAAAGCATCAATTCTTCGGCGATCAGCCTTCTTTATGGTCCAGCTCTCACTTCCGTACATTACTACTGGGAAAACCATAGCTTTAACTATACGGACCTTTGTCGGCAAGGTGATGTCTCTGCTTTTTAAGATGCTGTCTAGGTTTGTCATTGCTTTCCTCCCAAGAAGCAGGCGTCTTCTAATTTCGTGACTGCTGTCACCATCTGCAGTGATCATGGAACCCAAGAAAGTGAAATCTCTCACTGCCTCCATTTCTTCCCCTTCTATTTGCCAGGAGGTGATGGGACCAGTGGCCATGATCTTAGTTTTTTTGATGTTGAGCTTCAGACCATATTTTGCGCTCTCTTCTTTCACCCTCATTAAAAGGTTCTTTAATTCTTCCTCACTTTCTGCCATCAAGGTAGTATCATCAGCATATCTGAGGTTGTTGATATTTTTTCCGGCAATCTTAATTCCGGCTTGGGATTCATCCAGTCCAGCCTTTCGCATGATGAATTCTGCATATAAGTTAAATAAGCAGGGAGACAATATACAGCCTTGTCGTACTCCTTTCCCAATTTTGAACCAATCAGTTGTTCCATATCCAGTTCTAACTGTAGCTTCTTGTCCCACATAGAGATTTCTCAGGAGACAAATGAGGTGATCCGGCACTCCCATTTCTTTAAGAACTTGCCATAGTTTGCTGTGGTTGACACAGTCAAATGCTTTTGCGTAGTCAATGAAGCAGAAGTAGATGTTTTTCTGGAACTCTCTAGCTTTCTCCATAATCCAGCGCATGTTTGCAATTTGGTCTCTGGTTCCTCTGCCCCTTCGAAATCCAGCTTGCACTTCTGGGAGTTCTCGGTCCACATACTGCTTAAGCCTGCCTTGTAGAATTTTAAGCATAACCTTGCTAGCGTGTGAAATGAGTGCAATTGTGCGGTAGTTGGAGCATTCTTTGGCACTGCCCTTCTTTGGGATTGGGATGTAGACTGATCTTCTCCAATCCTCTGGCCACTGCTGAGTTTTCCAAACTTGCTGGCATATTGAGTGTAGCACCTTAACAGCATCATCTTTTAAAATTTTAAATAGTTCAGCTGGAATATCATCACTTCCACTGGCCTTGTTGTTAGCAAGGCTTTCTAAGGCCCATTTGACTTCACTCTCCAGGATGTCTGGCTCAAGGTCAGCAACCACACTACCTGGGGTGTATGAGACCTCCATATCTTTCTGGTATAATTCCTCTGTGTATTCTTGCCACCTCTTCTTGATGTCTTCTGCTTCTGTTAGGTCCTTTCCACTTTTGTCCTTAATTGTGGTAATCTTTGTACGAAATGTTCCTTTCATATCTCCAATTTTCTTGAACAGATCTCTGGTTTTTCCCATTCTGTTATTTTCCTCTATTTCTTTGCATTGCTCGTTTAGAAAGGCCCTCTTGTCTCTCCTTGCTATTCTTTGGAAATCTGCATTCAATTTCCTGTATCTTTCACGATCTCCTTCGCATTTTGCTTGTCTTCTCTCCCCCGCTATTTGTAAGGCCTCATTGGACAGCCACTTTGCTTTCTTGCATTTCTTTTTCATTGGGATGGTTTTCGTTGCTGTCTCCTGTATAATGTTACGAGCCTCCATCCACAGTTCTTCAGGTACTCTATCCACCAAATCTAAATCCTTGAACCTGTTCTTCACTTCAACTGTGTATTCATAAGGAATTTGATTTAGATTGAATCTTACTGGCCCAGTGGTTTTTCCTACTTTCTTCAGTTTAAGCTGGAATTTTGCTATAAGAAGCTGATGATCTGAGCCACAGTCAGCTCCAGGTCTTGTTTTTGCTGAGTGTATAGAGCTTCTCCATCTTTGGCTGCAGAGAATATAATCAATCTGATTTCGATGTTGCCCATCTGGTGATGTCCATGTGTAGAGTCGTCTCTTGTGTTGTTGGAAAAGAGTGTTTGTGATGACCAGCTTGTTCTCTTGACAGAACTCTATTAGCCTTTGCCCTGCTTCATTTTGATCTCCAAGGCCAAACTTGCCAGTTGTTCCTTTTATCTCTCCTCAGGTAGCAAAATGGAACATATTATTATTATTAATAATTATGTATTATTAATAATATGTCCCATTTTGCTACCTACCTGAGGCAAAACAGGAATTGCCTCATCTTCCCCCTTAGCACTGTGCCCCCCTACTTTCCATCACTGAAATGCCACATCTCTCACTGAACTCGACTTGGCTTCTCTATATAGGGTGGAAAAGATGGACAGCAACACCAGGTGCCAGAATACCTCCCTCTTGCCAGTCAGGGAGGGGGTTCTGGTGGGGCAGAAGTGGTGGGGTTGCTTCCTGGGTCGGCCAGCTCTGGGTATGATGCTGAAAGCCTAAGCTCAGCTCCTTCCCCTCCAGGGGGCTACTGGAAGGAATTTTTTATTTTATTTTGTTTTGACACTCAGCAGAGACACGCAGAGATTTAGACATGCTGCCTGGCAGAGCTTTTTTTCGCCCTCTGCTCCATGGGCTCTTGTTGTTACTTGTATTTATATCCCATCATTTCCCCTTCCACCTCTATGATTCTTAGGCTCCCTCTGCTCTGCCTCCTCTATGTTTAAGGGCAGGTCTGCAAACTCCCCCAAACCCTGCTGAATTTTGGACTTCCTAATTTAGGGCTGCTGCCTGTAATACAGCAGGATTAGGGTGCTTCCTTCAGCTGCAGGACCCCTAACTCTCTGCCCCCTCTCTCTTCCTTTCCAGGCTCCACTTCTCACTCCCTGCGCTACTTCCTCACAGCCGTGTCTGAGCCTGGCCAGGGGCTGCCCCAGTTCATTACTATGGGGTACGTGGATGACCAGCTGTTCATTCAGTACGACAGTGACACCAAGGAAAAACTGCCTCGTGTCCCCTGGATAAGGAAGGTGGAAAAGGACGATCCTCAGTACTGGCACACGGAGACTCGGATATCTCAGGATGATGAGCTGAACTTCAGGGTGAATCTGCGGAATCGCTACAACCAGAGTGCAGGTGAGTGGAAGGCAGGAGAGGCCCAGAGTCCCCCCCCCCATATCCTTCCTTCCTGGGGTCAGAATTGCAGGGAGGGGGCTGCTGGGAGGAAAGGAAATGGAGGGTGGGGGTCTCCACCCAGGGCAGAAGCTTCTTCCCCTTCCCTTCTGATCAGTTCATAACTGAAGGAGTGGAGGAGGGCAGAGGGAAGACCCCATTCAAGGTCTTAATGGGGGCTGGGATGGTGTGGGGTCAGGGGGGGGGACAGAGAACGAGACTTGTGGGGGGGAGACCCTCCAGAATGACACTCCCTGGACCTGCACATCCTGCCAGGGAAATGTCTCCCTTGCCTGCCCTTCCTTCCATGCTAGGCTCAGCTTAGGCCTTCTGAGGTGAAAATCTGTCTATTTCATCCCCCCCCCCCATCTCAAACGGTTTTAATTTTATAACACTTCAAAGTTTAGTGAAATCTGCATTTCTGTCCTTGAGATCCTTGGCTTTGTGTACATTTTATTTTATTTCTACATAACCAATGATCAGATCTCTTTGAAATTTTACACAGAGCTCAATAACATGATGAGGATTTCAGGAAAAATTCACCAGCACTCAAAAGATTTTATAAATGCCTAAAATCTTATAAATGTAGTTTTTTTGGTGGAAAAACTAGGTTTAGAAAAACTAAATTTTCAGCGTGTGGGCATGATGGAATCAAAAGTTTTTGATGGTGAAAATTATCGGAAAGACGTGCTCTTTCTCAACAAAGAATGAAATTTATGGGGTTTTTTATGTCTTGTAACAAAATTTTGTGTTTATTGAACATCGTAGGGGGAAAATGGCTACTGAGTACAACTTTCCTACAATCCATAGCTGTGATAGAAAAAATTAATGAAACAAAGTTGTTCATCTGAAAATTTAAATTAATATTGGTTATTATAGGTTTGTTTCCCCCCGAATTGCAAACTTGTTTTTAGTTTTGGGGTATTTAAAATTATGAAAATTGAAGACGAGTAAATTTACACAATATTTAAAGGATCATTGTAATCAATTAACCACTCTAGCAGGATTGTAAAAAGTCTTGTAATTTTTACAATTAGTACCTTTTTACTTTTATTTAAAGATTGAGATAAATTTAAAAAGAAAATGTAGATTTGAAAAATGTATAAATGCGAGGATATATGAGGAATTTTGAAAGCCATGGGTGGGATGGAGGGACGTCGCTAAGCTCAAATGAGCAAAAAATTAATAGAAGGAATAATTTGATTGTATTGAATATATAAAATAGAAATGTAATAAAATGTTTTTTAAAAAAAATAAAATTATGAAAATTGGCTATATTGTGAAAATCAATGGCTTTAAAAAAATTCAGGCAGAAACTTTAAATGCTGACAAGTAAGGTAATAAGACCTAGCAAGATTTTAAAGAAAATTCAGGCAGAAACTTTAAAATGCTGACAATTTAAAAATAATAAGACCTAGCAAGAAAAAGATGAAAATTATATTCAATAAAATATGCAACATATTACAATTATGCAACATTACATGATCCCAGTTTGTTTTTCAGAAAATTATTGCATACAAAGACATGTCTATCTATCTTGGGGGGAGGGGCCATCTTGAAATAATGGAGGCATGGAGACTTTTTAACATTTATGTTAAATATATTGAGGCGTAATTCAATATGAGGGGAAAGACGGACAGACTGTGAAATTGCAAGGGATGCTCCTCTTGGACAGGAAGAGAAACCCCCCACCCCTCCCCCGCCTCTAGGGAGTTGGGAGAATCCACTAGGGATGGGGGGGGAGAGGAGGGCAATTCAAGGGGGACTTTAGAGGCTCAGGATTGTAGTGTTTGCCTCAGTGTTATGCGGATGAGCTTTCAAAAAGATAAAATGCTGGTTGATTTTTCTGAACTCTGACTGCTGTTTCTTCCCTGAGTCTGAGGCCAATAAATCCTTTTTTCTGGACTCTTTTGCTGATGGGGGGAGAGGCTGCTCTGACCTCCCTTGACCTCCTGCGTCTCTTTTGATCCTTCCAGGGATCCACACCCTTCAGCAGATGTATGGCTGTGAACTGAGGTCAGACGGGCGCAAAGGAGGGTATTACCAGTACGGCTATGACGGGAGGGACTTCATCGCCTTCGACAAGGACACCCTCACCTGGACGGCAGCCGATCTGGGGGCCCAAGTGACCAAGAGGAAGTTGGATCCTATCATGGCCTGGAACCAGCGCAAGAAGCACTACCTGGAGGAGATTTGCATTGAGTGGCTGCAGAGATACCTGGACTATGGGAAGGAGACTCTGCTGAGGACAGGTGAGGAGGGGCAGGGGGTGGGAAGGGGGCTCAGTGGGGCAGTTTCCCTACATGCTTCCCTCCCCCCCTTAACAGTCTTCCTTTCTGGACCAAACAGCAAACACTTTTCCTGGTGGTGGTGGCAGAAAGAAGTTTGGGACTCTGGGAGGAGGAAGGGGGTCACTTCAGACTATGATGGGGGGGGGAGAGATGTTTAAAAACACCCCCACATGTCCCTTTGGCTAGAACAGGGGTCAGCAACCTTTAAGACAAAAAGAGCCACTTGGACCCGTTTCCAAAGGGAAAAAAAAACTGGGAGCCGCGGCAAAACCATTGCGACATTTAAAACACTATTTACACCCCCCCTTTTCTGTACTTCTGTAAACCTTGGGAGCTTCCCATCACCACCCAACTTTGGAACAAGAGACATGTTGCTATGCCCTCCTCCTCTGCCTGCTGGAGAAACTGACAAGCCTGGCATCGAAAAGAAAACTTTCTCTTGGATTCGGGGCTTTTCCACAAGCCCCCACTTCCTGCTGATGATCCATGCACGCAGCGACAGGCCTCTTCGCTGGCTTCGCCACCCCCTTCCCCAAATTCAGCAACTCACCCGGTTTTCACAGGCACAGGTAAAAATGGGGCCCCTCTCTACTCCCCCCCTGCATTATCAATACCAAAGGCATTAAAAGGCAGGCCGCCACATACCGAGATACGCACGCACGCACACACCACTTTAAATGGAAATTTCCCACGATTGCCAAAGTCTCCCGTACGCACCGAAGAAGCTTCGGCACACACACACACACACACACACACCACCCCAAAGCTCTTGGAAACCGGGGAGAGAGCCTGGGGGAGGGAGGAAGGAAGGGGTTAAGTAGCTGATGGTGGCAGTGGAGGAGCCTCGACGCCTCTGGAGGGAGACCCATCCGCCGTGCACTCCCCCTCGCAGCCCACCCAGCCGCAGTGGTTGGAGGAAGGCGCGCGGGATGCTGCCGGGGTGCAGCGCAGGGGCAACGATGCAGCAGCGGCGGCGGCAGCAACCGGAGAGGGCAAGCGGGACAGCAGCGGGCAGCGCGGAGGGAGGCGTGGAGCTGGCCAGCCCCTGATGCGGCTCTTTCTCCTCCTCCTCCCCCTTCTGCTGGGCAGCGGCTCCGGCAATTCCCTCCCTCCCACCTCCTCCTTCTCCACCGCCTCCTCCTCCTCCTTTCCCGGTGGTGGCGGCGGCGGCTGCTGTTGCCACGGCGGGGGAAAATATAGGCGGGCCAGAGCTGCGGCAAAGGTGTCAAAGAGCCGCATGCGGCTCCGGAGCCGCGGGTTGCCGACCACCGGGCTAGAATAAGGGATGGCAAAAGACAAATGGGGGGGAGGGGGCACAAAGAAACAGCAGGGAAGAGGCTAGTAAAGCAAAATGCTTTTTAAATTAAGTAAAAAAAGGAAAATTGAAATGGACAGATTTGAGGCGGGATACAGAAAAAACCTTTTGCCTTTATACTTGGGTATGTACCTATGGGGAAAGTCTTTAAAACTAAATTAATTAACCTTTTTAAAAAATAGAAAATGTGTGGGGAGCCCATAAAATATGGATGCAGCCCCCTCACTAAGACTGTAGGTTAGCAACTCGTGGCCTAGAAGCAGAAAACCTGCACATAGTGAGAAAGTGTGGGAATTCCCTCTTCTACCTCTATATTTTTTATTTGTGAGGAATACTACTTTTTTCCATGGGGAACATTCATCTTCCTCAACCCCATGCCTTGAAATGGTACAGTCCACTCTTCCGCCTTCAGGAATCTGGCACAGGGACCAGTCACATGATCAAGCGTTTTGACTGGCTTTTTTCCTGTCTCCTTATTAGCTTTCTAAAATGAAAATTAATAAAAATTTAGATAAAAATAAATATAATTTTAGTATTTGTACCCCACACCTCTGGCTGGGTTTCCCCAGCCACTCTGGGCGGCTTCCCTTTTGCGGAATGACACATATGTATTAGCCGTGCTTAGAGAGATCTGAGCAAATGCATCAATGGGGTCCTGGTGATCATTCACCATAGAGACACTGAGCATATTTGTTGAGGTTGAGGATTTCACCTCAAAAGCCACACTGAAGCGTTTTCAAGGGTGAGAAAGAGCAAAGGAGGCTGCAAATCATCCTCTTTGGGGTGGAGGTTCTGCTCAGACCAAGTGAGGGTGGGTGAGGAGGGGAGGTCTTGTTTTGGGCTTCTGTGGGGAAATGAACTTACTTCCTCCTCCCCCCAGCAGAGTCACATCCCCTCCTAGACGCAGTTAACCAGTGCAGGCACTGCAAAGCGGGTGGGAGCCTGGAACAGCCCCTTCAGACAACAGCTACCCAGGGAGCCAGGAAGGGGGAGGGATGCATTCTTGAATATTACCCCAAGTTTTTAAACAAGGGTTACATTCTGAGGATCGTGCCTAAAGCCAAAATCGTGTATAGTCAAAACACATTGGATTCTAAGGTGATTGGGTTTGCCAAAGTCCTTCTTCCCCAGACGCCTGCCCCCTTCCCACCCTGTTTTTTGTTTTTACAATATTTTTTTGCCAAGTGTGTAAAGCTTTATTTGCACAAGTTAAAGGTGCATAAGTTGCTAGCTTACTGGGCCTCCTGGTCTGCCATTTCCACTCCAGGCTGCCATGGAGAAAGGAAGTGGGCCCTTTCAAATCCCACCTGGTGAAATTTGCCCCTCTGCCTAGAGGCAGCTCCATGGGACAATCTTGGAACCATAGGTTGTCATATTTGAAAAGTGTTAGAGCTTTGCAAGATGATAAATTAATTTAATTTGTACCCAGTCCCAAAGGAGTCTGCTTTGGCAAACAAAGGATAAAACATCTAAAAACAGTTCCACCATAGTCAAAACAAAATCAAAAATTCTTTCCAGTAGCACCTTAGAGATAGACACTGACTGGGGAAGATGCCAAGCGAAGTTGAGGAATCCCATTTATCTGCACATGTGAGGAGATTCTGACTCTCTGGGAAGCAGGACGAGGTTGTCCCTTGGGTTTCTGCTCTTAAAAAATACAGGAGTCACCCAGGCTCCCATTGTGGATGTCTATCTTTTAACTCCAGTGCTTCAATTTTTGCAGAGGCTCCGGAGGTGAAGGTGACCAGGAAGGCAGGCTATGACAACCTGGAGACCCTCGTTTGCCAAGTCCACGGCTTCTACCCCAAGGAGATTGATGCCAACTGGGTGAAGGACGGGGAGGTCTGGCAGGAGGGCACCTCCCGAGGATTGGTCGCCCCCAACTCGGACGGGACCTACTATGTCCTGCTCAGTGTCAAGATCGACCCCGAGGAGAGGGACCGCTTCCGGTGCCGCGTGGAGCATGACAGCCTGGAGAAGCCTCTGGACGTGGCCTGGGAGAAGGAGCCAGGTGAGAGACAGGCAGCAGGGAGGGGAAGGGGTGGGCTCTGGGAGGGGGATTTTCACCCAACTCCTCCCTTCAGCAGCAGCACAACTCAGATGGGGAACCCCCAAGTTAGATCCTGTGTATGTCTTTGGATGCAGTAACTGGAATCTGGAGATTTCGACAGAGACGCAGCCTTTTCTGGCAAGTGTCTCACAGGCCTTGAACTCAAATTGGATGTCGTAGGTAAAAACTGGCCGTCACTTTTTTGCCTTTAAGCCCAAGTAGTTGTGATGTCACATAATGTGGGCAGATATTTTACTTCTTCTCAATCAAATGTGTCAGCACAGTGTGTGGAGTAAAACTTTATTTTGGCACCCATCTGTGGAAAGAGACCCCCCCTTTCCTATTTCAGCTCTGTATGTACTCGTGGGCACCTTGGGAGGAGATGAGGGTTGTTTGGGGGCCATTTTGGGTTATCCGCCCTGCCTGGGACCCCCTTGCATTTCACAAGCTCTGGTGTTAGGGTTGCCATATTTTGAATTGCAAAAAAGAGGACACATTTGCCAACTCCTCCTTTTAACTACTGATCGCTATGACGACTCATTTCAAATACCCCAACTATATGTAGGCTATAGAAGCTGTGATACATTTCTAGTAGCAATATTCTTAACTTTCAAAAACAAAATAATAATATTCAGTTATCTATTTATTTATGTATTTATTTGCTTTATTAGTTATCCTTTATATTTGCTGTATTTATTGTAACTATGATCTTCAACGGTTTGGCTAAAGAGAAAAGGGAAAAACAATTCTTCCTAACACTTCAGTTACAATTGCTACAGGCGCCAGAGAGGGTTAAAGAAAGGGGCTGCTTGCCACACCTCTGGTTATTTGCAGCACCATGACCGGGTTTACAGACGTGGAAGGGGTGTTAAGATGGCTGCCACCCACACTTCCAGTTGTTCTCAATGCAACGACAATGACCCAAGGCCACCCACACTTCCAGTTGTTTTCAATGCAACAGCAATGACCCAAGGCTTCCTTTACTATTTACTGGTGCCAAAGAGGTGTAGAAAATGGTCACCACACTCACTTCCCGTTATTTGTGGCGTGATAACAAGCAACCTGAGGGGAATCAACTATGTGGCCGTGACAAGGATTATGGAAGCAGCCCTTGAGCCAGACACACAGGCAGGGCAGAGGGGACCAGGGCTCTTGTCTCGTGCTCACTCACCAGCACTGTGGACTTCAACTCCATAGATTCCACCCAAACAAAAAAAACCTGGTCATTTTGCCTCATTAAGTCTGAAACAGGAAGGTGTGTCCAGGAAAAAGTGGACGTATGGCAACCCTATACAAGATGCTTTTTTCTAAGGGTCTGTGCCTTCCCTGAAGGCCTGTAATGCTGGGCTCGGGGGGGGGGGGTCTCAGAGGGGAGGGTCATGACAGATGAAGCGCCTGAGTAGGAGGAGTGTGTGATGAAACAGATGTGCCTATCAACTGTCTTCCTTAAATAAATTGGTTATTTTGAAGACCTCTAAGGCTGGACTCTGGTGGAAAAGAACTCCCCTGTATCGGGGCCACCACAGAGAGGACCTTGGCCTGTTAGGAGAGAGAAAGAGGGCCTGCTTTGCACACGTAAGATCCTCCTGGGCTCATAGCTCAGCACCTCCACTCAAATCTCCTGCTTGAGGCCTTTGGGGAGCTGCTGCCGCCAGTCTGAATAAAAATGTCTCTTGTCCCCTTTTAGTCAGCCTGTGGCTCATTGTGGGAGTCACTTTGGGTGTCCTGACTGCCATCGCTCTGGTTTCTCTGATCATCTTCTTCATTCGCTGTAAGTAAACTCTCCCCCCCCCCACCTCACCGGGCAAGTTTGAGGATTAGGGGCCTTCTGGGAGTGAAATAATAATCTGAAAAGGAATGAGTGAAGGCACTGGATAACGTTTCCTCCCAGTCTCTTGGAATTTATCCACTGCCTCGTTTCCCTGTGTTGATTTTTTAATTTAATTTTCTCATTCTTTTCTACTTCTTTGTAACTTGAGTTCCTTGAAAAGCTCAACTTCAGGACTCACCTTCCTAGGAGGTGTTTGGAAGAGACAGGAGGAGCATCTCCAGGGAAGGTTTCAGCATCTAAGAGTCAGATTGTCGAAATGGGTTTGGGTGGCCTCTGGAGGTCCCTTCCAGCTCTGACCTTCTGCTTTTATCTCTACAGGGAAACAGAGAGAGAAATCAGCCTACCAAGCAGCCTCAAGTGAGTGACTCCTCCCCTGTCTCTGTCTGACATATTTTCCTCCAATATGGAGCAGTAACAGGTTACAAACAGACAAAACCAAACATGTTGGTTTTAAGTGATGGAAAGTTAAGCCTGGCTGCTCAGCCGGTCTGTGGACAGCAAGGGATCCATCAGGGCCAGGAAAAGGCTGCAGAGAGACTGTCGGCTGAGGGAGGGGCTCCAAGAAGGAGCAGGAGGAAGAGCCGAGGGTGTGGGGAGAGAGGGATCTCTGGTTGTTTAATTTACTAGAACCTGAAGGTAAAGATTTGATTGGTTGGCTCAAGTCTGTGGGTGTCAAGAACCCTCCCCTCCCGATTTGGCACTACTCTCCCCCCACCTTCTGCCTTTCTGCCCCCTTCCTGCCCAGATCGCACCCACCCCAGCTCTAGTCCCCCACTGCCTCCATGCCAGTCTGTGCCCATCTCTCTTTGCCCTCCAGCATCTGCTTCTCCCTCCAGTGCTGTCCTTGAGCCCCCTTGCCTCTGGGCTGCCTGTCCCTGAACATCCCCAGATTGAGACTGATTTGGGATGGGGTTGGAAGGAGGGAGGAGAAGGGCTGTGGGGGTGGGATCTCCCTCCTCGGGATCCTGACTGCTGTGTTTCCTCCCTTTTGCAGCAAGCGACCAGGGGCCCGACAGCTCCGCCAGGGGTAAGTGGGGGTGCAGGTGGGGGCCAAGTGGGGCTCTTGCAGAAGACTTGGTGGGGAACACCCCCAAATTCTGAAAAGCTTCTTCTTTCCTGTTACCCACCCTGGGGTTTCCAAGAGTGACATAATCTGGAGCAGGCATCCGCAACCTGTGGCCCTCCAGATGTTTTGGCCTATAACTCCCATGATCCCTAGCTAACGACCAGCGGTCAGGAATGATGGGAATTGTAGTCCAAAACATCTGGAGGGCTGAAGGTTGGGGATGCCTGATGTGGAGTGTCCATTGAGCTGAAAATAGCTCTTGTGACTCATTCTGTCTGTCCGTCTGAGCTCCATGGAGGATCCTCGCCATCTGCCAAATGGGTTCTACCCAGGATTTGAATGAGAAAGAGTCACATTTTGGATTCTGGAAGGGATTTTTCCTTCTTGTTGTTCAGTCGTTCATTCGTGTCTGACTCTTCGTGACCCCATGGACCAGAGCACGCCAGGCACGCCTATCCTTCACTGCCTCTCGCAGTTTGGCCAAACTCATGTTAGTAGCTTCGAGAACACTGTCCAACCATCTCATCCTCTGTCGTCCCCTTCTCCTTGTGCCCTCCATCTTTCCCAACATCAGGGTCTTTTCTAGGGAGTCTTCTCTTCTCATGAGGTGGCCAAAGTACTGGAGCCTCAACTTTTCCTTCTAGTAGGACTCATTTGTGTCCTTCCGGTATTCTCCCAAAGTGTGCAGCTTGGCTCACTTTCTTGAGGTGCCCTCCGCTGGCATTTGCTCTGCAGGCCCATTTTGGTGGTGCTCCTAGCACACTGATGGTGAACCTTTTAGAGACTGAGTTCCCAAACTGCAACCCAAAACCCACTTAATTTTTGCAAAGTGCCAATACGGCTATTTAACCTATATATCTCATTTTTTTCCTGTGTGTTTCATATTTCATCTTTATGACTTCTGTTGTAATAAATAAAGGTAGGTACCCATGTCAGTCTAACGCAGTTGAAATATAAAAAATAAATTAAAAAGTTGTCCAGTGTGGGGATAGCCAGCAGATGGGACGACGAGTAATTCTGGAGTTCCTGCTCCCACTGCGCCGTGAAAAGGTCCGCTGGCTATGATCTGAAGGTTTCTGTTGTGAGTTCTGAAGGTTGCTGGAGTTTCTGAAGGTTTTCTGCAGGTGTCTGGAAGTTCCGAAGATTCCGGAGGTCTCCGGAGAAGAAGATAGACTAAACTAGGTAGTGGCCAAAACTTAGACGGCCAAATGAAAGTTTTTAAATAAAATGAAATAAATGCTAAGAGACTGCAGTCTGGTGAAGAAGCTCTCAACTGCTCTGTGCGGCTGGTTTTGGTTTTGGTTTCTCTCTTGGCTTGCCACGCACTGATGTTCTCTCTGGCTTGTCTCGCGCGTTCTCCACACTCGCTACAGAGAGCGGAGGCTATTTATTGAAGACTCAAACATTGTCATAACAGTTACATTAATCAATCACAACCTTGTCTCTATGCTCCCTGCTGGATCCTTTGTCCTTCCTTCCTAAAGCGGAAGGACACCTAAAGTAAATCCAAACAAACAGGTGCAGTAGCACCTTTGAAAACATATTCCCACAGTCCAGTAGCACCTTAGAGAAAAACTAAATTTTGTTGAGGTGGGTATAAGCTTTCATGCGCATGCACACTTCTTCAGATACAATAAATAATCATTCATAAAAGTTATTGCATTTCATTCTTCATTAAATTATCTTTCCATTGATACATAATTTTATGGTATAACTCAGTGCTTTTTTTCTTTAAAAATGTTTAGGGGTACTGTCATTCTTACTCAAGAAAATCACCACCGGGGAAAAATAAATACAGTTCAAATCAGGAAAAATAAATAGTGAAATTCTTCTCCTGTTAAATTCACAAAACGTTTAGGGGTATTCTTACCCATGTGTCCCCACAGGAAAAAAGCACTGGAATTACTCCAAAACAAAGTGGTGTTATGAGCCATCAAACTTTGGAAATACATTTTTTTCCAGAAGGTTCCAAAATTTTGGTCTCTAGTGTACAATGGAGGGCTGTACTAAGAGCCACCCTCTCCCAGTTTTTCATATGAGATAATATGATTGTGTGCACACATACAAATAAAAATAAATAAATAAATAAATCCAGCCAGGTGGGGTAATAATAATAATTAATAAATTATTATTATTATTATTAGCCATTTCTTTGGCTGCTGTTTGATCTCAGCCTCCACAGAATGAATTTTTCTGTTGGCTTCGCAGGAAAGCTCAGCAAACATGTAAACCCAGCAGCTCCTTCTTAGGTTGGCGTCTTCATATGCTTACTGATCTGGGAGCTAAGCCCTGCTGAAATCAAGACAGCTTACTCCCGAGTAGGAAAAACAGACTGGCAGGAGGCCCTGGCGCATCAAAAGTCAATGCCTGCTGGGCCCCTCACTCGCCAGGCCCTGGTGCCACAGACTTTGGACGGGGCGCGCAAGGCCTCCTGTCCTCCACCCCCGGCATGGAAGTGTACTTGCCATAGGTTTGCCACCACTGTCCTAGCATATCTTGGGTCTGATTTGACATGATGAGGCATGGTGGCAGAGCCGTCTTAAGGGGATCTGCCGCCCTGGCGCGGCTATCCCTCCGGCGCCCCCGCCATGCCGCCTCTCCGCCGCCTCCCTCCCGCGCTTGCCGCCCCTTGGGAGGGGGGTGGGCGAGCGGGGGATGAGGGGCGTGGCGCTGGAGCGGCGCGGGGCTCTGCGCGCCCTTCCAGCGCTTCCGGGACGGGAGGCGAGGGCGGCCGGCTCGCGCTCCCGCGCGCATCCGGATGGCGCGGCGCAGCTGGGCAGCTTGTGCTCCATCGGGTGGGCGGCCGGCTGCGGGCGGAGCTGCAAGCCGGCCGCCCTCGCCTCCCAGAGCCCCAGCTGGAGTGCTGGAAGGTCGCGCAAAGCCCCGCGCCGCTTCAGCGCTCCAGCTGGGGCTCCGGGAGGCGAGGGCGGGCGGCTTACAGCCCGCCCGCCGGCGCGCGAGTGCCCGCCTGCCCGTGGGGGCGGGGGCGGGTTGGGGAGGGGGAGCCCGGTATGCTGGCGGGCTCGCGGGGGCGCCCCTGGGGCGCCCAGCGCCCTGGCGCACCGCGCCACCGGCTTCTATGGATGAGACGGCTCTGCATGGTGGCTTTCCTTGTGAGGCTGGACTAGACGGCCTTTGGGTTCCCACTAGCTCTGTAATGCTGATACCCCTCACCATGATGTTGGCTTAACTTTGAAACACTCCTGTTCTTTTTTTCTGCAGTTTCATACCAGCCCGGTGTGTGAGATGAGACGAGAAGGAGCCTGCCCAAGTTTGGCTGTGAATTGCAGAGGCTCAGAGCTCCTGCTGTCCTTAAAAGATGTTTCTGATGTTCCTTAATCCTGGCTCTCACCCATCCATTCTGACTCCAGCTGTAACTTGAATTTGAGGATAATCATGTTTTTCGGATGGATTTTGGCCAATTTTGCTCAGAAATGTGTTTGTATTAATCAGAAATGTGCCGGATATACACAACGAAAAGCTTTAAAAAGGGATGGGGAGATTGACCAGCCATTTTGATGGTTTCTCTTTGTTGCTGTGGTTCCCTCCACAAGCCTTTCCCCAATCTTGTGTCACTCACTTTCCATCCAAAGTGAAGGAAAGGCAACATTTGAAAACGGCTTTAGGTGTATTATGTGTCAAATAGGCTAAGTTGTTACTACCGACCTGCCTCTTGGGCAGCCCAGCCTTTGGCTAAGTGGATGCTATGTCATGGAATGTATAAAAGCAGTCTAACTGCTCTGGCTGAGTGTTTCCAACCCACCTTCTGTGTGAGGAAGTGGAGAAACTGGCAGGGAGGGATGGTTGGCAGGGAGGAGGGATGGTTAGATGCTCAGGAGTTGAAGCTGAAAGAGAGAAGGAACAGTGGCTGAAGAGAGAGGCGACTTTCCTACAGGAGATGAGAGGGACTCATCCTGCAGACAGCCAAGGAGGAAGCCAGCAAGGAGAAGAGGCAGATCAGGAGCTTCATGGTCACAATTGGATCTGAAATAAGCAGCCCCTTTTGGGGGCTGTAGGGCTTCAGTTCATGAGACTTGTTGCCTGGTCCCCACAGCCTTCTAGGAGGGGTGACCCACTGAGAGTCAGACCGCATGAACTCTTCTAAATGAACTAGTTTTGTTACCTTCAATTTGCCTAATTTTTATCTCACACATTCTTCCTTATTCACCTGTGGCCCTTGAGGAACATCCTTCACCTCTCTGCGGTTTCCACCATGTGATTCCCACCATCTTCTTTCCCTTCTCATAGACTGGCATTACTTAAGGAGACTCTTTCTCAGAAATAAGAGTGCAATAACTCCTGAGGCCCCAGAACTCTTCTTGCCTAACCCAACGGATTTGCTGCACCTTGCTTTGAAGACACTGGATGTTGCTGTTCTTTATTTTTCCTGAAGGCAGCCCTGTTTAGGGAAGTTTTTAATGTTTGAAGTTTTACTCTTGTTTTTAAGGGAAACCCGGTGAGGTGAGCAGGGTATAAATAATATAATTATAATTATTTTGTAATATCAGTTTGACTTAAATAAATAAGGGTGCCCCTCCTCCGTCTCTAGTGGTTCTTTCCTTCTTACCACAGGAGTTCCAGAGATCAACATCTCCTGAGAATATTCACAGACTCTGGCAGGGAGGTGCCAATAATTGGTCTCCCGTGCAAAGTGACTGAAGAACTAGAGCCCAAAGCGAGATGGAGACATAATCTGTGGTTTTGCAGGGGTGGGATTAAGTTACATGAGGCCAAGAGGGTCTGAAGTCTGGTCAGTGCCTGGATGGGGGACCACCTGGATGCTGCCTTTGGTTCCAGGGCGAAATAAAGGAGGATTGGGAATATAATAAAAGAAATATGTAGATAACTGATCTGGGACAGGTTGTGGTGGGAGGTGACCAAGGCAGGGTTGCCCCGAACGCCCGCAATCCAAGGAGGAAGTTCTCCCACTGAGATGAAAAGTAGATCCCCAAAATACTTATTTTAAATTTTTATCCCACTCTTCCAAAGGAGCTCAGGGCAGCACACATCAAAATGTTAAAACAATACCATTTAAAATGAGCTACTGTACTCTTTCTCCCTCCACCCTTGATATAAATCTTCCCTCACCCCTTCTTCCCTGGTGGGGAGAGGGATGCCATTTTGGGGGCCACCTTAGGTGTCAAAATGTATTGAGCTGGCCTTGGTGTGTGAATTATGCTACATCCAGTGGGTCTTGGCAGAAAATAAGTTGACATTGGAGCATTGCAAATCAGTTTGCACATGTGCACATAATTGTATGTCTAGGCGACACATGGAGAACTGCACAGATGGTTGCAAAGCATCCCGAATTATTTCTGTGTCAGTATTATTTTATTGTATAATCTTAGAAGGTTGTAGACTGGGACCTAACTGTGGCAGTTAAACAAAAAAAAAACTTTTGTTTTGGGGGGACCAACTGTTGTTACCATCCCCAAAAGGAAAATCTCAGATGTTTTGGGGAAAGTTTTTTTTAGGTATTTTTTTAAATTCATTATATATAGTTTCCCAATATTCCTTAACAATTTTACACGATCACCACATGTGAATAAAAGATCCCTCAATTTCATTAAACTTCCAACATAAACCTTTTTCTTTTTTAGACATTTTTTCCAATCTGGTGGGGGGTGTTAAATACCATCCATGAGCCATTTTCATCATACTTCCTTTTATCTCGCATAACATGCTGTAAAATTCATATTTATTTTCCACAACTTTCCCCATAATTCATGATCAATATTGTGACCCACAACTTGTGCCCACTTAATCCTGCTAAATTTCACAAATTCCTCTTTTGTTTCCCACTCCAACAGCAGTTTGTACATTTTTAATAATAATTTAATACTTGAATCTAATAGGTGTTTGGTAAACTGAGACTTTGGTTCTGCAAAGCCATTTCCCCATCTATCTTAAACAATTCATTAATGTGATGTACCTGTAGCTAATAGGTAACCAGATTTCTTAATTCCTCGAGATTTCTCAGTTTTGGTTCCTGTCCTGTAAGGTATAACATTTCATTGTGAGTTAACCACTACTTATCCATATTTGTTCTTTTCCTGGTCATAGCTTCCACTGGGGATATCCACAGTGGTGTTTTTCTTTCTAATAAATTGTTATACTTTCCCCATACTCTAAATAGTTTCCTCCCCCCCCCCCATTACGTGATTTGTAAAAGTTTTATATATTTTCGCTTTTCCATACCATACGCAGGCAAGCACCCACTTGCACCAATTCCAAATATGTGACATTTGGGAGAACCTTGAGCATTTTTTCCAACCTGTGACTTGCTTCAACTGGTTCCTTGAAGGATTTCCTAGAAATCACCTGATTTCCATTTCAGCTGGGGAAGAAAGCATCCGGCAGGGGGCAGCGGAGGATCACAAAAAGGGGAAAGCGAGAAAATACAACTAGGGACTGTGGAGAAATGGGTGAGGGTGTCTTGTGTCAGAGAGAGAATGTGAGGGCAAGAAACAAACACACACAAACCCCAGTATTAATGAAGAATGAGTACTACCTCAGCAAAACCTGCCTCTGTTTTTCAAACCTGTGAGAAATGTCAGTCAAGCAGCCTGAGATGCAGTCGCTTGAGATTCCTTTGCTAGCTTGGCATGCAAACGAAATTTAGATTATTGTAACTTGCCAAAGACTCTTTACTGCACCCTCAGCTATTCATCTTATAAGTAAAAATGAAAACCAACATTAAAAATAAAAAGGCCTTGTTCTGGGAGCTGCCCTGGGACTTTCCAATCTGACTCAGAGGTTGCTGAGGGAGGCAGAAGGGGGCACAGTCCCCTGGGAAATAATCCAGTTTGGAATGGAGAACCACACCAAGGACGTTTTTTACGCCATAATCTATTTGTTAGCCTTTAAGGGGCAAGAAGACTCATTGCTGTTTCCACACGATACCAAGAACGGGACAAAAATAACGTCAGGAGAGATGTCCCTGCAGCAGGGCCTGGTCTTGAGAGGTGGGAAAGCCTACAAGGATCCAGTGTGGGGCTGTGGTTTGACTGGGATATTGGAGTCTGGGAGAACCGGGTTCAAATCCTCACACAGCCACGAATATCTCTCAGGGACCTTGAGCCTGTCAGGGCCATTATGAGGAGAATATGAATGCCACCTCGATATAAACATTCATTTTTTGAAGGCAGAGTCAGCTAGAGGAGAATATGCCTTTGCCTGCCAGGAAGTCCTGTCTCCTGCCAAGTCTCCTCCCAAAGGGGACCCAGGAGTCCTGGCCACTTGGCCTTGAGGAAGAGAGCTGTGGAGGCTCAGGGTTTTGTCCTGCATGCTGAGGGAGACGGGTCTTTCCAAGGCTGGAGAGGGCACAGGACAGGCCAAGAGGGACAAATGCCAAAGATCTCCCCATCTTGGCACTGAGGGGCATCGTGTGGAGAAAGAAAACCTCTTCCCCTGAGTGACATTTCTGCCTGCTGATCTCCCCGTCAGGCAACCTGATCTGTGGGCTGCTGTGGCTTTCGGTTTCTGCCTTGTTTGGCGGCTCTCCCTTGCACCCAAGGTCTCCTCTGCAGGGAGGGAAGCGGGGAGGGTGCAGCAGCCCCACCCGGCCTGCTTGTTGGGGACGGAAGCCATTTTCTGAAGGGCTGGCAGTGAAGCAGATAAGGAGGTGAAATGGCGGCCTCCTCTTTCCCGAAGGGGCTGCCTCAAGCAGCTGCTTTTGTTATTTGTTCATTTTCATGCCACCATTCCTCTAAATTGATTCAATGGTGGTTTAAAATCACATATCAAAGCTATCCAGCAGGAAAACAGAGCTACTGGCAATGTCTAAAGTCCTGAAAAATCGTTAAAAGTCTATGAAGAACAAAACGTTTTCCTCCTGGCCATTAGTAGTTGTCGTCCATTCCACTTCCACGAAGAAGGGAAAGGAGAGGGAGAAAAGTCTCCACAGAGGAGACCAGGGGAGGAGAAGGTGCCTCAAGCCACCAAGGACTTTCTAAAACAAGACTAGGACTTTGAATTGAACTCAGAACCAGACAAATAGGCAGAGGGCTCTTTCGGCCCTGCCAATATTTGGTCTAAATGAGCTGCGGCAGTGAAAATCCTGTCAGGTTTATCTTGTACCAGCCGAAGCATCCCTACTGTATTGGGGGGAAAACAACACATTTTACAATAATCCTGCCAGGAGGTTAGCAGAACATGGATCCTTGTGGGCAGACTATCCCTGTCCAGGAAAAACTAGATGGAGCAGGTGAAAAGTGAAGATGCCTCCAAATGGGGAGGAAGAGCAGAGCCATCGTGGCTGGGGACCATCCATAACCCTCTCCTCCTCCTCCTCCATGAATTAGTCTCTACCTCTTTTAAAGCCATCCAAGAGATATCCTGCAGTAACAGAACAAAATGTGAAGTATTTGACACATTTGTCGATGTTTAGGACGGGGCGAATGGCATTTCCCTTCTTAGCATTTGCACCTTGTTGGGGGAGGGGGGTTCAGCTTGTTGACCCTCATCCAGCCCATCACTGACTCTGGACGCTGGTCCAGCTGCCCCCCAGTCCCTCCCTCTTTGCAAATGATTAAGGGGACTGTTTTCTTCATATATGCTTTGAATATACTGTCACACAGCACCCCAGTCTCTGAGAGGGGCAAGATTCCAGGGGATCCAAGCATTTACACAGAGAGTTTGGTTTCCTTAGAAGGAGGGACGGAAGAGACGGCTGTGTCTTTAGGGTGTGGGGTTTATTTCCACCTGTATACCACCTGAGCCTTCGATGGAGGGGCTCACAGCATTCACCCCGCAGGAGTCACAGCCTTGGCATCCAACAGAAATCAAGCCTGGCGCTGAAACAGCTTCTCCACCTGCAGACTCCTCTCAGCCCAGCTCATGCACAAGGGCCAAACTTTCTGACTTTCTAACTACCAGGCAGTTTGGGGTGAGAGCAACTTTTTTGGTTATACTGGTGAGGGTGCTTAGGTGACATCTACGGCCACCATCTCACTGAAATAGTTCAACAATGGATCCCTCCATTAGATTTCAACCATGGCTGGATCCAGGACCCCAGGAATTAGAAGGGACTCAGGTATCCTGCAGACTAACCCATCCCCAAACTGACAATAATACTTTGGCATCAGACAAGGGGAAATATGGGTGATAGAGATCATGCAGCTTGCCCTTTTCATGCAGCTTGGGAAAAAGAGAACTCCCAAATAATTCTTTAGCTTCCGACTGCACACAGCCCCCCCCCCCATAAATCAAAAGCTTCCTTGTACCTGGGCAAGGAGCAGCCACTACTTGTCTCTTTCCTGATTTCTTGGAAAAGGCAGCAGCTTCTCTGTGTGTCACATGCTTAGCTCAGGTTTCAAACGTTCAGGCTTCTGCAAGTGGGATGTGGGCCAAGCTCTCTCTGGGCCAAGCACTCAGCCTTTGCTCAGGGCCTTCCAGAAGAGGTTTGGCAGCCGCTGGGTCTTGCTGACTGTGCAAAGGGGGCCTCCCCAACCCCGACACCCCTGGGCCTGCAGGCTTAGAGGGTCCAAGGCAGGGGGAGGGCAACTTATGCTTGGGTCAATGTGATGACAGAAGGAAGTTGAGATACCGGTATGTGGAGATATAAAATGCCCCCTTTAAAAAACACATAGGAAAGGAAATGGTGGCAAGCTGGTGGGTTCTGGCCTGAGCATGTGCTGATCGCAAACCTGTTTGTCAGTCTCCCAGCACCTGCTGCGCTTCTCTGTGTGGCGTCTCTCTGTCTCTCTCTCTCTCTGTGTGTGTGTGTTTTGACCTCAACCCTGAGGTTCAGCCCTAGTTGTAACACTGAGCATTTCTTTACAAGGCAGACAGTTAACCGCTGGAACCCCCTGCCACTAGATAGAGGGACGCAGGAGAAGAGCTGGGCTGCTGGATCAGCCCAAGGGGCCCATCGAGTCCAGCACGGTGGTCTCCCAGTGGCCACCCAGATGCCCCAGTAAGGAAGCATGCAAGGAAGACGGGAGGGAGGGACACCCAGCGAATGGGATGCTAATGCATTTCCTGCCTCTGACAGTGGAGGAAGAAGGGAGCTATCAGCCATCCGAGGGCTTCTTAAAAAGAGGACCCAGGAGGCTGCCTTGCACTGACTCAGCCCCCGAGTCCATCTCGCTCAGGATCTCACAGCCCCTCCCCCCAGTTTCAGAGAGGGGGGCATTCCCAGACCCCCCTGGAGATGCGGGGATTGAACCTGGGGTCCTCCCCTGGCAACCCCCCCTCCGCCCTCCCTGCAGGGTAGGACAGGAAGAGCTGCCAGGGGGAGGGAGGGAGGGAAGGAGGCGGCGATTCCCAGCGAGGAGCTGCGATTACTTTCTCTTTCCTTCTCCAGCTTCGCTCCCAAACTTGCGCCTCGAGTTCTGCCCGGCGACTGCTGCCGCCATCTGCGCGCAGATTTCCGATTGGCGGAATATTATCCCCTCGCCCAATCCCGGCTCTCGCTGCTGATGGTTCCGCAGGTGGGGCAGAGAGCGGGACTCAGAGCGACGGATTTTGAGGAGGGAGAAGGACATCGCTGGAATAAGAGGAGGAAAAGGGAGCTTCGTTTTGGGGGAGATGGGGGTCCTCCTCCGCTGGGCCCCCCTGATCCTGTGGGCGGCTGCCCACCTGCTGCTGCTCCTGGACTGCGCAGGTAAGGACTGTGCTCTGGGGCGGGGGGAGGAAATCATTTGCACTCAGCCCTCTTTGTGAATTGCATTTCGTGGGCACTGAAAGGGGCGGCCGGGGAGTTTCTTGTCCGAAGTGGAGCCGGATCCCTTTCCAAACATCTGTTTCAATGCCTAGGACTTGTTGCTTGTTTTGTATGCCGTCCGGGGCAGGGGCCGCTTTACTCTTTGGCTCGTAGCTCAAGCAAAGAGCAAAACAAAGCTTGAAGGTGTTGGCAGGATTAATGGTGGGGAAAGTGACTCCGATGTCCCGTCCGCCTGCAGCTTCGTGTTGACTCTGGATTGTGTGTTTTTGTGTGAATGAGACAGACAGACAGACAGACAGACAGATAGATACAGTACAGTGTCTCTCCTCTTCTATATTTTACCTTCCCTCTTCTGATTTAATTCTCAGCCGCTCTGAAAACTCAAATAAAAACTCAGGAGACCAGCCTGGGGGTGGGAGCTGGACGCGTGTAGAGCTGACTTCATTGCGGGGGGAACGTCTGAATTCGGGGTCCCCACCCGCAATTCCCAATCTTGTTTTGTTCTGGAATTCCCTTTCACCGGCAAATTCATCGTCAGGTTCTCCTGCTTTACAATTGTAACTCCCCCACTCCCCGCCCCAAAAAAACCTTTCTGTTGCCTGTCAGAAATGTAGATTTTGTAAATTATGCTTCTCTGTGCCGTTTCTGTACAGCCCCTTTAACAACGTTTTGTACATGCCAAGTAGTTTAGGATGAAGGGCACAAGCAACTCCTGAGAAACAAGTGGGGGCCCCCACCCTGCAGCCCGGTTCATCTTGAATACCCCCTCCTTTTAGATTCTCCCCCCCCCCCAAAAATAAAAAATGTTGGAGTCTCTGCCTGGCTTCTGGAGCTCCTAGACATCGACTGGCTCTGCATACTATTCAAGTGTTTAACACTAGTAAACTCTTAATTCCACATTCCTTTGGTGTTTTTCTCCTTTTGGGATTGCCACTCATTTTTTGTTTAACTAAAAAAATGTATATTCTGCTCAATTGTGGTAAAAACTCTTAGTAATTTACAGGAAACAGTAAAATAATAAAAATAGTTGAAAGCATTACAAAATAATTAAAATGAGCAATGAGAGGCCAAAACTCGTCAACATTTACGTATCTGGATAGGTTTGCCCAAAGAAAAATGTTTTAAACAGACACTCTTGTGAGACCGCCTTATTCTTCATGGGGAGGGAGAAAGATCTGGAGATACCAGCAGGGAATTTTGGGGAGGGGGAAGGGGGAATATGATGTTGAGATTATGTGGGAATTCTCCTTGACCTCTGCTGTTTATGAGATGAGGGAGATAATATTTGTTTTGCACTTTGATCCTCTTTATTGAAGAATATGATTATCTAGTTCGGATTAGTTGGTTATTTTCTTATGTTTATGCCCCCCGCCAAAAAAAATATTGTTTGCTTTTATTGTAAATAGTGTTTGGGTTTCTATAATGGAAAATGGTATGAATATAATACTATCCTTATTTTGATAGTTGCTTGTGGCGTAAGAATTCTCACAGTAACTTACAAAGCTTTAAGAACTAAAGAGTAAGACCTGTTATTTCTCTCTTAAACCCTCTCCATATGGGGGGCTGCCCCCTCACTGTGTCTGCTACAGGGCTGGGCAGAGGGGGGGGGCTTTGGGAGGGCAAAGGGTGGTGGAGACCACTGGTTCCTTCAGATTCCCCCTCACTTTGGGGGCTCACGTGTGACTCATTTTGTGGCTCTTTGTCTCCCGACCACTGAGCAGAACTGCCTGTGTTGTTTATCCAGATGCCACAACCAGAGGCAGCCTTGCTCTGAGCTCTTGTGGTTTGAACTGGGGGAAGCCCTTGTCCTAGGAGGGGGTGTCCTGGGATGTGGGTCCCATTTGATCTTGCCTGAAATGAAACTGAGCTGGAGGGAGGGAGGTAGCAGAGTCAACACACCATCAAGGTGTACGTAAGTCAAGCAAACTGATCTTGCAGGTTTACAATTCCTTGCGCTCTGTTTTCCACCGTGGAACGCCTCCCTCTTGCCAATTAGAGGGTGTGTTCTGGTGGTGGCAGAAGCAGTGGGGTTGCCTCCTGGCCGGGCCAGCTCTGGCTATGATGCTGAAAGCCTAAGCTCAGCTCCCTCCCCTCCAATCTCTCCCCAAACCTTTGTTGGCTGTTACTGTGGAGACTCATTATGCCACCTGGTGGCCAGAGCTGGTACAGCCTGTGGGAAAGTGAGCCATTTGGGGAGAGGTTCTTCCTTTGCCAAGCTCTGTCCCCCTTCCTGTGTTCGATCTCCTGAAGGGGCAAGTGTGGGGAAAGGGGACGTGGGGCCACACAGTGATACCTGACCCCAAAATTGCATTTGCCCTCCTTCCCCTGTTGTCACTGTGGGGCCTTCTTTCTCAAGTGGGGAACCCGCTCTTTGGGTGGGAGCTCAGACTACAACATTGAAAGATTGCAAACATTGCAACACTGACCCATTTAAGCACTGATTATCAAAAGGGGATCCAGGAAGGATCCTGGAAATTACAGGCCAATTAGCTTTACACCTGTCTTTGGAAAACTGGTGGAAAGTGCAGGAAACTCGCAACTGGAATGCCTATAACTTGGACCGATTTCAACTTCATGCTGTTGACAGCTGGCCTGTTGGAATCGCACAAATTATATATGCAGAAGGTAGAGAGCTGTTTTTGTGCAAGGTTTTCCCAGCACCGAAAGAGCTTTGAAGCTCTCTGTCTTGCATCATAGACTCTGGTAGGTTCTCACGAGATCTTGTGGGGCTGTCGTGAGTTCCCAGGAGATCTTGCCAAAGCCTCCCAGAGCCCAGGAAGCAAGACCCAGGTCAGACCTGTTCAGTGCTTGGCTCCAGAAGGTCAGATTGTGGGGCAGCTCCAAGGAAGTGGCTTAACTAGGCCCGTTTCTGCATATATGAGCCACCCCCAGAAGAGGAGAGCCTGCTTCAGGCCAGTGGCCAGCCTAATCCAGCATCCCTTTGTCACAGTGGCCCCCCAGATGAATGG
This sequence comes from Lacerta viridis, assembly GCA_900245905.1. Taxonomy (NCBI): domain Eukaryota; kingdom Metazoa; phylum Chordata; class Lepidosauria; order Squamata; family Lacertidae; genus Lacerta; species Lacerta viridis. Next base: position 93,752 of record OFHU01002366.1, on the reverse strand, counting down.
GATGAAAGGGATGACTTCCGGTTTGGTGCCGGTCAATGGCGGACGGGAGCTGAAGAGCTCCGGTTCTCCAAGGGGTTTTAGGGGTTACCGTGCCTGCGCCGCGGGCCCCTTAAAGCCACGGGAAGAGCGTCCCGTGGACCGTGGTCTTGTGGGCTCCAGACGTGCCGCCCCCGCTCTCGGTAGACCCTCGTAAGGGGGAAAATCGAGCGAGCGGGGCAACGGCACGGAGCTGAAGAGACGGCTGCCCCTGGAGAACAAAGCAGCGATCCCGTCAGATTCGAGCACCCAGCACTTCCTTCCAAGAAACTTCAAAAGAAACTCTGTAAGTAAAATCTATTCATTGGAACTGGAATTTTTGAAGACTCTAGACTTACAGAAAAGACTTTAAAAGGAAGCCCGCTCTCTTTGAACTGCCTAACAGAGCAGGGTAGCGGCAAAGGAGCTAAGCCGCGAATAACGGAAAAAGTTTACTAGTTCTGCCGAACTTTTTAAAAGTTGTTTAAAAGTTGTTTGGACTGGTGTTAAAGACTTAATATTAAGAATTATGATAAAAGAAGACACCGCTCGCCCTCTGGATTAGGATTCCGGGTCAGAAGCGGGCTGCGTTACATTGTTGCCATTCATTTTAGTAACTGTTTACCAGAGGAGACATCTTAACTTTTTTGTAGCCGGCTGCAGCCAGTTTGTTTTGAGGATTTGGTGGCTACATTGCAAGGAGTGATACAAATACTGCCTTGGACTGCTTAAAAACTAACTGTTCTTGACTTTTGACTTTGGAAGAAATTGGAACTTTTAAAACTTGTGATTTCTTTGCCTATACTATGGATGGTTGGAATTACTTGGGACTCCTGGCTCAGCAGTCTCTTTGTTCTCGGGATTGAACTGCTGGCCACCTGGTGTTTACTTTTGGGACTGTTGGCTCTTTCTGCTGTGAATGTCTGAGACAATTACTACAACTGAGGTGACCTTGAGACTCCAGCTGCAGGGTGCCCAAGAAATGCAAGATAGTACTAGAGCTAAAACAACACAAAGGAAAGGCTCTTTATCTTTAACAACACAGGAGCAAATGGCTGCAGCTATTGAAAAATTAACTGCCAGTATTGCGGAAGTAACAGAAGGCCTGAAAAAAGTGTCTGAGGAGGTGAAGCAAACGCATACAACAGTAAACTCTGCAACAGACAAACTTCAAGCTGAAATTAAGGATTCCACCCAAAGATTGGAGAGATCCATTGGAGCAATTGAGGAAAACGTAAGGAAAAACAGAGAAGAAATTAATAAAATTGGTCAAGAGGTGACAGTTTTAAAGAAGGACTCAGAGGAATTTAAAGTAGTTAAGGAAAAAATAAAAAAGGTGGAGGAGAAATTGGACAATATTGATTTGGAGAAAATAGAAAGGATTGGAACACAGCAGAGAAGTGTAGAAGAATCTCTTGCCTTTCTTCAACTCCGCCAAAGAGAGGGGAACATCCGCCTAAGAGGTCTCCCAGAATTGGAAGGTGACAGCCTAAAAGCTTTTATAGTGAGTCAATTTTCAACATTCTGGCATTTGGAAGAGGAAGACGTCTCAGCCCTCATAGTGAAGGCCTTCAGGTTTGGACCCAGAGGATCCAGAGGAAAGAAAAGCACCAAGACAGTCAGTGACTGTCTGATTGTGTTGAACAACAGATACGACAGAGACTATTTTCTGGATCTACATTACAAGAACAACCTGGTGGTGCAGCAGAACAAAGTCATTCTTTATAAGGATATCCCCAAATTTTTCCTGGACAAAAGAGTGTCGTACAACGACTTAACAACAGAGCTAAGAAGAAGAAATATCCCCTTCAGTTGGGAATTTCCGGAAGGCCTTGCATTTATGTTTAAAGAAAAGAAGATAAGGATAAAATCCCCGGCTGAAAAGCAAAATTTTTTGGACAAATACCTGGAAGACTTTAAAGGTTCAGCACTTGATCCAGCTTTTTTCTATCGACTTCCAGGAACATTTCTACCGCCAGGGGTACCAGGACCAAGTGAAAAAGACCCGGAAGAAGGCAAGAAAGCAGAGGCATCTGGAGGAGGAGAGTAAAAAAGTAAAGGAAAATGGCGCTTAAACTGATGACGTGGAATGTTCGGGGATTGAACCAGAGACCGAAGAGACGCAGAGTTTTTTACAGCTTGGAAAAAAATAATTTGGACATAATATGTTTACAGGAGACCCATGTAGTTCGACGACACAGAAGAATATTACAAAATAAAAAATTAGGCCAAGAATTCATATCATCGGATAAAGTCAAGAAGAGAGGAGTGATAATTTACGTAAAGGAAAAATACAGCCCAAGACAGTTATTCAAAGACAAAGAAGGGAGATACATTGCTATTGAAATCAAAGTACAAGGCGAAAATTTTTTGATTCTGGGACTTTATGCACCAAATGATGGAAAGTCAACTTTTTATAAGAATATACATGATCTGCTGTTGGACTATTTGGATTATAAAATAATTTGCCTCGGAGACTTTAATGGTGCAGTATCCACACTAATGGACAGATCGCAAAGAGCCAAATTAACAAATGATGGGAAACTTCCAAAGACTTTCTTTGAAATGGTGGACAATTTGAACTTGGTGGATGCTTGGAGGTTAAGAAATCCTACTGAAACAGAGGCAACTTATTTCAGTGAACCTCAAGTCATGGTCGAGAATAGATTATATCTGGATCTCGAATGAATTGGCACCGAAAATACAAAAAGCAGAAATTGGCCCAAAGACATATTCGGACCATAATCCTGTACAAGTGAATTTAAAAACAGTTTCCAAGGATTCCTTTAGATGGAGAATGGATGATGCTTTGATGAGAGACACCAAGCTGGTAGAAAGAGCGGCAAAAAAGATGAAAGAGTATTTTCAAATCAACTTAAATTCGGAAGTGGAAAAGAGAATTGTTTGGGATGCAAGTAAGGCGGTAATGAGAGGGTTCCTCATAAGTGAAAAAGCAAAAAAGAAGAAACAACAAAATGCAGAAATGGAAAGACTGTTGAAATTGATTAAAGTTAAAGAAAAAGAATTAAGAGGACACCCCAAATGTTTAAAAATCCAAAAAGAAATTAAATACCTGCAATCCCAATATGCCAAGATTATGAATCAAGATATTGAATGGAAAATCAAAATGATGAAACAGAGGTCTTTCGAATCGGCAAACAAATGTGGAAAATTACTAGCTTGGCAGTTGAAGAAAAGACAGAAAGCAAATGTCATCAATAACCTAGTAGTAAATGGAAGAAGTGTGGAGAATCCAGAGGAAATTAGATGGTGTTTTCAAGGATTTTATAAACAATTGTACAAGGAGGAGAAGATAGAAGAATCAGAGATAGACCGATTTCTGGAAAAAAATGGATTGCAAAAAGTCCCAGAGGATAAACTAACAATGCTCAACCACCCGATATCGACTCAAGAGATAGAGGAGGCAATTAACAACATGCAGTTAGGGAAGGCCCCAGGACCAGATGGATTGACTGCAAAGTATTATAAGTCATTGAAAGACTGGCTATCACAGCCTTTGAAAGAAGTTTGCAACAAAATACTAGAAGGAGATAGGGCACCAGAGACATGGAAAGAAGCCTTTATCACACTGATTCCAAAACCAGAGACGGATAAGACTTTAATGAAAAATTATCGTCCAATTTCACTTCTAAATGTGGATTATAAATTTTTTGCGAATGTCATGGCTACAAGATTAAAAAGAGTGCTGAAAGACTATATCCATAAAGACCAAGCAGGTTTTTTACCAGGAAGACAAATAAATAATAATACAAGAATTATTGTGGACATTTTAGAAAAACTGGAAAAAAACATAAATACAGATGCAGCACTAATGTTTATAGATGCGGAAAAAGCCTTTGACAATATTTCTTGGACATTTATGAAGAAGAATTTGGAAAAGATGGCAGTTGGACAAAGATTTTTAAATGGCATTAATGCCATTTATACAGAACAAAAAGCAAAAATTATAATAAACAGTGTGATATCGGAGGAAATTAGAGTTGAGAAAGGAACAAGACAAGGGTGCCCTATCTCCCCTTTATTATTTATTACGGTCCTGGAGGTCCTTCTAAATATGATACGAACAGAGAGACAGATTAAAGGAATAAGGGTGGGGGAGAAGGAGTACAAATTACGCGCCTTTGCAGATGACTTGATGTTATCCCTACAAGAACCTGAAAGCAGTGTCCCCAAAGCATTGGAATTAATTGAATCGTTTGGCCAGGTAGCCGGCTTCAAATTGAATAAACAGAAGACCAAAGTATTGACTAAAAATATGAAATTAGAGCAAATACAAAAACTACAAGACTGTACTGGCCTCAATTTTGTTAAGAAAGTAAAATATCTAGGTATCAATCTTACTGCAAAAAATCTGAACCTATACAAGGACAACTATGAAAAATTGTGGATGGAGATAAAGAAAGATTTGGAAATATGGACAAGACTGAAACTCTCATTGATGGGCAGAATAGCTGCCATTAAGATGAATGTCTTACCAAGGATGTTGTTTCTATTCCAAGCCATTCCAATTTTGGATAAATTGGATTGTTTCAAGATATGGCAAAAGGATCTCTCGAAATTTATATGGCAGGGAAAAAAGCCGAGAATTAAATTTAAGATTTTAACAGACTCCAAAGAGAGAGGAGGCTTTGCCCTGCCAGACTTAAAGATTTATTTTGAAGCATCGGCCTTTTGCTGGTTAAAAGATTGGTTTAAATTAGAAAACACTGATGTACTGGATTTGGAAGGCTTTGACAATATGTTTGGGTGGCATGCTTATCTTTGGTATGACAAGGTGAAAGTCCACAAGACTTTTAAGAATCATATAGTTAGAAAAGCCCTGTATCAGGTTTGGATGAGGTATAAAGATTTGTTAGAGAGAAAGACTCCTAGATGGATCTCACCTGTGGAGGCCAAGGCCTATAAGAGACCTAATATGCCTGTAAGATGGTTAAGATATGCTGATATATTGCAGCAAGAAGGTGAATCGTTTAAGTTGAAAAGTTATGATCAAGTGAAAGGCGAAGTCGCCGACTGGCTGCAATATCATCAAATTTATGAGATTTTTAAGGCAGACAAGAAGATTGGTTTTCAAACGGAAAAATCCAAACTGGAAACAGAATTGATCGAAGTGAACTCTAAAAACCTTTCCAGGATGTATAATTTGTTGCTAGAGTGGCATACGAAAGATGAACTGGTTAAATCGACAATGATAGATTGGGCGAAAGATGTGGGACATAACATTATGATGGATGACTGGGAGAGATTGTGGAAAGAAGGTATCAAATTTACGGCTTGTAATAGTTTAAGAGAAAACATTATGAAAATGATCTACAGATGGTATCTGACACCAGTTAAGATAGCTAAGATGAATCCTACAATGACAAATGTGTGTTGGAAATGTAAATCTGCGAAGGTACCTTTTATCATATGTGGTGGTCATGTCCAGGGGTAAATGCTTTCTGGGATAAGATTTATAATGAACTTAAGAAGGTAATGAAAATTACCTTTAGTAAGAAACCAGAGGCATTTCTTTTGAGCATGACCAATGAAGAGATACCCAGTCAGGATAGAGTGTTTTTTATGTATGCCACAACAGCTGCTAGAATTCTACTTGCAAGAAACTGGAAAGGTGAAGAGATTCCGTCAGTGGAAGAGTGGCAGACGAAGTTAATGGAATATATGGAACTCGCCGAGCTGACCGTGAGAATCCGAGACCAGAGGGAGGAGAAGGTGTCACAGGATTGGAAGAAATTTAAGGATTATCTAGTAAATAGTGTAAAATTGAATATTTGAGCAGAATTAGTTAGTAGAAATGGCTTTAGCTTGTTAATGTTAGATAAAATTGTTTAGAAGAAGTTTTGTTGTGAATGATGTAATTATTTAAGAGTATCTTAAGATATTGAGTTTAAGTAAAGATTTATATTTGATTAATTAAATCTAAAGATTATTAAGAGATTTGGTAAATGTTGATGGAAAAAGATATAAAGTTACCCAATATATATTGGATTTTGAATGCAGTGGAGGGAACGGGGGAAGTCTTCATGTAGTGTAGAGAAGATAGAAACAAGAAGAGTATAAAGATAAGTGTATGTTTAGGTATGTATATGTTTTTCTTATGTTTATTGTTATTGTTGTTGAATTTGTTTATTGTTTATTGTGTTTTTTATTGTGTATATGTAGTGTTTTTCTTTGTGTTATTGGAAAATAATAAAAACTCTTTAAAAAAGAAAAAAAGAAAGGGATGCTGGACTAGATGGACCATTGGTCTGATCCCAAAAGCTCTTCTTTAGGTTCTTACATTATGTCTGTGAAATAATATTTAATATTATGCACTTGCCTTGCCCACAAAAGGTCCCTTGTTCAATCCCCGAGAAAGAGACCCCATCCTGATTCCCCGGGGAGCAAAACACTCCCAGGATGAGGCAGCTTCCTGTTATCCCATCTATGTCTGGTCCCTCCTCCATCCACCTACCAAGCCTGAGCCTGCTTAGCTTCTGTTTGGTGCCTGCATCCTGAGCCTTCAGACCATGTTGTGGGAGCTCCCATCAGCTTAGCGGAGGGGTCCCCAAACTAAGGCCTGGGGGCCGGATGCGGCCCAATCGCCTTCTAAATCCGGCCCACGGACGGTCCAGGAATCAGAGTGTTTTTACATGAGTAGAATGTGTGCTTTTATTTAAAATGCATCTCTGGGTTATTTGTGGGGCATAGGAATTCGTTCATATTTTTTTCAAAATATAGTCCGGCCCCCCACAAGGTCTGAGGGACAGTGGACCGGCCCCCTGCTGAAAAAGTTTGCTGACCCCTGGCTTAGCGCTTGCAAGTGGGGGGCAATTCCTGCCCCCTTGGCAAAAAGGGTGGGGCTGGCCCCTCTCTCACACACTGAGCCTCAGCAGAGACATGCAGAGATTTAGACATGCTGCCTGGCAGAGCTTTTTCTCGCCCTCTGCTCCATGGGCTCTTGTTGTTGTCACTTGTATTTATATTCTCTCCCCTTTTCAACTCTATGTTTCTTAGGCTCCCTCTGCTCTGCCTCCTCTATGTTTAAGGGCAGTTGTATAAGCTCCCCCCAAACCCTGCTGAATTTTGGATCTCCTAATTTAGGGCTGCTGCCTGTAATACAGCAGGATTAGGGTGCTTCCTTCATCTGCAGGACCCCTAACTCTCTGCCCCCTCTCTCTTCCTTTCCAGGCTCCACTTCTCACTCCCTGCGCTACTTCCACACTACTGTGTCTGAGCCTGGCCAGGGGCTGCCCCAGTTCATTGCTGTGGGGTACGTGGATGACCAGCAAATTGATCAGTACGACAGTGACACCAAGAAGGATCTGCCTCGCGTCCCCTGGATAAGGAAGGTGGAAAATGTGAATCCTCAGTACTGGGACACGGAGACTCAGAAAAGACAGGGGTTTGAGCTGATCTCCAGGGTGGATCTGCAGACTCTGCGGAATCGCTACAACCAGAGCGAAGGTGAGTAGAAGGCGGGAGAGGCACAGAGTCACGTCCGTCCCCCCCATATCCTTCCCTCCAGAGGCCAGAATTGCAGGGAGGGGGCTGCTGGGAGAAGAAAGGGAAATGGAGGGTGGGGGTCTCCACCCAGGGCAGAAGCTTCTTCCCCTTCCCTTCTGATCAGTTCATAACTGAAGGAGTGGGGGAGGGCAGAGGGAAGATCCCATTCAAGGTCTTAATGGGGGCTGAGACAGTGTGGGGTGGGGTGGACAGAGAACGAGACTTGGGGGGGGGGAGACCCTCCAGAATGACACTCTCTGGACCTGCACATCCTGCCAAGGAAATGTCTCCATTGCCGGCCCTTCCTTCCATGCTAGGCTCAGCTTAGGCCTTCTGAGGAGGAAATCTGTCTAGTTCATTTTCCTCTGGGAGGGAAAGAGAAGGGTGGGAATCCTGAGGCTGAGACAAGCAAGCCTTGAGTTCTGGTCCTGCTGAAGGAGAAGCCAGCTGCCCAGACAGAGGTTCTGATTGGCTGACCCTTCTGACCATCACCAAGTCCCTCCCACTCCCTGGCACAGTGTGGAAAGAGAAGCCTTTTTAAGAGGAACACGAATGGACTGAGTTTTGGGGATCAAAATTAAACATATACAGCCTTATTCTACATAATTAAAAAACTAATCTTTAGTTCATGATTGAATAACCTTTGGCGGGTAATATATTTTCCTTAAAAAGCATTTTATTTTAAAAAAATCCGATTTAAATAAAAAAAAAATCCGATTTTTTTTTAAAATCATTGATTTTTATCCACCCTGGTCCCCAGAAGATCTACACTGGCAATTATTAGCCTGGTGCTGCCATGTTTTACTGTCCTGTGTCTCAAAGGAGCATTAGGCCAGAACTGGATCAGGGCCCATTAATATCAGAAATAATCTGTTTCCTAAGCACTTTGGGTTGTGTTATTTCGGGAGTTTCACTCTATCGGATTTTAGTTTGAAAACTTATGGCCCGTTACCTGGGAGGGAAGGAGCCCCACTGAACTCCATGGGACTTGCTTCTGAGTAAACCTGCACAAGATCCCACATCTCCAGCATTTATTATACATCTGTACTTACTTGATTGTCTAGCAGTCCTAGGGATGTGTAACAGGACCCTTCAGAAAGGTCTCTCACCCCCTTTGTCCAGTTCTGGCGATTTCTGCCCCACTCCTCCCCCCCCTGCCCCATCCAGCCTTGGAATCATTTAAACTCAGCAGAAGCTGGTGGACCTCTGGCCAAAGCCTCTTGGCACACATTGTTGTTTTTTAAACTTCCTTCTGAAATGAGTCAAAAGATGGAACGGTCATTCCATGTCAGTTCAGCGCGGTCATGTCACCCACCACCTCTAATTTTGATGAAACTTGGTGTACACCCTTCCCTTATGGTTGAAAGAAACCCCCTTAATTTTTTCCCCTCTATCTCAAATGGTTTTAATTTTATAGCACTTAAAAGTTTCATGAAATCTGCGTTTCTGTCCCTCTTGAGATCCTCAGCCTGGTGTACATTTTATTTATTTCCTTCATAACCAATGATCAGATCTCTTTGAAATTTTACACAGAGCTCAATAATGTGATGAGGATTTCAGGAAAAAATACAACAGCACTCAAAAGATTTTATAAATGCCTAAAAAAAATTACAAGTGTAGTTTTTTTGGTGGAAAAACTAGGTTTAGAAAACCTAAATTTTCAGCGTGTGGGCATGATGGAATCAAAAGTTTTTGATGGTGAAAATTATTGCAAAGACATGCTCTTTCTCAACAAAGAATGAAATTTATGGGTTTTTTATGTCTTGTAACAAAATTTTACATTTTTTGAACATCGTAGGGGGGAAATGGCTACTGGGTACAACTTTCCTGCAATCCATATCTGTGATAGAAAAAATTAATGAAACAAAGTTGTTCATCTTAAAATTTAAATAAATATTGGTTATTATAGGTTTGTTTCCCCCCGAAAGTGCGGACTTGTTTTGGGGTATTTAAAATTATGAAAATGGCTTTATCTGATAAAGTAATGAGATGTACAAATTAAAACATGCAGAGAATAATATGTATAAACAAATCAGAGAGGGGAGCTGAGGGAAGTCTTTGGAGGGTGGGCGAGGGAGGAGAAGGGAGAGAATAAAAGGGGGGCGAGTGATTATATTGACTGATAATTTGTTTTGTTAAATTTGTTAAATATTTTTTTAAATAATTTTTTATGAAAATTGAAGACTGGAGTAAATTTTCACAATATTTATAGGATCATTTCAATCAATTAACAACACTAACAGGATTGTAAAAAGTCTCATAATATTTACAATTAGTACCTTTTAACTTTTATTTAAAGATTGAGATTAATTTATAAAGAAAATGTAGATTTGAAAAATGTATAAATTCGAGGATATATGAGGAATTTTGAAAGCCATGGAGGGAAGTCTCTAAGCTCAAATGAGCACAAAATTAATAGAAGGAATAATTTGATTGTATTTGAATATATAAAATGGAAATGCAATAAAATATTTTTTTAAAAAAATGAAAATTAGCTATATCATGAAATCAATAAAAAAGATCAGTCAGGAACGTTAAATGCTGAGAAGTAAGGTAATAAGAGCTAGTAAGAAAAAGATTAAAAGAATTTAAAATTATGCATTATATACAATTATGCAACATTACATGATCCCCAGTTTGTTTTTCAGAATATTATTGCATACAAAGACATGTCTATCTTTGGGGGGGGGGGAGAATGATGTTTGCATGCCATCTTGAAATAATGGATGCATGGAGACTTTTTAACATTTATGTTAAATATATTGAGGCGTAATTCAATTTGAGGGGAAAGACAGACAGACTGTGAAATTGCAAGAGATGCTCCTCTTGGACAGGAAGGGAAACCCCCCACCCCTCCCCCGCCTCCAGGGAGTTGGGGGAATCCACTAGGGATTGGGGAGGAATATGAGGCGATGAGAGAGAGGAGGGCAATTAAAGGGGGACTTTGGAAGCTCAGGATTGTAGTGTTTGCCTCAGTGTTATGCGGATGAGCCTTCAAAAAGAGAAAATGCTGGTTGATGTTTCTCAACTCTGACTGCTGCCTCTTCCCTGAGTCTGAGGCAAATTAATCCTTTTTCCTGGACTCTTTTGCTGATGGGGGGAGGGGCTGCTCTGACCCCTCTTGACCTCCTGGGCCTCTTTTGGTACTTCCAGGGATCCACACCATTCAGTTCATGTCCTGCTGTGAGTGGAACCCAGGCAGGAGCAATGGAGGGTATTGGCAGTATGGCTACGACGGGAGGGACTTCATCGCCTTCGACAAGGAGACCCTCACCTGGACAGCAGCTGACATGGGGGCCCAAGTGACCAAGAGGAAGTGGGATCCTATCATGGCCAACAACCAGCGCAATAAGCACTACCTGGAGGAGATTTGCATTGAGTGGCTGCAGAGATACCTGGACTATGGGAAGGAGACTCTGCTGAGGACAGGTGAGGAGGGGCAGGGGGTGGGAAGGGGGGCTCAGGGGGGCAGTTTCCCTACCAGCTCCCCTCCCCCCCCCAACAGTCTTCCTTTCTGGACTAAACAGCAAACACTTTTCTTGGTGGTGGTGGCAGAAAGAAGTTTGGGACTCTGGGTGGAGAAGGGGGGTCACTTCAGACAATGATGGGGGGAGATGCTTAAAAACTGCCCCCCCCCGTGTCCCTTTGGCTATAACAAGGGATGGCAAAGGACAAATGGGGGGAGGGGGCACAAATAAACAGCAGGGAAGTAGTCAGCAAAGCAAGATGCATTTTAAATTAAGTAAAAATAGGAAAATTGAAATGGACAGATTTGAGGTGGGGTACAGAAAAACATTTTGCCTTTACACTTGTGTATGTACCTATGGGGAAAGTCTTTAAAACTAAATTAATTAACCTTTTTTAAAAATAGAAAATGTGTGGGGAGCCCCCAATTTTATGAAATATCCTATTATCCTGGAGACTATTAAAGCACCTATAAAAATTTGGATGAATATAAATAAAAATAATAAGGATGACCCCTATCAGCATGAGAAATTAACAATATGGGCCAACCCAAAATTAAAAATTGGAAAGCAAGTAATAATTTGGCAAAACTGGATGAAAAAAGGTATTTTGACATTGAATCAATTAATTGATGAAAATTATAAATTTGTGGAATATAAGACTTTGCAAGTAAAGTATGGATTAACTAGTGAAACGCAATGGCAATACATCCAATTGAAACATTTGTTGGAAAGGCAGTTTGGCCCTGACGCTATAGCAGCATCGGAAACACCTATGCTGCTACAAGATTTAATCTCTGCAACAAAAACAAAAAACTCTACACTTGCACTATATAAAACCCTACTCAACAGGAAGAAATATGACCTAGAATATGATAGACAAAAATGGAGTGAAGAGTTAGGGCAGGGGTCTGCAACCTTTAAGACAAAAAGAGCCACTTGGACCCGTTTCCAAAGGAAAAAACAACAACTGGGAGCCGCAAAACCATTGCGACATTTAAAACAAATATAACGCTGCATATATTGTTTCTTACCTTAATGCAATAATAATAAATAACGTATAGGAGCCAATGCAAAGTATAATTAGTAAAAACAACAAGAATAAGTTCTTACTTTTTTGCATTGACTCAGGGGCGTACCCAGGATCAAAACTGGGGGGGGGGGGCAAGCCATGGTCGTTCAGGTTGTGACATTTCAGCACGGAAAGGCGAATGAAACCAAAATTTTAGGGAAATTATATATAATTATAGCAGTGCTTTATTACAATTATTTGCTTGGTTTTTTAAAATTTTTATTCTAGTTACATGTCTTATACCAGGGGTGGCCAACTCCCAAGAAACTGTGATCTACTTTCAGCAGTGATCTACCCCCGTTTTTTGGGGTTCAGCTCAAAGTTGTTTTTGGGGGGTGGGAGAGAGGGCTTCCCCCTCTAAGATAGGTTGGCAAGCGAACTAAGAAAGAAAGAAAAAGGGGGGGAATTTGGTTTAGAAAGGGAGAGGGAGGGACACAAAGGGAAAGAGAGAAAGGAAGAGACGGGGTAGAAAACAGATGGGGGTGAGAATGGAAAAGTGGGGTGGAAAAATATAAATTGGGGGTGGGGAGAATATCTATTAAAATATGTAGTAGTTTAAAAAATAAAAATAAAGGGGGAAAATCTTTTTCTTTTTCCTTTTTTTGAAAACAAAAACAAAAGGGGAAGAGGGAGAAAAGGGTAATAATAAAAATTCAAATAGAGTGGCTGCAGCAGCTGTGGGGGGTGTTTGTTTGTTTTTCGTTTGTTTGTTTGTTTTAAAAATGGGATTTCCCCCCTTGGATTAAAAAAGGAGGGGAGGAAGAAAAAGAGGGGGGGTGGGAGAGCAAGGCAAAAAGCAAAAAACAGGTTGGGGGGGAAGGAAAAAAAGAAAAGATATTGGGGGGGAAAATAGTAATAAAAAATATTTTAAAAATAGTTTTTTTTAAAAAAAGAAAAGAAATAAAGTAGAATGTATTTGAATAATAAAAATATATATAAAAAATAAAGTAAAAAATACTAGGTGAGAGTAAGGCGAAGAGGTCTTTCCCAGTGAGAGTCAGGCCTTCCTCCGACGAGCCGGCCGCTGGGGGGGTGGGTTCGGGTTGGGCCTGTGTCCCTTCGTGGCCCTCTTCAGCCTACCTCTCCCCTCTTTGGCGGTGGTTGCGCGGCGGCTGGGCACCAGGGAAGAGGTTTTACCTTCCCTGGGTGTCCCTCTTCTCTCCTTGGGATGGCGATTAGACGGCAGCGGCGGCGGCTGCGATGGCGGCAACGAGTGTTCCTCTTCCGAGGGCTCCCGTCTTTCCCTTGGGACGGGAGCTGTGGGGGCGGCAGGGGGGGTCGGGGTCTCCCTTTCCACGGGGGTGGCGGCAGGGGAGGTCGGGGTCTCCCCTTCCCTCCTTTGGCCTCCGGAGCGCCGCAGGGTTGTTAGTCCTTTGGCCTCCGGAGCGCCGCGGGGTTGTTAGTCCCGGCAAGTGGGTGGGCGCAGGCGGGTGGGCGCAGGCGGGGAAGCAGCGCGACGCAGCGCCGCCTACATTTTGAAACAGCCACCGGCAAGGTGGGTGGGTGCAGGCGGGGCAGCGGCGCAGGCGGGGCAGCAGCGCGGCAAGTGGGTGGGAGGCAAGTGGGTGGGCGCAGATGGGCCAGCAGCGCGGCGGTGCCTACATTTTGGCGCTAAGCGCCGGCCCTGCCCGGAACCACGGCAGACCTGGCAAAGAGCCACAAGCGGCTCCGGAGCCGCGGGTTGCCGACCCCCGAGTTAGGGGTACAGATAACAAATGATATATGGGAGTCAAGTATAAAATCAACAGAAATAGCCTATATGGATTTAAGACTAAGACTTATTCAACAGAAAATAATATTTAGAGTCCACTGGACTCCAAGTGTGGTGTAGTGGTTAAGAGCGGTAGACTCGTAATCTGGTGAACCGGGTTTGCGTCTCCGCTCCTCCACATGCAGCTGCTGGGTGACCTTGGGCTAGTCACACTTCTCTGAAGTCTCTCAGCCCCACTCACCTCACAGAGTGTTTGTTGTGGGGAGGAAGGGAAAGGAGAATGTTAGCCGCTTTGAGACTCCTTCGGGTAGTGATAAAGCGGGATATCAAATCCAAACTCTTCTTCTTCTTCTTCTTCTTCTTCTTCTTCTTCTTCTTCTTCTTCTTCTTCCAGAATAAAATAACAAGTGCAGACAAATGCTGGAGATGTGGGAGTAAAAAGGCGAACTTAGTACATATATTGATTAATTGCCCGATGATAAGATCATTTTGGTGCGAGGTGAGGATATTTATAGCAAGAGGATCGTGCCTAAAGCCAAAATTGTGTATAGTCAAAACACATTGGATTCTAGGGCGATTGGGTTTGACAAAGTCCTTCCCCGGACGCCCGCCCCCTTTCCCACCCTGTTTTTGGTTTTTACAATATTTTTTGCCAAGTGTGTAAAGCTGTATTTGCACAAGTTAAATGTGCATAAGTTGCTAGCTTCCTGGGCCTCCTGGTCTGCCATTTCCACTCCAGGGGAGGCTGCCATGGAAAAGGGAGATGGGCCCTTTCAAGTCCCGCCATTGGGGACTTGGTGAAATTTGCCCCTCAGCCTAGAGGCAGCTCCCTGGTAAAATCTTGGAACCATAGGTTGTCATATTTCAATAGTGTTAGAGCTTTGCAAGGTGATAAATTAATTTAATTTGTGCCCCGTCCTCCCTCCCAAAGGAGTCTGCTTTGGCAAGCAAAGGATAAAACATCTAAAAATAGTTCCACCATAGACACTGACTGGGGAAGATGCCAAGGGGGGTTGAGGAATCCCATTTATTTGCAGTCCTGAGTAGCGGGAGTAGCTGGCCTCCTGGATTTCTGCTCTTAAAGAATACAGGATTCCTTCAGGTTCCCGTTGTCTATTTGTTAACCCCAATGTGGCCCTTTTTGCAGAGGCTCCGGTGGTGAAGGTGACCAGGAAGGCAGGCTATGACAACCTGGAGACCCTCGTTTGCCAGGTCCACGGCTTCTACCCCAAGGAGATTGATGCCAACTGGGTGAAGGACGGGGAGGTCTGGCAGGAGGGCACCTCCCGAGGATTGGTCGCCCCCAACTCAGACGGGACCTACTATGTCCTGCTCAGTGTCAAGATCGACCCCGAGGAGAGGGACCGCTTCCGGTGCCGCGTGGAGCATGACAGCCTGGAGAAGCCTCTGGACGTGGCCTGGAGAAGGAGCCAGGTGAGAGACAGGCAGCAGGGAGGGGAAGGGGGGGCTCTGGGAGGGGGATTTTCATCCAACTCCTCCCTTCAGCAACAGCACAGCTCAGATGGGGAACCCCCAAGTTAGATCCTGTGTATGTCTTTGGAGGCAGTGGAATCTGGAGATTTTGACAGAGACGCAACCTTTTTCAGCAAGTGTCTCATAGGCCGTAATCTCAAATTGGATGTCGTAGATAAAAACTGGCCGTCACTTTTTTGCCTTTAAGCCCAAGTAGTTGTGATGTCACAGAATGTTGGCTGATATTTTACTTCTCTAAAATCAAATGTGTCAGCACAGTACGTGGAATAAAACTTCATTATGGCACCCATCTGTGGAAAGAGACCCCCCCTTTCTAATTTCAGTTCTGTATGTACTCGTGGGCACCTTGGGAGGTGATGAGGGTTCTTTGGGGGGCATTTTGGGTTATCCACCCTCCCTGGGACCCCCCTGCACTTCACAAGCTCTGGTGTTAGGGTTGACATATTTTGAATAGCAAAAAAGAGGACACATTTGCCGACTTCTCCTTTTAACTAATGATCGCTATGTAGACTCATTTCAAATATCCCAACTATACAGTGGTACCTCGGGTTACGTACCCGTTCCGTTCCGGGGTGCCATTCGCACCACAAAAAGTACGTAACCCGAGCGCCATTTTGTCCCTGCGCAAAGTGCAGTAATCGACCTTCTGCACATGCGCAAATTGCGCAGAAGTGTCCGCACACCGAAAAACATTTCCGGGTTACCAGAGTATGTAACCGAAAATACGTAAGTCGAAGCGGATGTAAACCAAGGTACGACTGTAGGCTATAGAAGCTGTGATACATTGCTAGTAGCAACGTTCATAACTTTCAACAACAAAATAATAATACTCAGTTATCTATAACTAGTGGTTTAAGCCCGTTAAAATAACGGGCGCTAGAACAGATGGTGGAGTGGTGGCATCCAGTTCACCTCCTCTCCAGCCACCACAATTCCTTTCTCCCCACACAAAGGGATGTGTGGGTCTCTCTCCCATAGGAGACACCCCATCCCATCTCTTCCACCCCCTCACCCCATCCTTCACTCCAGTTCCCCCAACACACCCCTCACCTGCCAAGCCTTTCTCCTCACAGGCCGCCATGACGCGTAGAGGGGGGAGGAGAAGGGGGCGGGGCACACGGGGACACCAGAAGCGGTCTGAACGGCGCGCGCGGCGCCGCCGGCGCTGGGAGACCGTGGAAGGCGGGGTTTGCGTGTGAGGGGAAGCTGGGAGCATGCGCGCCCGCGCGCTGAGAGGTGAGCGAGAGAGAGCGGGAGGGGGAGGGGGAGCTGTTGTGGAAGCCCGAAAGCCTCGCAAAAAGATGGCCTGAGGCACCAGCGAGGTCCCCACACCCCTACACCTCACCTCAGCTTCACGCCGCGGTTTCTATCCCTTTATTGTTCTTCAAGCACCTTTTTGAGCTTCATCTCAAAACTATGTGGCTCAGTCACAGCCAGCATGTTTCAAACGTTGAAGTTCAGAGTGGTTAATTGGAAGTCGCCCATTAAGTCCCCCCCCCCCCGAGCCTGAAATGTTCTGTATCTCATTTGTAGAGAATGCACTTCCTCTGGCGACAGACAACCCTCTCAGCTTTTCTTTACGTCTCCGCAGCTTTCTTCCCTCTAGCATGGCATACATAATAAATGCATCACACTTCTGCCTCTGTTGCCAAATGTGTTCCATGTCATTCCAGTCCTTCACTATGCCGTGCTCCATAGGGTAGTGGATGGAAAGAAGGCCTTTGTGGGGTGGGGCACACGGGGACACTGGAAGCGGTCTGAGCGGCGCGCGCGGTGGCGGCGGCGCTGGGAGAAAGTGGGGTTTGCGTGTGAGGGGAAGCGGGGAGCATGCGCACCCGCGCGCTGAGAGGCGGGCGCGTGAGCGAGCGAGAGAGAGCGCGCAAGAGAGGGAGGTGGAGGGGGAGCCGTTGTGGAAGCCCGAAAGCCTCGCAAAAAGATGGCCTGGGGCACCAGCGAGGTCCCCACACCCCTACACCTCACCGAGTGAAGGGTGGAGCGCACGCATGGTCTGTCCAGGGCGGGGGATCCCTGCCTTTGTTTGTCACATGGCCCTTGGGGGAGGCGCCTCCTTCTCTGCCGGTCGGAGATGCAGCTCTCCGCCCGCTTCTGCTGCTAAGCCGGACCGCGGTTGCTGGGGAGGGGGGGAGGAAGGGGGCGACGTGAGCCCAGCTCTCCTCAAGTCTCTCACAGCGCGCCACATATTGACTCGCCTGTCCCGCTCAGTGCCCCTTTCCTCACGTCCCGCCACTCTAGACCCTCGTTGCTTGGGGGGGCGAAGGCTGCCGAGTCGAAAGGGTCTGTGAGCCTGCCCCCAACCCGTGCCTGCCTGAAGGGAAGCGGTGTGGGTGCTGGCCAGCTGAGCCTGCGCCAAGTCCAGCCTATGCCCGGAGCCACCCGGTCCAGAGAGACACTCAGCCTCCTCAGCAGTGGCTCCTGGAGGCGGTGGATTGGCAGAGGGGTGGCCGGCGGCAGCGACCCCAACATGCTTGGAAAGCAGCCCCCTGCACTGACTGGCAGCAACAACAACAACCGGCTTTCAGCAGCGAGAGCGGCAGCGTGGCCTCCCTTCTCAGACTCTCTCGTCCTATGGAGCGCCAACATTCCACTCCAACCGCCAATTCAACTGCTGCTGCTGCTCCCGGTAGCGCAAACCCAGAGACACACGGACTGGATGCAGAGACACTTGCATTTTATATATATAGATTTATGTATTTATTTGCTTTATTAATTATCCTTTATATTTGCTGTATTTATTGTAACTATGATCTTCAATGGTTTGGCTAAAGAGAAAAGGGAAAAACAATTCTCCCTACTCTTCAGTTAAAATTGCTACAGACTCCAGAGAGGGTTAAAGAAAGGGGCTGATTGCCACACCTCTGGTTATTTGCGGCACTTCAAGTATCTTTACAGACGCGGAAGGGGTGTTAAGATGGCTGCCACCCACACTTCCAGTTGTTTTCAATGCAACGACAATGACCCAAGACTTCCTTTACTATTTACTGGCGCCAAAGAGGTGTAGAAAATGGTCACCACGCTCACTGCCCGTTATTTGTGGTGCGATAACAAGCAACCTGAGGGGAATCAACTATGTGGCCGTGACAAGGATTATGGAAGCAGCCCTTGAGCCAGAGACACAGGCAGGGCTGAGGAGACCAGGGCTCTTGTCTCAGGCTCACTCACCAGCACTACGGACTTCAACTCCAGAGATTCCACCCAAACAAAAAAACCTGGACATTTTGCCTCAATTTAAGAATCTGTCTGGATAGACATATTAAGTCTGGAACAGGAAGGTGTGTCCAGGAAAAACCGGACGTATGGCAACCCTATACAAGATGCTTTTTTCTAAGGGTCTGTGCCTTCCCTGAAGGCCTGTAATATTGGGCTCTGGGGGGGATGTACCAGAGGGGAGGGAATCCCTTCCCATCAGGTTCATGACAGAGAAAGCGCATGAGCAGGAGGAGACCTGCTTTTAAGTCTTGAGTCTGTAATGAAACAGATGTGCCTGTCAACTGTCTTCCTTAAATAAATTGGTTATTTTGAAGACCTCTAATGCTGGACTCTGGTGGAAAAGAACTCCCTTGTATCGGGGCCACTACAGAGAGGACCTTGGCCTGTTAGGAGAGAGGAAGAGAGCTTGCTTTGCACACATACAATCCTCCTGGGTTCATAGCCCAGCACCTCCACTCAAATCTCCTGCTTGAGGCCTTTGGGGAGCTGCTGCCACCAGTCTGAATAAAAATGTCTCTTATCCCCATTTAGTCAACCTGGGACTCATTGTGGGAGCCATTTTGGGTGTCCTGACTGCCATCGCGCTGGTCTCTGGGATCATCTTCTTCATCCGCTGTAAGTAAACTCTCCCCCCCCACCTCACCGGGCAAGTTTGAGGATTAGGGGCCTGCTGGGAGTGAAATAATAATCTGAAAAGGAATGAATGAAGGGACTGGATAATGTTTCCTTCCAGTCTCTTGGAATTTATCCACTGCCTCATTTCCCCATGTTGTTTTTTTAATTTAATTTTCTCATTCTTTTCTACTTCTTTGTAACACGAGTTCCTTGACAAGCTCCCCTTCTGGGTTCACCTTCCTTGGAGGTGTTTGGAAGAGACAGGAGGAGCATCTGCAGGGAAGGTTTCAGCATCTAAGAGCCAGATTGTCAAAATGGGACTGGGTGGCCTCTGGAGGTCCCTTCCAGCTCTGACCTTCTGCTTTTGTCTCTACAGGGAAACAGAGTAAGAAATCAGCCTACGAAAAAACCTCAAGTGAGTGACTCCTCCCCTGTCTCTGTCTGACATATTTTCTTCCAATATGGAGCAGTAACAGGTTACAAACAGACAAAACCAAACATGTTGGTTTTAAGTGATGGAAAGTTAAGCCTGTCTGTTCAGCCGGTCTGTGGACAGCAAGGGGTCCCTCATGGCCAGGAAAAGGCTGCAGAGAGACTGTCGGTTGAGGGATGGGTTCCAAGAAGGAGCAGGAGGAAGAGCCAAGGGTGTGGGGAGAGAGGGATCTCTGGTTGTTTCATTTACTAGAACCTGAAGCTAAAGATTTGCTTGGTTGGCTCAAGTCTGTGGATGTCAGGAACCCTTCCCTCCAGATTTGGCACTACTCTCCCCCCCCCCACCTTCTGCCTTTCTGCCCCTTTCCTGCCCAGATCTCACCCACCCCCGCTCTAGTCCCCCGCTGCCTCCATGCCAGACTGTGCCCATCTCTTTTTGCCCTCCAGCATCTGCTTCTCCCTCCAATGCTGCCCGTGAGCCCCCTTGCCTCTGGGCTGCCTGTCCCTGAACATCCCCAGATTGAGACTGATTTGGGGGATGGGGTTGGAAGGAGGGAGGAGAAGGGCTGTGGGGGTGGGATCTCCCTCTCTGGGATCCTGACTCCTGTGTTTCCTCCCTTTTGCAGCAAGTGACAAGGGGTCCGACAGCTCCACCAGTGGTAAGTGGGGGTGCAGGTGGGGGCAAAGTGGGGCTCTTGCAGAAGACTCTGTGGGCAACATCCCCAAATGGGGAAAAGCTGCTTTCCTCTTACCCACCCTGGGGTTCCCAAAAGTGACATAATCTGGAGCAGGCATCCCCAACCTGTGGCCCTCCAGATGTTTTGGCCTACAACTCCCATGATCCCTAGCTAACGACCAGCGGTCAGGGATGATGGGAATTGTAGTCCAAAACATCTGGAGGGCCGAAGGTTGGGGATGCCTGATCCGGAGTGTCCATTGAGCTGAAAAAAGCTCTTGTTGTGACTCATTCTGTCTGTCCATCTGAGCTCCATTCTACCCAGGATCTGAATGAGAAAGAGTCACATTTTGTGTTCTGGAAGGGATTTTCCCTTTCAGTAGGTATTTTCCCAAAGTGTGCAGCTTGGCTCACTTTCTTGAGCTACCCTCTGCAGGCATTTGCTCTGCTGGCCCATTTTGGTAGTGCTCCTAGCACAGTGATGGTGAACCTTTTAGAGACTTGAGTGCCCAAACTGCAACCCAAAACCCACTTATTAACACAAAGTGCCATATATATCTATATATAACCTATATATCTCATTATTTTCTGTGTGTTTCATGTTTCATCTTTATGACTTCTGTTGTAATAAATACAGGTAGGTAGCCATGTCAGTCTAACGCAGTTGAAATATAAAAAATAAATTAAAACGTTGTCCAGTAGCACCTTAGAGACCAACAAAAATTTTTTTTGGGGGGGGGTATAAGCTTTCGTGCGCATGCACACTTCTTCAGATACAATGAATAATCATTCATAAAAGTTATTGCATTACATTCTTCATTAAATTATCTTTCCATTGATATATAATTTTATGGTATAACTCAGTGCTTTTTCTTAAAAAATGTTTAGGGGTACTCCTCTCATTTTGATTCAAGAAAATCACCACCGGGGAAAAATAAATACAGTTCAAATCAGGAAAAATAAATAGTGAATTTCTTCTCCTGTTAAATTCACAAAACATTTAGGGGTATGCTTACCCCTGTGTCCCCACAGAAAAAAAGCACTGGTATTACTCCAAAACAAAGTGGTGTTATGAGCCATCAAACCTCGGAAATACATTCTTTTCCAGAAGGTTCCAAAATTTTGGCCTCTAGCATACACTGGAGGGCTGTACTAAGAGCCACCCTCTCTCAGTTCTTAATATGAGATAATAATGATTGTGTGCACACACACACACAAATAAAAATAAATAAATAAATAAACCCAGCCAGGGTTATTATTATTATTATTATTATTATTATTATTATTATTAGCCATTTCTTTGGCTGCTGTTGATCGCAGCCTCCACAGAATGAATTTTTCTGTTGGCTTCGCAGGAAAGCTCAGCAAACATGTAAACCCAGCAGCCCCTTCTTAGGTTGGCGTCTTCATATGCTTACTGACCTGGGAGCTAAGCCCTGCTGAAATCAAGGCAGCTTACTCCCGAGTAGGAAAAACAGACTGGCAGGAGGCCCTGGCGCATGAAAAGTGAATGCCTGCTGGGCCCCTCACTCGCCAGGCCCTGGTGCCACAGACTTTGGACGCTGCACACAAGCCCTCCTCTCCTCCACCCCCGGCATGGAAGTGTACTTGCCATAGGTTCGCCACCACTGTCCTAGCATATCTTGGGTCTGATTTGACATGATGAGGCATGGTGCCTTTCCTTGTGAGGCTGGACTAGATGGCCTTTGTGTTCCTACTAGCTCTGTAATGCTGATACCCCACACCATGATGGTGGCTTAACTTTGAAACACTCCTGTTCTTTATTTCTGCAGTTTCATACCAGCCCAGTGTGTGAGATGAGACCAGAAGGAGCCTGCCCAAGTTTGGCTGTGAATTGCAGAGGCTCACAGCTCCTGCTGCCCTTTAAAGATGTTTCTGATGTTCCTTAATCCTGGCTCTCACCCATTCATTCTGACTCCAGCTGTAACTTGAATTTGAGGATAATCATGTTTTTCTGATGGACTTGTGCTTTGCAGGTGATTTTCAGAAATGTGTTTGTATTAATCAGAAATGTGTGAGATACACGCAACTAAAAGCTTTAAAAGGGGATGAGGAGATTGAGCAGTGATTTTGAGGGTTTCTCTTGGTTCTTTGTTGCTGTGTTTCCCTCTACAATCCCTTCCCCAATCTTGTGTCCCTCGCTTGCCATCCAAATTGAAGGAAAGTCAACATTAGAGAACTGCTTTAGGTGTATTATGCGTGAAATAGGCTAAATTGTTAGTGCCGACCTGCCTCCTGGGCCGCCCAGCCTTTGGCTAAGCGGATGCTATGTCATGGAATGTATAAAAGCAGTCTAACTGCTCTGGCTGAGTGTTTTCCAACCCACCTTCTGTGTGAGGAAGTGAAGAAACTGGCAGGGAGGGATGGTTGATAGGGAGGAAGGATGCTTAGATGCTCAGGAGTTGAAGCTGAAAGAGAGAAGGAACTGAGAGTCTGAAACAAGAGAGGCTGTCAGAATTGGATCTGATTCTAATTGGAACCTTGCAAGTCTGTCTCCGAAGATGGACAGACATTGGCCATTGATCCCGTAGAAGCCAAGGAGGGCATCATCTACAGTTACGACATCTGGATATGGACTGGTATTGTCTGTGTTGACCAAGAGCCGTGCTCCAGTCCCCCTGCAGGTGAGGCGCCTGGGAGGGATGTCCACCACCAGTCCTCCTGGGTCACCTCCTCCATCCCCAGAACCTCTGACGAGATTCAGAGAGGTCCAGAGGTGACCTCTGCTGGAGTCTTTTCAAACATCCTCAGGCAGAGCCAGAGAATGAGGAGCTCCAGCGGGCATTCAGACCCTCCCATGGGCAATGGTAGCTGCTGACGCAGTTTTCTCCAGATCCTCTTTCTGTCCCGATCCCTTGCAAGGCTCCACTTCTCCAGCCTGGTTCATGGAGCTCCAGGAAGAAGCAGTTGAAGGGGAAAACACAGAAAACGGGGAACAGAGAGGAGGTAAGACAGGCTAAGGGGATGGGGCGTTGCAACTCTCCTTCAGGAGATGAGAGGGACTGATCCTGCAGACAGCCAAGGCGGAAACCAGCAAGGAGAAGAGGCAGGTCTGGATCTCCATGGCCACAATTTGATCTGAAATAAGAAGCCCCATCTTTTTGGCTGCAGTTCATGAGACTTGCTGCCTGGTCCCCACAGCCTTCTAGGAAGGGTGACCCACTGGGAGTCAGGCCACATGAACTCTTCAGAGTAAACTGGTTCTGTTGCCTTCAATTTGCCTAATTTTTATCTCGCCCGTTCTTGCTTTTCCACCTGTGGCCCTTGAGGAACATCCTTCGCCTCTCTGCGGTTCCCACCCTATGATTCCCGCCATCTCCCTTCCCTTCTCATAGGCTGGTATTCCTTAAGGAGACTGTTTCCTAGAAATAAGAATGCAATAACTCTTAGACCTGCAGGGGCCGCAGGACTCTTCTTGCCTAACCCAATGGATTTGCTGCACCTTGCTTTGAAGACACTGGATGTAATTATTATCACTCCTTTTGTAATATCCGTTCGACTGAAATAAACAAAGGTGCACCCCCTCCTTCTTTGGTGGTTCTTTCCTTCTTACCACAAGAGTTCCAGAGATTTTGAAGTTCCTGAGAATATTCAGAGTTTGTAGCCTCTGGCAGGGAGGTGCCAATAATTGTTCTTCCAGTGCAAAGTGGCTGAAGAACCAAGTATCCAAAGCGAGATGGGGACATAATCTGTGGTTTTGCAGGGGTGGGATTAAGTTATGTGAGGCCACCATATTTCTGAAGCCAAGAGGGTCTGAAGTCTGGTCAGTGCCTGGATGGGGAACCACCTGGATGCTGCCTTTGGTTCCAGGACGAAAGAAAGGAGGGTTGGGATTATAATAAAATAAATATGTAGATATCTGATCTGGGGCAGGATGTGGTGGGACGAAGGCAGGGTTGCCCCCAGAAGCCCACAATCCCAGGAGGAAGTTCTCCCACTGAAATGAAATGAAATGAAAGGATGCCCAAAATATTTAATTCGTCTTGCCTTTTTATCCCACTCTTCCTCCCAAAGGAGCTTAGGGCAGCAAACATCACAATGTTAAAACAATACCATTTAAAAGATTTAAATTTAGAATCAGCTAATTTGAAACCACCTAAAATCACTTTAAAACAGTTGGAATACCCTAGTGGCATGTGGTTCATGGACTAGTGGGACTAGCCTGAGACCTCCGGGTATAGGGCTGTTTATAAAATGTAATAATAATAATAATAATAATAATAATAATAATAATAATAATAATAATAATAATAGCAGCCTAGTTCCCTTACTGTCCTTGGCAGGACCTTTCCATTTACCTGCTTGGCCAGTGTCTCCAGGCTCTGTGTATATGTGTGCCTCTCTCTCTCTCTCTCTTTCTCTTTCTCTTTCTCTTTCTCTTTCTCTCTCTCTCTCTCTCTGATTACCTCCATGAAGGTTGCAAAACTGCATAGCTCTGCAGAGCAATACACACATCTGAGCAGGAAGTGGCTGTTTGAAGCAGAACTGTAGCCCCTTCATTTTTTGTTAAGGAAGAGCACTCAGAAAGCCTATGGGATGGGGGTGGAATACAGGACCCCTGCAACCTTCATATCTCACTTCCTCCTTTCCTTCAGCCTCTATGTTTGTCTCTCTGTGTGTTTTCAAAGTGTGGTGTTATAATAAAAGTAAGCCCGCAGCCCCAATCTGTCAGAACCTGAAGCATCAGCAGCAACATGCAACAACAACACAATCATAGAAAGGGAGATGATGAAGAATGGAGGGGGTGTTAAAAATGTTTTTTTTTAATAGGGGGGGGGATCCACCTGCCCACCTGGGGCTGTCTTTTTCAAAAAAAAACAAATCAAAGCCAAACTTCTCTTTTTGCAAACTGCTAGGAACTGGCAAATCAGAAAAAAATACAAAACCGTGTATATCACTGGAAGAATTGCATAAATATGAAACTAAACTGACAATATCATAATGCAAAGGGCATTTATAAATATTTCATCAGAGGCAAACCTATATATGCTTTAAATCATCAAAGTGCTAGTACAAAGTGCAAAAATACAAAGTGCCATATAATGTTCAATATAATGATGAAGATGGTATAGCAAATGTCTATCAGACGCGTAGGTCCATCCTCACAATGTTGGGGAAGGTGATTCAGAATCCCTCCAACATGTGGGTGTGTTCTCCCGACGGAACTGGCAAATCGGCTGTCTGGGGAATGGACTTCTTGGGAGGTTGTGGACTCTCCTTCATTGAAAGTTTTTAGGCACCTGCCAGGGATGCTTGAGTGGAGATTCCTGCCTTGCAGGCGGTTTGATTGATTCCCCTAGGAAAAAATTCTCAGCATGCCACTGGGATACCCACACGAGAGAGCTAAAAATCTATCGGCTCTAAAGAAAGCAAACTTCACACCAGTATTCCTACAGGTATGACAGAATCTTGAACCTTGGAAAGACCTAAGTTTATCTTGATCAGGACGCATGGCTGCGGTAAAGATGCCTATCCTGCCGAAATGTTTGTTTCCTCTTTCAAGTGCTGCCAATCATGATTACGGCCAAACAATTTAAAATTTGTCAGTGCTCAATAAACAAGTCTATTCATGAAGCGAAAGAAAGCACAACTAGGCTCCAGAATTATATATGGAAGTGTCCAAAATGGCGGGCTCGGAATCCCACATCTCCAAACTCATTACAACGCCTTCCAACGGAAGAAGAAGAAGAGTTTGGATTTGATATCCCGCTTTATCACTACCCGAAGGAGTCTCAAAGCGGCTAACATTCTCCTTTCCCTTCCTCCCCCACAACAAACACTCTGTGAGGTGAGTGGGGCTGAGAGACTTCAAAGAAGTGTGACTAGCCCAAGGTCACCCAGCAGCTGCATGTGGAGGAGCGGAGACGCGAACCCGGTTCCCCAGATTACGAGTCTACCGCTCTTAACCACTACACCACACTGGCTCACCACACTGTAAGCATTTGATATCACTTATCCACAGGCAAAAAGGAAAACCATGGGTTGATACAGAAATTTCAGATCCTTTATATAGAGCATATCTCTTGTTACTCCTCAATTACTAAAAACCATACTATTGCAAACCCTTTTTTCTGCACCACACTAAATGTGTGGAAAGCAAAGTTCGAAAAACTGGCTCCCCCAAGATCTCCCCTTATCCCTCTTCGGTTTCACCCATCTTTTAAAGAAGCAGGGCGATGCTTAGATTGGAATGGTTGGGAACAGGTGGGCCTTTTTAGATTAAAAGGTTTCTATGCAAACCCCTAGCATGAGCGACTAGCATGAGTTTGGCCAAACTGGGAGGCAGTGAAAGATAGGCGTGCCTGGCGTGCTCTGGTCCATGAGGTCACGAAGAGTCGGACACACTGAACAACTCAACAACAACAACAACATGCAAACCCCTACAGAAAGAACAATTCATAGCTGCCATAAAGGTAAAGGTAAAGGGACCCCTGACCGTTAGGTCCAGTTGCAAACGACTGGGGTTGCAGCGAGCATCTCTCTTTACTGGCCGAGGGAGCCAGCGTACAGCTTCCGGGTCATGTGGCCAGCATGACAAAGCCGCTTCTGGCGAACCAGAGCAGCTCACGGAAATGCCATTTACCTTCCCGCCGGAGCGGTACCTATTTATCTACTTGCACTTTGACGTGCTTTCGAACTGCTAGGTTGGCAGGAGCAGGGACCAAGCAACAGGAGCTCACCCCATCACGGGGATTCAAACCGCTGACCTTCCAATCGGCAAGCCCTAGGCTCTGTGGTTTAGACCACAGCGCCACCCACGTCATAGCGAACTTTAAATGACCATGGACCACTTTAACCAGCTGTGATGATTCCTGTCAAACCCAGACATTTCCATTCCAGTAAACAGGAAACAAACAGCAGTAGAGCACACCTTTGTTAACTTCTCTCCACTGTCTAAGGGCCGGGCTTCCTCAATTTTTGAAGCTCTAATAACACTAGAATATGGCAATCTACTGTGACACAAAAATGTCGCAGGAAATGGACATAGATGTGCAAATACCAAATGAAAAATGGATGACTTTGTTGTCTGGGAGAATGTTGAAATCAGTTTCTGCAAAAAAATAAAATAAGGGAAGCCTCATTAAAACTTCTGCATTGGTGGCATTATACACCGGTGAGGTTATCCCAAATATGTAAGGAAGTCAATCCCTATTGTCGGAGGGGATGGGCAGTCAAAGGTACCTATTTCCATATGTGGTGGTGTTACATCATCTTTTTTTTTTAAATAAAGAATTTATTGGTATTTAAAAAGAATACAGACAAAAAAGAGAAAAAATACATACAAACTACAAAATACAAAACAACAAAAAAGCAAACTTATACAAAACATAAAACACTTATAAAACAATAACACCCCTATTTAATTATTTTAATCTTGTTTACAATCTTACTTGGGGGACTTCCTCACATCCTCTCTTCTGCGTTCATTTCAAATATACTGTAGTAACTTTGTAACTATTTTAACTCTACTTTTATAACTAATCTTAATCCTTATCTAACATCTTATAACTATCACCTTATTCTTAACAGAAATACAAAAAATGCAGAAATCACAATTAAACTTCTTATGTCCTATTTTAAACTAACATTTTAATGCTATTGCCTATAATGTCCACTGATTTCAATTTCAAATATCTAGCTTTTCACGTTGTTTCAAATATTCTTTGAATTTCTTCCAATCTTCTTTCACCTTCTCCTCCCTCTGGTCACGGAGTTTGGTGTTACATCATCAAACCCTTCTGGAATGCTGCCTTCAAATAAATACAGGTGAAACTCGAAAAATTAGAATATCGTGGAAAAGTCCATTTATGTAAGCAATTGTTTTCATTAGCTACTGGAGTTTAATATATGAGATAGACTCATGACATGCAAAGCGAGATATGTCAAGCCTTTGTTTGTTATAATTGTGATGATTATGGCGTACAGCTGATGAAAACCCCAAAGTTGAAATTGTTAATTTGGGGTTCTCATCAGCTGTATGCCATAATCATCACAATTATAACAAATAAAGGCTTGACATGTCATGAGTCTATCTCATATATTAGTTTCACCTTTTAAGTTGAATTACTGAAAGAAATGAACCTTTCCACGATATTCTAATTTTTTCGAGTTTCGCCTGTAAACTTGATATACAAGAAAGCAATTGAAATATCCCCTGCACTAGAGCTACTTGGGCTTAGGTTCCCGTCTGCTTGTGGTTATCCTAAAGATGACCTCTTGGCATTTCTATTGGCTGCTGCTCACATGCCGGTAACAGGGGGCTGAACATAGATTCTTGGTATAACAGAGTATGGTCCATAGCATTGGCTGAGAAACTAACATGCCAGGCAAGAGCAGCACAATCCACATTCCTTTTATGACAAATGGCAAATGTTTCATGTTCATGTTCAGACGTTCAGTCGTGTCCGACTCTTCGTGACCGCATGGACCAGAGCACGCCAGGCACGCCTATCCTTCACTGCCTCTCACAGTTTGGCCAAACTCATGTTAGTAGCTTCGAGAACACTGTCCAACCATCTCATCCTCTGTCGTCCCCTTCTCCTTGTGCCCTCCATCTTTCCCAACATCAGGGTCTTTTCCAGGGAGTCTTCTCTTCTCATGAGGTGGCCAAAGTACTGGAGCCTCAACTTCAGGATCTGTCCTTCCAGTGAGCACTCAGGGCTGATTTCTTTAAGGATGGATAAGTTTGATCTTTTTGCAGTCCATGGGACTCTCAAGAGTCTCCTCCAGCACCATAATTCAAAAGCATCAATTCTTCGGCGATCAGCCTTCTTTATGGTCCAGCAAATGTTTATTGAATACATAAATTGTTCAGACCCTGGCAGGAATCCACCCAGAACTCTTGGGGGAATGTGTCATGATCTCTTAGAGCAGGGGTGGCCAGCTCCCAAGAGACTGCGATCTACTCACAGAGTTAAAAACTGGCAGTGATCTACCCCCTTTTGGGGGGTTCAGGTCAAAGTTGTTGAGCTTCTTTTAGGAAGGAGGAAGGCCCATTTTTAGGGGTTCAGGTCAAAGAAGTTGAGCTTGTTTGACGGAGGAGGAAAGCCCTGCTTTTTTGGGGTGCAAGGCAAAAATGTTGAGCTTTTTTTAGGGGAGCCAAAGTTGTTGAGCTTCTTTGGGGGGAGCCAGTGATCTACCAGTGATCTACCACAGACGTCCAGTGATCTACTGGTAGATCACGATCTACCTGTTGGACGTGCCTGTCTTAGAGTAATGAAATGAAACTTCAACGCATGGCATGATAAAAGTCTGCAATTTTATCAGGACAAGTTTACTGTTGTAATAAATGTTTTCCACCCCAAAATTTATCTTCTGTACCATGCAAATAAGTAAAAACAGTATTAAAAACAACAACATAAAAAGCTTCCTGGATCCAGTCAATGTCCCAGATTGTTGATCTCAGATT
The DNA here is from genome assembly GCA_900245905.1 of Lacerta viridis. Lineage (NCBI taxonomy): Eukaryota > Metazoa > Chordata > Lepidosauria > Squamata > Lacertidae > Lacerta > Lacerta viridis. The sequence goes on along the minus strand of OFHU01002366.1, from coordinate 64,109 downwards.
GGTGAGTGAGATGAGACCAGAAGGAGCCTGGTGAACATTTCTCTGTGAAGTACGGAGACTCGGCTCCTGCTCTCTTTTAGCCCTGTTTATCAAGCTTGTTGATCCTAGCTCTCCCTCAGCCATTCTGATTCATATAATCATATAACTGAAGAGTTGCAAGGGACCCCGAGGGTCATCTAGTCCAACCCCCTTGCAATGCAGGAATCTCAGCAGTAACTTGCATTTGAGGGGAAGTTACTTTTCTGCTGGGTTTTGGCTGATTTTACTTTTCAGCTGATTTTCAGGAACATGTTTGTATTCATCAGAAATTTGCCAAATACACACAACTAAAAGCTATGTCCCTTTAAAAGGAGGAGAGGATATTGAGCGTGATTTGCAGTGATTTTTGATGGCATCTATTGTTAATTTGTCCCTCCCTCTACTGGGAGGGTGGCCTTGTGGGTTAAACCGCAGAGGATGGGGCTTGCGAATCGGAAGGTCGGCGGTTCGAATCCCCACGACGGGGTGAGCTCCCGTTGCTCGGTCCCTGCTCCTGCCCACCTAGCAGTTCGAAAGCACGTCAAAGTGCAAGTAGATAAATAGGTACCACTCCGGCGGGAAGGTAAACAGTGTTTCCGTGCGCTGCTCTGGTTCGCCAGAAGCGGCTTAGTCATGCTGGCCACATGACCCGGAAGCTGTACGCCGGCTCCCTCGGCCAGTAAAGCGAGATGAGCGCCGCAACCCCAGAGTCGTCTGGTCAGGGGTCCCTTTACCTACTGTCTAGAGACTCGACTTAGCCTGTCCTGTGGAACTGAGTGGCTGAAAACTAGAGAGGCTGTCAGAATTGAATCTGAGCATTGGTGGACTTTAGGCCTTCAGATTTCAGCAATGCCCTGTGCAAGGCTAAAATTTGGCGTAACCCCTCCCTTTCCTTCCCCAGCATCGTTTCGGTGCCCTTGCAGGGCAGCAGCCTGGTTACTCAATCTTAAAAACCGTCTCTGATTTGAGACTGATCTGGAAGCTGACTAAGTGTGCATCAGAGGGTGAAAGGCACATCATCCTTGCCATTGATCCTATAACAGCCAGGGAGGGCAGTATTTCCACTTAGAACATTTGTTTGTTTAAATTTGTATACGGCCCCTGCTCCTCTCCAGATAGGAAATTCCTGCATCGCCGGGGGTTGGGCTAGATGACCCTCGGGTCCCTTCCACCCTTCCAGGTCGACGATCCCAGGATTCTCTCTCGCAAACTTGCAGAGCCAGATGCCATCTCCCGGGGAAAGGGGAAGGAGAGGATCGCTGGCTTTTAGGAACTCTCTCTCTTCCTAAGAGCAGACACTCCAAAAGCGGGCAGAGCCTCAGTGGCGCCCCCTGGAGGCTGCACCCGGGGGTCAAATTCCCAGCCAAACCCTCTTCGTTGGGCTGGGCTGGGCTGGGTGGGGTGGGGCCGCCTCCTGCGGGCGCCCATAAGAGGTCCGGGCGCGCAGCCGGGCGCGGCAGGTGGGGCGCGATGGCGCTGCGCGACTGGCTTCTCGGGGCGCTGCCTTCCGCGGATCCCGGGGCTTGGATCGTGCTGCTTGGGGTGCTGCTGCTCTCGTGGCTGGCGCTGCGCCCCCTGCGGCTTTTGCGCGCTCCGGACGAGGTGGGATACGCGGGCGAAGCCGGGTGCAGCCGCGCAGAGGCGGCCCGGCGAGCGCGCAGGAGCCGGCGGCTCGGGCAGCTGCCGCCCGTCTACCCCAACGGCTGGTTCCGCCTGCTGGATTCGGCGCAGCTGGCCCGCGGAGAGGTGCGCAACGTGGCTGCGCTGGGTAAGTGGGGTTCCGGAGCATGGGCAGATTGCGGGGCGGGCAGCTTGGAAGTGCTGAGAGCGCACCGGAATCCTGCTGCCAGGCGCGCCGCGGCATAGCGCGCTGTCGGCAAGCCCTGCCTCGGGATTCCACCCCATGGAAAGGAATCCAGGGTGTCCCCACGAGGGTCGGTCGTAGCTTTGTCTCTGAAAGTTGGCTTGCTAGCTGCGAGGAAATCTTTCTCCCTTCCTTTTCCACGGAGAGGGTTTCCATGACGCGACAGTCTCTACCGCGAGTCAGGAATGCTGCCGGCTATAAAATCCCGGAATGATTGACAGGGAAGGGAGCCCGGGGTCATCTAGTCCAGCCCCCCTGCAAGGCAGGAATCTCAGCTCAAGAATCGCTGACAACCTCTGTTGAATAAATAAAATAAAAAAACCCACTCCAATTACACCCAGAAAAGACCACAGTCAATAGAATCTTTCTTCTGAGACACCTGTGAGAATATATACTACGGGAAGCACATTTTGCAAAATGCTTTTTATTCCTGCATTGCAGGGGGCTGGGCTAGACCAGTGTTTTTCAATCACTATTCCGTGGCACACTAGTGTGCCATGAGATGTTGCCTGGTGTGCCGTGGGAAAAATTGAAAAATTCAAGAGAATTACTTTATATATAGTCAATATAGGCACAGAGTTAATTTTTTTTAACATTTTCTAATGGTGGTGTGCCTCGTGATTTTTTTCATGAAACAAGTGTGCCTTTGCCCAAAAAAGGTTGAAAAACACTGGGCTAGACGACCCTCTGGGGTTGCTAGGCGTGACTTTGGTGTGTTTGTATGTGGCAACTTGAATCCTGGAAATCTTAAATTCTGCTCCGTCTGCAAAGGTGGGCAACCAAGATGACCAAGGGTCAGGAAACCAAGCCTAAGGTGGGAGCTGGGTATGTTTAACCTGCAAAAGAGGAGACCTGAGAGGAGATAAGAGATAGCCATCTTCAAATATCTCAAGGGCTGTCACACGGAAGAATGGAGCAATATTGTTTCCTCCTGCTCCGGAGGGTAGGACTCGAACCCGTGGCTTCACGTTACAAGGAAGAAGATTCCAACTAAACATCCGGAGGAGCTTTCTGATAGTAAGAGCTGTTCGGCAGAGGAACGGACTCCCGTGAGAGGTTGTGGACTCTCCTTCCTTGAAGGTTTTTAAGCAGAGGTTAGATGGCCATCTGTCAGGGGTTCTTTAGCTGAGTTTATTCCTGCATTGCAGAGGGTTGGACTAGATGACCCTTGGTGTCCCTTCCAATTTTACTGTTCCATGTCTTTCCCTTTCTCCTCCTCCCCCTCCTCACTTTGCAGATGTGTTTTGCAGAAAAGGCAAATCGGTGGGTGCTGACAGGCAGCGCTCAGAGGCCAACAATTTTTCTAAAAAACGCATATCCCCATTTAGTTTTTGTCTTCTGAACTGCAGGTTTTGGTACCTCCTGTAACTGAAACTATTCTGAACAATCCCTGTCTACACAGGAAACTCAAATCCAGTCTCAGACTGTTTTAGAAACTTATCATAGAATCCTAGAGTTGGAAGAGACCATAAGGGCCATCCAGTCCAACCCCCTGCCAAGCAGGAAACACCATCAAAGCATTCCTGACAGATGGCTGTCAAGCCTCCGCTTAAAGACCTCCAAAGAAGGAGACTCCACCACACTCCTTGGCAGCAAATTCCACTGTCCAACAGCTCTCACTGTCAGGAAGTTCTTCCTAATGTTTAGGTGGAATCTTCTTTCTTGTAGTTTGAATCCATTGCCTCCCAGCCCAAAAGAGCTGCCCTTTTTGTTTTAAATTAGATTAGGGGGGGGGAACTTGGAGGGCAGGAGGGTGATGGCAGCTGCTGGGAGGGTTGTTACTGCTCCTGCCGTTCCCTGCTAAGCTCTGCCCGAACCCCATCGCCAGTACTAGAAATTCCCCAGGTGCCAATTACGTTTTGTGACTGGCGCAGGTTCAATTGCAGCCACATAGACATCTTGGGATCCTAGGCTGCCGACTGACATCTTCATCTGGATGGGCACCCCAGCTTTCTTAAGCAGCTCAGCAGAAGAGCTTATTCACTGCATTTAGACCCCACCTTTTTCTCCAAAGAGTACATGGTTCACCCCCCCTCCTCAGTTAATCCCTACAACGACCCTGCGAGGTAGGTGAAGAGGCTGCAACTGACTCCAAGGTCACCCAGTTTGCTTCAGGACGGGGTGGAGGAATTTGAACCCTGATCTCCCAGCTCCTCATCCGACACTCTAACCACTACACCCCACTGCCTTCCTAGAGTCCTTCTGCCACGGGGCAGCTCTATACATTCAGTAGGTAAATAAATATAGGCAAAGCAAAGTGACCTGAAATATTTTCCTCGAAGCATAAATTTGTTTCATTCCGGATTGTTTTATTTGACATTTAAATGTGTTGTCAGCTGCTTGGAGATTTTTTTTCTCTTTAAAATATAAAGCAGTATAGAAATGCAATGAATAATAACACTAATAATAATATATTTCACTGCAAAAAAAAAATCTGTTGTGGCGATTGCAACCTAGGTTTAAGGTGCTATTTAAGCTTATATATCTGAGTTTCTAACACTGGAAATGCATAATAATCATAATCATAATCATAAATTTCATTGGTAGGAAAAAAATGATGCCCAGGTACTCTGTTGTGGCAACTGCAACCTAGGTTTAAGGTGCCATTTGGTGCCAGCTTATAGTTCTGAATTTCTAGCACTGCCCATCGCCAAACTGCCACATTTTTTTTTCAATTTGCGTACAGCAATGTTCAAAACTCCCATTGTCCTAGGCGCATTTTGCGACAGGGAATTTCATTAGCGTGAGCAGTTTCTGAGATCTGGGCGCAGTAGTGCGCCTAAGATTTCAGATTAAAACTGTGGAGTGGAAGGAAAGGAGGGTCTTTTTCTGCCTCCCCACTTCCAGCTACTCTCTGAAGACTGGAGAAGAGACCCTCTTAAGAAGATTAGGGGGGTGGACAGGGGAAGGACCAGACCGTGTGAAAAATGAACACAATATTTTAGCTGCAGTTCATTCATTTTCAGCTTTGTGTTCTTGTTATACAAAAACTGTGTCTAGAAATTCCGTTGATGCACCCATAACCTCGGTTTAAGGTGCCATCCCGCTCCTCGCTTTCACATCTCAGTTTCTAACACTGGCGTACAGGGTGGCAGAACCTGGGTGCCCCTTGCTGTCTCCTGGCACCCAATGCCAACCCCTTTCTCTGCCTATCTTGGAGCGGCCCATCCGGCATCAATAGGAGTATAGCATCTAGATCAAGGGAGGTAATATTACCACTATATTCTGCTCTGGTCAGACCTCACCTGGAATACTGTGTCCAGTTCTGGGCACCACAGTTCAAGAAGGATACTGACAAGCTGGAACGTGTCCAGAGGAGGGCAACCAAAATGGTCCAAGGCCTGGAAACGATGCCTTATGAGGAACGGCTTAGGGAGCTGGGTATGTTTAGCCTGGAGAAGAGAAGGTTAAGGGGTGATATGATAGCCATGTTCAAATATATAAAAGGATGTCATATAGAGGAGGGAGAAAGGTTGTTTTCTGCTGCTCCAGAGAAGCGGACACGGGGCAATGGATTCAAACTACAAGAAAGAAGATTCCACCTAAACATTAGGAAGAACTTCCTGACAGTGAGAGCTGTTGGCAGTGGAATTTGCTGCCAAGGAGTGTGGTGGAGTCTCCTTCTTTGGAGGTCTTTAAGCGGAGGCTTGACAGCCATCTGTCAGGAATGCTTTGATGGTGTTTCCTGCTTGGCAGGGGGTTGGACTGGATGGCCCTTGGGGGTCTCTTCCAACTCTAGGATTCTATGATTCTATGATTCTTTCCCCGCTGTTCTCTTCATTGCTCCTTGTTGCAGAAACTGGCCATGCCACTTGCCTACACAGAGCTCCGCGTCTTCTGCATCCTACTTGGTGGCCTTGGAGATGTTTGGGAAGCTCAAAGCTTGCCAAGTCGTCTCGCTGCCAGAGCTTCTTTCGCCGGCTCACCCACGATTGCCGGCGATTCGACATACACCCTTTAATCAAACCAGGAACAAAGCAAACCGTCTGCCTTTTGCAGCGAGCTATTCTATGAGTTGTTTGCAATAACTGGGTTGCCATGTTGTCAGAAGCCTTTATGGCCTCAATTTCCATTTGGCCGTTCTCGAAAGGGTGTGTGTTTGTGTTTGTTTGTGTGTGTGCCTACTGCAAAGCTGAGCAAGCCTTCAGAAAGCGACTATTTGACTTTCCAAAGACATCTGAAGGCAGTTTTTAACGGTTGGTGTTTTATTGTGTTTTAAATATTTTCATTGGGTGCCGCCCAGAGTGGCTAGGGCAACCCAGTCAGATGGGAAGCATATAAATAAAATAATAATAATAATAATTAAACTTCTTTTTGGCAAACCACCAGCTCTTAGAAGCAGTAATTTGCATACCAGTTTACTGATCACATATCCTACCTTGGTAAGTCTTAAAAAAAAACAGGCCCAGTAAGGTAGGCCTGATATTGCAGCCAGCAGTAGGCATAGTTAGAAACCGAGGTACATAAGCTAATTGCCAAATTCCTGCATTACTGGGGGTTGGGCTAGATGACCCTTGGGTCCCTTCCAACTCTATGATAATTTCACCTTAAACTTGGCTTGCGGTCGCCATCACAAAATGTGTAATGATAATAATAATATTTATTATTTATACCACGCCCATCTGGCTGGATTTCCCCAGCCACTCTGGGCGGCTTCCAACAAAAATCAAATACATTAAAATATCACACATTAAAAGCTTCCCTAAACAGGGCTGCCTTCAGATGTCCTCTAAATGTCTGGTAGTTGTCTATCTCTTTGACATCTGAAGGGAGGGAGTTCCACAGGGCGGGCGCCACTACCGAGAAGGCCCTCTGCCTGGTTCCCTGTAGCTTTGCTTCTCGCAGTGAGGGAACTGCCAGAAGGCCCTCGGTGCTGGACCTCAGTGTCCGGGCAGAACAATGGGGGTGGAGACGCTCCTTCAGGTATACAGGACCGAGGCCATTTAGGGCTTTAAAGGTCAACACCAACACTTTGAATTGTGCTCGGAAACGTACTGGGAGCCAATGGAGATCTTTCAGGACCGGTGTTATATGGTCTCGGCAGCTGCCCCCAGTTACCAGTCTCGTTGCTGCATTCTGGATTAGTTGTAGTTTCCGGGTCACCTTCAAAGGTAGCCCCACATAGAGCGCATTGCAGTAGTCCAAGCGGGAGATAACTAGAGCATGCACCACTCTGGCGAGACAGTCTGCGGGCAGGTAGGGTCTCAGCCTGCGTACCAGATGGAGCTGATAAACAGCTGCCCTGGACACAGAATTGACCTGTGCCTCCATGGACAGCTGTGAGTCCAAAATGACTCCCAGGCTGCGCACCTGGTCCTTCAGGGGCACAGTTACCCCATTCAGGACCAGGGAGTCCCCCACACCCCTCGCCCCCTGTCCCCCAAAAACAGTACTTCTGTCTTGTCAGGATTCAACCTCAATCTGTTAGCCGCCATCCATCCTCCAACCGCCTCCAGGCACTCACACAGGACCTTCACTGCCTTCACTGGTTCTGATTTAAAAGAGAGGTAGAGCTGGGTATCATCCGCATATTGATGGACACCCAGCCCAAACCCCCTGATGATCTCTCCCAGCGGCTTCATATAGATGTTAAAAAGCATGGGGGAGAGGACGGAACCCTGAGGCACCCCACAAGTGAGAGCCCAGGGGTCTGAACACTCATCCCCCACCACCACTTTCTGAACACGGCCCAGGAGGAAGGAGCGGAACCACTGTATAACAGTGCCCCCAGCTCCCAACCCCTCTAGACGGTCCAGAAGGATGTTATGGTCAATGGTGTCAAAGGCCGCTGAGAGATCCAGCAGAACTAGGAAACAGCTCTCACCTTTGTCCCTAGCCCGCCGGAGATCATCAACCAGCGCGACCAAGGCAGTTTCAGTCCCATGATGAGGCCTGAATCCCGACTGGATTCTTTTTGCCGTGACATTTCTTATGTTTTTAAGGAAAAATCTCCAACACGTTCAAACATCCAATCCAGAACCACCCAGAAGCTTCCTGGAAAATATTTCAGATCCTTCTCGAAGGGATATTTGCTTTCCTCGTCTTTATGGCCCGACTTAATTGAGGAAGGCAGTGAGGTGTAGTGGCTAGAGGGTCGGACCAGAACCTGGGAGATCTGGGTTGAAGTCCCCACTCAGTTATGAAGCTCATTGGGTGACGCTGGAGTCAGTCGCTGCCTGTTCGCCTGCCCTGCAGGGTCGTTGTAGGGATTAACTAAGCAGGGAGGTTTTCCTGGGGGGGGGGGAGGTAGGCTATAAATGTCATAAACAAGCTCTTTTGCTTATCTGCTTAAGAAAGATGGAGGGACCAACCAGATAAGATGTCCGTCACTAATCTGGCATCCGGAGATCTCCACGTGGGAATGTGGTCCTTAGGGAATCTCGCCTCAGCAAGGAAGGTCAAGTTTTCGTCTCAGCTCTCAGTTGGATGTGCAAAGTCTTCTCATATAATCAAAAGAATAAGGACCCTTGGGGTCCTCTAGTCCAGGCATAGGCAACCTTCGGCCCTCCTGATGTTTTGGCCTACAACTCCCATGATCCCTAGCTAACAGGACCAGTGGTCAGGGATGATGGGAATTGTAGTCTAAAACATCTGCAGGGCTGAAGGTTGCCTATGCCTGTTCTAGTCCAACCCCTTGCAAAGCACGAATCTTTTGCCTAAGCTGAGACTCGAACCCACAACCCTGGCACTAAGAGTCTCCTGTTGACCGAGTTATCTCAGTGTCCCACTTTCTTCCAGGCCTTTTCGAGCAAAGCTGAGTTTGGCAGGTCTCTGGCACTCTCTCTATTGTATTGGAAGGGACCTCGAGGGTCCTCAAGTCTAACCCCATTTGAGGCAGGAGTGTGCTGCTGTCCTTTACGGGGATCGAACCTGCAACCTTGGCAGACTCTCTCTCTTTTTTTTGTTTTTTGGCTGCCTTCTCCACAGAGCAGGCAGCTCCTGGCTGTCTCACCGAAGCGGAGACATTCCCAAAGGATTCAGAACGAACCTTTCTCCAGCCCCCAGCCAGCGCGGCAGAGCCGGAAAAACGGGTTGTGGAAGTGTGCAGCATGTCAGAGGCAGACCTTGCCACCCTGCCTTGTTCGGCTTTGCAATTGAAGAATTGTTGATCTGGAAGGGATCCCCAGGAACATCTAGTCCAGGGGTCAGCAACCTTTTTCACCTGTGGGCTAGTCCACCGTCCCTCATACCATGTGGTGGGCTAGACTATAATTTTTTTTGGGGGGGTGAACGAATTCCTATGCCCCACAAATAACCCAGAGATGCATTTTAAATAAAAGCACACATTCTACTCATGTAAAAACACGCTGATTCACGGACCGTCCGCGGGCCGGATTGAGAAGGCGATTATTGGGCCGCATCTGGCCCATGGGCCTTAGGTTGCCTACCCCTGATCTAGTCCAACCCCCTTGAGGCAGGACTTTTTTACCCAATGAGGGGCTTGAACCCATGACCTAGAAGAGCCCATCGCAATAAGGAAGAAAGGGTGGGTGTTTAGGGGCTGCGGCCGAAAGCAGAGCCCAGTCATCTTCATTAAGGTGTTACCCAGAAATGTTGACTCTTCTCCAAATCGATGTTCTAGTTGTGTTCTAGCTCGGGAACATTGTGGGACGCCCCACAAATGGGGTAAACCAGGGCGACCTGTTGACACCCAAACAGACAACCTTGTCTGATGACGGACTCCAAACTGATGCCAAAGTTTTGGGCTTGTTTTGTGTCACTCCCAGACTGAGCAATCGACACTCGAACTGGAAGCTAATATGAAAGAAAGGATGAGAGTTTAGCTAAGGCTGCAGGTTCGATCCCCGTAAAGGATAGCTGCATCTTCCTGCACTGCAGGGGGGGGGTGGACTGGATGACCCTCAGATCCCTTCCAAGCCTGCTGTTTTCATAGAACCCTAGAATGGTTAAGTTGGAAGAAGTGTATCTGTGTATCTGAAGAAGTGTGCATGCACACGAAAGCTCATACCAAGAACAAACTCAGTTGGTCTCTAAGGTGCTACTGGAAAGAATTTTCTATTTTGTTTCATAAGTTGGAAGGGACCCTGTCGGTCATCTAGTCCCAACCCCCTGCGATGCAGGAATTCCCCCCCCCCCAGGTGGGGCTCGAACCCACGACCCAGAGATTAAAAGTCCCCTGTTCTACCTCCACCCAAATGTCCAAGCGAATCCAGGAGAAAGCTTCCGGGCAGGAGGTTTCCATTGCTTGGTGCAGGCTTCAGAAGGCAACATCCAGCCCGCAGGGCCCACAGCAAAAAGGCTTCAGGGATTCAGGGCACAATCCGACAATGGCTGCGCTCAGGGGCGTCGCTAGGGGGGTGCGGTGGGGGCGGTACGCCCCCGGGCGACAGGGGCGAAGCGGCGGGTGGGGGTGGGCGGGTGGGGGCGACAAGCGGCGCCCCTCCCGCCACTCCCCAGGCAACGCCGGTCACCCCGGGAGCAGCAGCGCTGCACGGACGGGGTGCTCCCTCGGCCGTGCGCTGTTGCTCCCGGGGCGACGGAGCGAGCGGCGGCGCATGGGGGTGACAAGCGGCAGCCCCTCCCGCCATTCCCAAGCGCTGCCGCTCCCTCCGTCACCCCAGGAGCAACAGCGCACGGCCGAGGGAGCACCCCGTCCGTGCAGCGCTGCTGCTCCCGGGGTGACCGGCAGCATGGGGAGTGGCAGGAGGGGCCGGCGCTTGTCACCCCCACCGCTCCGCTCGCTCCGTCCCCCCGGGAGCAGCAGCGCACGGTGTGTGCGGTGCTGCTGCTCCTGGGACAACGGAGCGAACGGCGGCACGTGGGGGTGACAAGAGGCAGCCCCTCCCACCATTCCCACGCGCTGCCGCTCCCTCCGTCACCCTGGGAGCGGCAGCGCACGGCCCGACGACGGAGTGCGTCATCGGATCGCCGCTTCCACAGCCTCCTTTTGAGCCGGAGAGCTTAAAAGCGAGCTCTTCGGCTTAAAAGAGGGCTGCAGAAGCGGCGCCGGCACCCCCGGAACCGCCCTGGGGGCGGAGCGTCATGACGTCACAATGTGATGTCACGACGCCCCGCCCCCGGGGCGTTTCCTTTGCCGCCCCGGGTACCGCGGAGCCTTACTCCGCCACTGGCTGCGCTCCTTTATCTCAGGTTGGGGACAGAGAGTGGCGCTAGGGAGGGAGTTGTCGCCGCGACACTCCTTGGTGTGTGGAGTTCCGCAGGGCACAATCCTTTCCCCGATGCTTTTTAATATCTTTATGCGCCCTCTTGCCCAGATTGTCCGGAGTTTCGGGCTGGGCTGTCATCAATATGCTGATGACACCCAGCTTTATCTGTTGATGGACGGCCGCCCTGACTCGGTCCCGGACACACTGGCCAGGTGCTTGGAGGCTGTGGCTGCATGGATGCGTGGGAGCCGGTTGAAGTTAAATCCTTCAAAGACAGAGATCCTCTGGCTGGGTCGGGAAGACATGGGGTTGGGAGGCCAACTCCCACCTCTTGTTGTTGTTGTTGTTGTTGTTGTTCAGTCGTTCAGTCGTGTCCGACTCTTCGTGACCCCATGGACCAGAGCACGCCAGGCACGCCTATCTTTCACTGCCTCCGCAGTTTGGCCAAACTCATGCCAGTCGCTTCGAGAACACTGTCCAACCATCTCATCCTCTGTCGTCCCCTTCTCCTTGTGCCCTCCATCTTTCCCAACATCAGGGTCTTTTCCAGGGAGTCTTCTCTTCTCATGAGGTGGCCAAAGTATTGGAGCCTCAGCTTCAGGATCTGTCCTTCCAGTGAGCACTCAGGGCTGATTTCTTTGAGAATGGATAGGTTTGATCTTCTTGCAGTCCATGGGACTCTCAAGAGTCTCCTCCAGCACCATAATTCAAAAGCATCAATTCTTCGGCGATCAGCCTTCTTTATGGTCCAGCTCTCACTTCCATACATTACTACTGGGAAAACCATAGCTTTAACTATACGGACCTTTGTCGGCAAGGTGATGTCTCTGCTTTTTAAGATGCTGTCTAGGTTTGTCATTGCTTTTCTCCCAAGAAGCAGGCGTCTTCTAATTTCGTGACTGCTGTCACCATCTGCAGTGATCATGGAACCCAAGAAAGTGAAATCTCCTATCTCTTGCAGGGGCCCAATTAGTGCCAGCGCCTTCTGTCAGGAGTTTGGGTGTAACCTTCGACGCCTCTCTTTCCATGGAGGCGCAGGTTGCAGCCACAGCAAAGGTGGCATTTTTCCATCTCCGCCGTATTAAGCAGTTGGCCCCCTACCTCTCTCGCCCTGATCTGGCCACAGTGATCCATGCGACGGTCACCTCCAGACTTGATTATTGTAACTCGCTCTACGCGGGGCTGCCCCTGAAGCTGACCCAGAAACTCCAGCGGGTGCAGAATGCCGCGGCGAGGCTCCTTACCGGGTCTTTGCCGCGGGACCACATTCATCCAGTGCTCTACCAGCTGCACTGGCTCCCGGTGGAGTACAGGGTCAGGTTTAAGGTGCTGGTTTTGACCTTTAAAGCCCTATGCGGCTTAGGACCCTCGTACCTAAGGGACCGCCTCTCCTGGTATGTCCCGTGTAGGACCTTAAGGTCCTCAAATAATAATCTTTTGGAGGTCCCAAGCAACAAAGATGCTAGGTTGGCCTCAACTAGGGCCAGGGCTTTCTCAGTATTGGCCCCGACTTGGTGGAACAGTCTATCACAAGAGACCAGGGCCCTGCGGGATTTGGCATCTTTCCGCAGGGCCTGCAAGACGGAGCTGTTCCACCTGGCCTTTGGGTTGGTTTCTGTTTGATATTTATGCTTCATTCTTTTATTGGTGGGCTATTTGAAAATGAGACTGCAGTTTTAATTTTGAATTTTTAAATTTGTATTTTAATCTGTATTTTTTTTTAAATTAAAATAACTTTATTTAATTTCAGACTTCTAAAATACAACCATATCAAATCAACCAATAACAAACAAACAAACAAACAAACTCCCTAAGAAACATATAATCTATACATTATAATCCACAAAAAATAATATTTGAAAAAACAAAACACACAATTATAAATAACAATTAAAAATTGACTTCCAATTGTCTGTGTATCGCTTCCCTTAATAATGAAACAAAACTTGCTATACCTTATACAATGATTGAAAAATATATAACTAAATAAATAGCTCACATTTTCATATAAATCTCCCCACATATATCTCAATCTAAGCAAATCACCAAATCCGTTCTTATACCTTCTTTTTTCAGATAGTCTTCCACATATTTCCACTCAGCCTTAGATCTTTGTTTGGATATATTTCGAATTATCTGTATTTAAATTGATTGTTTTTTATGTTTTGCTGTGATTTTAATTAGTGTTAGCCGCCCTGAGCCCGGTTTTTGGCTGGGAAGGGCGGGGTATAAATAAAAAATTATTATTATTATTATTATTATTATTATTATTATTACATTTCTGACCCACGTGGGTTCGAGTCCCTCGTTGGGCTGAAGATTCCTGCATTGCAGGGGGGTTGGGCTAGATGACCCTCAGGGTCCCTTCCAACTCAACAGCTCCAGGATTCTCAAAAAGCAGCCGCTTTTTGCATCAAATCGGTTCTGCTTTGGGTTGACTGAGATGCAGCAGTTAAAAGAAAGAAAGAAAACGGGGCGATCTGTCGTGGAAGAACCCTGCGAAAGGAGGTCGCTGGGGTGACCCCGGCCTTGTTGCTGTTTGCGAAGGGGACCCCACCGCAGGCGGGACTTCGGACCACCCCGGAAGATCAGTCCGCCACTGCCCATACTGAGCTCCTGGCTGCCCCACCCCAGCAGAGGCATTCTCAACGGCTTTTGCTTGACCCTTCCTCCAGTTCCTCGCCCCGTGCGGCAGAGCCAGAAAAGCAGGTTGATGAAGCGAGCAGCGTGCCAAAGGCAGACCGCATGGCCCCCCCCCCCGCCCTGTTCAGCTTTGGAATCGTCAAGTTGGAAGGGATCCCCTAGGGTCATCTAGTCCAACCCCTTGCAAGACAGGAATCTTCTGCCCAACGCAAGGCTCGAACCCACAACTCTTGAGACAACAACAAACTTTATTTATTTGCATAGCCCACAGGCCGTTGCATCAGAAAGACACATATTACAGATACTGATAAAAACCATATATAACCAATAAAATGAGCTGAATCGGGATTCGGCACAATTAAAACAAAAATAAATGAGATCTTAATTATGAGGGGGCACTGTTAGTCAGCTGAACAACTCTTGAGATTCAGAGTCTCCTGCTCTTCTGACTGAGATATTTCATAGAATCCTATAATTATCGAGTTGGGAGCTATCCCGAGAGTCATCTAGTCTAATCCCATGGAAGGCAAGAATCTTCAGCCCCATATGGGCCTCGACAGCAAGGTAAATTGATACCTGGGGGCAATTTTTTTTGTCAAACCCCCCCCCCCCGAGGCATGGGAAGGTCAGGTGGTACCCGGTGCGGAAAATTTCTTGTCAACCCCCCCATTGATTCCCCCCCCGCAAAAATGTTTTACGTTATTTCATATTTTCTTACAAAGGAATAATAACAAGTAATAATAATAAAAAACTTTTATTTATATCCCGCCCTCCCCGGCCGAAGTCGGGCTCAGGGTGGCTAACATCAGATACATAACATTGGTATAAAATCAAACAATAATTAAATTACCTCCTAAAAACATCTCAAAATCAAATTAAAGTCTAATTAGATGGCTTTCCACAGGGTTAGGGTTGGGAACAGTAAGTGCTCCACTGAACTGAAATTTCAGCCTTCACGACATAGGAAAACAGCCAAGTAAACAGCTATTTTGGTGGAGGAGGGTCAAGATATTAACCGATATGCATGAAATTTCGTATATAGCTATAGTAAGATAAGACCTTTGGAGCAGGCGTTTAAAAAAAAAAATTCAAAAAAAAAGTTCCTTGATAATTTGTCACCCCCTCCATTATGTAACCTGGGGCGGACCGCCCCCCACCCCCTTGCTACGCCCCTGGGCCTCGATTATTCTTTCTTCTGTCTTTCCAAGGAATATATTCACGTCTGGAGAGCTTCCTAGCCAGCTCATTTTTTAAAAGAGAATTTAAGCGCTCTTTGGCAGAGCGGCCAACTTACCACGTTGCTCCGTCTTGTCAGCATCTGTGCTGCTGACACTCAAAACTTTGGGTTTGTCGGAAAGTACACCACCAAAAAGGAATCAATTTGAGTCCGGCTACTCCAGTGGCATCAATTAGACCCGGGTTTTTTTTTTTCCAAGCAACGTGGCTTTGAGCCCCATATTGGGCAAAAGATTCCTGGCTTGCAGGGGGTTGGACTAGATGACCCTCGGGGTCCCCTCCAACCCGAAAATTCTGGGATTCTGTGAGCAAGATTTGACACGAGGTCTGCGCAGTGGGAAAAGAGGCTGTCCCAAAGTGCTGATAAGCCCTTCTGGCTCCTTTGATTGCCCCCCATGGATGAGGCTGGGCTGAGGGCAGTGGCTTCTGATGGGAAAACTTCCCCCTGGTTGACCTTGAGAAATGAGTTTCCTGCAGTCCAGTTTAGGTGGCCGTTTTGCTCCTAGCCGCATCTTCACACCGCTTGTAAATCCACCACAAGCTCCAAGTGTCCCTATTTCCCAGGGACGTCCCTGATTTAGAGAAACCGTCCCGGTTTCTGATTTGATCCCGCTTTTCCTTCGGGACGTCCCTGTTTTCACTGGAAAAATGTTGGAGGGTACGGAGTTATCCGACTCCTGAATCGTCTGAAGGTACAGTCATACCTCGGTTTCCGAACAGTTTAGTTCTCAAACGTTTTGGCTCCCGAACGCCGCAAACCCGGAAGTGACTGTTCCGGTTTTTGCAAACTATTTTTGGAAGCCAAACATCCGACAGGGCTTCCACAGCTTCCGACTGGTCCGCATCCAATCAGAAGCTGCGCTTTGGTTTCTGAGCATTTCGGAAGTCGGACAGACTTCCAGAACGGATTCAGTTCAACTTCCAAGGTATGATTGTATGGGGAAGTTTTTTTTTTAAAAAATGCTTAATGTTTTATTGTGTTTTTATGTATGTTGGAAGCTGCCCAGAATGGCTGAGGCAACCCAGTAAGATATGTTGTGTATTAATACGTAATATAATTATCATTATGGAACAGGAAGTCCCTATTTTCATTGGAGAAATACTGGAGGGTATGAGACATCACCTTGCCAACAACACCTTGCCTTATAGTTAAAGCTATGGTTTTCCCAGTAGTAATGTACGGAAGTGAGAGCTGGACCATCAAGAAGGCTGATCGCCGAAAAATTGATGCTTTTGAATTATGTGCTGAGAGAGACTCTTGAGAGTCCCATGGACTGCAAGAAGATCAAACCTATCCATTCTCAAAGAAATCAGCCCTGAGTGCTCCTGGAAGGACAGATCCTGAAGTTGAGGCTCCAGTATTTTGGCCACCTCATGAGAAGAGAAGACTCCCTAGAAAAGACCCTGATGTTGGGAAAGATGGAGGGCACAAGGAGAAGGGGACGACAGAGGATGAGATGGTTGGACAGTGTTCTCGAAGCAACTGGCATGAGTTTGGCCAAAATGCGAGAGGCGGTGAAGGATAGACGTGCCTGGCGTGCTCTGGTCCAGGGGGTCACGAAGTGTCGGACACGACTGAACGACTGAACGACAACAACAACAATGAGATATTTCAACTGTGTGCCGTGGCACCCTGGGGTGCCCTGAAGGATGGCCACGGGCAACACTGGCCTCTGTCCCTCTTTCCTTCCTTCCTTCCCTCCTCTGATGCCCTCTCGCTTCTCTGACTCCCACAGGCTTGCACAACTGTTTGTTGCAACAGCCCTGGCTACAATCTCCGCAGGCGAATGGTGCCTCTGGGGCTGGCCAGGGGGTGCTGGGTGCCAGGAGCTGAGGCAGCCTCGGTAAGCAAGCAAGCGGGCGAGGGAGCCCTGCCAGCCAGCCTGCCAGCCCTTGCTTTTGGGAACGAACAGACAAGTGGGAGGCCGGGCAGGCAGGAAGGAAGGCTCTGTGCTGTCCTTTCTTGTGCTTGCTGTGTGCAAGGCCTGCCTGGGAGCTGAGTGCCCGCAGCTGAAGGGAAGCCTTTGTGCCACGCAGGCTTGGCAACGGCCGCTGCTGCCACCCAAGGTGCTGGCCTCACATTCACCTTTGGCCATTCTCTGTTGGGCCACTAAGGCTGGGGGCATCCTCTTTCCAGGCTGCTGTGGGGCAGTGTGAGGAGGCACCTCTCTTTGGGGCAGGGGGACAGCTCAGGGACCAGGGCGCAGCAGCGGCTGCTCAGAGGACTCCCAGAGAGAGCCAGTGTGTTGTAGTGGTTAAGAGCGGTAGACTCATAATCTGGTGAACCGGGTTTGCGTCTCCCCTCCTCCACATGCAGCTGCTGGGTGACCTTGGGCTAGTCACACTTCTTTGAAGTCTCTCAGCCCCACTCACCTCACAGAGTGTTTGTTGTGGGGGAGGAAGGGAAAGGAGAATGTGAGCCGCTTTGAGACTCCTTCGGGTAGTGATAAAGCGGGATATCAAATCCAAACTCTTCTTCTTCCCAAGGAGAGGGGAGGGGAGAGGAGGCTGAGGGAACAAGGGAGGGGGTTCGAAAAGGGGTGAGGGGCTGCCGGCTCTGCAGGCAAGGGGGGATATAACTGGACTCCTGAGCCCCACAGGGGAGCCGCAGAAAGAATTTAGTTGGTCAAGAGAGCCATGGACACCCCCCCCCCCAAAAAAATCAGAAACACAGCCAAAGAAGAAGAGTGAGGACTCAAAAAGTTTGAAAACCTCTGGCATTTAATCATTGAGTTAGAAGGGACTGTGATGGGGTGACACCTTGAATAAAATATGTGGGGGGAGGCCCACATCATTGATCACATGATGCAGTGCGCACACAAACACCGTTTGAATGGCAATGCTTATAAAATGGGGGGCCGGTCCCCTAAAATATTTGATTATGAGGGCCAAAGCATAGTTGGCTACTATGTTGAGGGTCATCTATTCTCAGGCCCTGCTAGGCAGGAAGAGGCAGCTGCCCTACACGGGGATCAATCCTGCAACCCTGGTGTTGTCAGCACCGCACTCCAACCAACCGAGCTCTCCAGCATCGTAGAAGCTCAGAATCGTCAAGTTGGAAGGGACCCCAGGGGGTCATCTAGCCCCACCCCCTGCAAGGCACAACAGATGTTTTACTAATTTGGGGAAAGTTTTACTAATTTTACAATTAAATTTACAATATCGGATTTTTATTTATTTATTTTTTTAAGCTGAATTCTGCAGCTCGTACCCAAACTCATTTGTGCGCTCTGGAGAAGCTATGCATCTCTGCACGATTGTGGGCTCCCCGGAGGCATTGGGCCGGCTACTCTTGCTGTTTTTGAGCCGTTTGTTTAGATTTTTATGCCGTATGAAGCACAGCAGGAACAGACCATTAGAAATGTGGCAGGCGAGAATTCTAGAACATTCTAGAATGTTCTTATAGAACATTACAGGTTGCCAGATTCCTGATTTCAGTTCTTTCATATAAAAGACTTCATGGAATGCTTCATGACTATTAAAAATCTAGTAAACTCTATGTTCCATCTTTATCTTTAAGGCCATAATACGGTACATCTAGAGATTGTAAGTAATGCGAAGGAGATTATGCGTTGAAATATTTTAGTTGATATTTTAGAATGTAAAATGCTGTTTTTATTTATTGATTTGTTTTACCTTGTGGGCTTATAGCCGAATAAAGTATTATCTATCATTAGAAATGTGGAGTTAGAAGGGAGCTAAGGGTCATCTAGCCCACCCCCCGCAATGCAGGAATCTTTTGCTCAGTTGGTGAGAGAGTGGTGCTGATAATGCCAAGGTTGCGGGTTTGATCCCCGTATGGGACACCTGCGTATTCCCACATTGCAGGGGGTGGGACTAGATGATCCTTGGGGGTCCCTTCCAACCATTCTATGAGTCTATATCTAGCCACGGAGCATAGCAGACTTTGCTTTTTATTCTCTGCTTCTCCGCTGTGCGGACAGGATGGGCTCCGTTTGGCCCCATCCGGACAGTCACTCCTCTTCTCAGAGCTGGATAAAACTTGCAGACATTGGTTTGGGTCCTACCCTCCAGAGCAGGAGAAAACCTGCTGCATTTTGCCCTAGATAATACTGTCCAACCGCGAAGTGCGTCTTATCATACGCCTGGTGTCACACACTCAAAGTGGATGCGAGATTTTTCCACGCCTAGTTTTTGCAACAGCCTCTTTTTTGTTTAAATCGGGCATTTACCCAAATTACGGCTTTAGGCTTAAATCCTGTTTTCGTCATTCCGGGACTCTTCTCCTTAAGTCACCCCTTTCAAACAGCTGAATCGCGGAATCATGGAGCTGGAAGGGATCCCAAGGGTCATCCAGCCCCACCCCCTGCGATGCAGGAATCTCAACTAAAGCATCAGATGGCCATCCGAGGAACGAGAGTCCACCACCTCCCGAGGGGAGAACGTTCCACGGTCAAACTGCCCTTACTGGCAGAAAACTCTTTCTGATGTTTAGCCAGAATGTCCTTTTTTTGCAACTTGAATCAATTTGTTTGGGTCCTACCCTCCGGAGCAGGACAAAACAATCTTGTTTCATCTTCCATGTGACAGCCCTTGAGATATTTGAAGATGCCGATCTTATATCCTCTTTTCCAGGATAAACATACCCAGCTCCCTCCTAAGGCTTGGTCTCCAGACCCTCGAGCATCTTGGTTGCCCTCCTCTGCACATCTTGCAGCTTGCCAATGTCTGGTTGCCCAGAAGTGAGCACAGTATTCCAGGTTTGGTCTGAATACAGTGGGACTGTTACTTCCCTGGATCTGGACACTAGATGCAGCCTAGAATAGTGTTAGCTTTTTTTTGTTTGTTTGTTTGCTGCCGCATCACGCTGTTGACTCATGATAAGCTTGTGGGTCACTGAGACCCCTAGATCCTTTTCACATGAACCACCAAAATAGAGGACAGAGCTGAGTGCAACCATTCTCCCCTCTTGGGGGCTTTTAAACAGAGGTTGGGTGGCATCCAGGTGGAATTTTTGAAATGTCTGGGAAAACCTGGGAACACGGCAGCCCAATTTTCCTATAAAATGGGTAAAAATGTCATTTTTAGCCCCCTCCCCAACTTTGCCCAACCTTCGTGTCTGGATTTTCACTTTATGAAATATGGCAACCTTCGACCTAGGGATACTGACAAGCTGGAACGTGTCCAGAAGAGGGCAACCAAAATGGTCAAAGGCCTGGAAACGATGCCTTATGAGGAACGGCTTAGGGAGCTGGGTATGTTTAGCCTGGAGAAGAGAAGGTTAAGGGGTGATATGATAGCCATGTTCAAATATATAAAAGGATGTCATATAGAGGAGGGAGAAAGGTTGTTTTCTGCTGCTCCAGAGAAGCAGACACGGAGCAATGGATTCAAACTACAAGAAAGAAGATTCCACCTAAACATTAGGAAGAACTTCCTGACAGTGAGAGCTGTTCGACAGTGGAATTTGCTGCCAAGGAGTGTGGTGGAGTCTCCTTCTTTGGAGGTCTTTAAGCGGAGGCTTGACAGCCATCTGTCAGGAATGCTTTGATGGTGTTTCCTGCTTGGCAGGGGGTTGGACTGGATGGCCCTTGTGGTCTCTTCCAACTCTATGATTCTATGATTCTATGATTCTCTTTGGGCTTCCCCCACTCAGTTGAGAATCAAATCCTTCACAGTGTTGGAAATGTAAGGAAAGTGTCGGTAACTTTTATCATATGTGGTGGGAGTGTAAGAAGGTGAGGGCATATTGGGACATGATATATCATGAGTTGAGAAAAATGTTGAAATATAATTTTGTTAAGAAACCTGAAGCCTTTTTACTAGGTATTATAGGTACAGACATTGAAAAACAGGACATTAAACTTTTCCAATACGCAGTGACTGCAGCTAGGATTTTGCTAGCACAAAGGTGGAAACAAGAAGAAATACCGACAAAAGAAGACTGGACAGTGAAATTAATGGAATATGCAGAACTGGACAAAATGACGGGAAGAATCCGGGAACAGCGGGACCAGAAATTCATCAAAGACTGGTTAAAGTTTACGAACTATTTGACAAACAATTCGCAGTTGAATACGCTAATAGGACTTCAAGAAGCTTTGTAGTTAATGTGTAGAAATATTATTGTAATTATGGTAGATAGAGTGAGTAAGAGATTTATGATAATGTAAGCAATGGTAGATTAAAGAAGTATAATATTAAGATATAATTCTGAATGCCATGTGGAAGGTCTGAGGGAAGTCACGGCTATGATAGCCAAAATTGGAAAAAAGAATGTGAATGTATATTTTATTTTTTGTGGTAATGTAGTATAAAATAATAAAAAATTATTTTTTTTTAAAAAAAAGAGAGAATCAAATCCTTCACCCCCAGCTGAGGGAGGAGCCAGCCTTAGCTCCCTGGGCCTCATCCTGCCTTCTCTCTTTGCCTCCGGCAGGGGAGCAGTTTGCCGTCTTCCGGAACTCGGATGGGAAAGCTTGTGTGGTGGACGCCTATTGCCCTCACCTGGGTGCCAACCTCGGTGTCGGAGGCCAGGTGGTGGGCAGCTGCATTGAGTGCCCGTTCCACGGCTGGCAGTTCGATGGAGAGAGCGGCAAGTGTGTCAGGATCCCGTACACCGAGAAAGGTGAGCTGCCTTTGCCCATCTCATTCAGAGGCATAGTAAGGTCAGGCGGTACCCGGTGCGAAAAATTTCTTGTCACCCCCCCTCCATTGATTCCCCCTCCCCTGCAAAAATGGTTTTACATTATTTCATATTTTCTTACAAAGGAATAATAACAAGTAATAATAATAATAAAACTTTTATTTATATCCCGCCCTCCCCGGCCGAAGTCGGGCTCAGGGTGGCTAACATCAGATACATAACATTGGTATAAAATCAAACAATAATTAAATTACCTCCTAAAAACATCTCAAAATCAAATTAAAGTCTAAGGTTGGGAACAGTAAGTGCTCCACTGAACTGAAATTTCAGCCTTCACGACATAGGAAAACAGCCAAGTAAACAGCTATTTTGGTGGAGGAGGGTCAAGATATTAACCGATATGCATGAAATTTCATATATAGCTATATAATCCCTAGTATAGTAAGATAAGACCTTTGGAGCAGGCATTTTTTTAAAAAAGTTTTTTTATGAACCGCCCTAGTAGGGCAGTAATTGTTCCTTGATAATTTGTCACCCCCTCCATTATGGAACTGGGGGCGAACCGCCCCCTACGCCCCCCTTGCTACGCCCTTGATCTCATTGAACCCTGAACCTGTTTCACACCTGGAAAGACAGGGGGTGGCTCAGCACTTTGGGGGCCAAGGGGGGGCAGCCCTCACAGAGGTGGCGCAAGGCCATGTGGGCACAGACAAAGCAGAAATCTCTGAAGATAAGCAAAAGGTAAAGGGGCCCCTGACCATTAGGTCCAGTCGTGTCCGACTCTGGGGTTGCGGCGCTCATCTCGCTTTACTGGCCGAGGGAGCCGGCGTACAGCTTCCGGGTCATGTGGCCAGCATGACTAAGCTGCTTCTGGCAAACCAGAGCAGCGCACGGAAATGCCGTTTACCTTCCTGCTGGAGCGGTACCTATTTATCTACTTGCACTTTGACGTGCTTTCGAACTGCTAGGTTGGCAGGAGCTGGGACCGAGCAATGGGAGCTCACCCCGTCGCGGGGATTCGAACCACCGACCTTCCGATCGGCAAGCCCTAGGCTCTGTGGTTTAGACCACAGCGCCACCTCCGTCCCTGAGGATAAGCAAAGGTTCTGTTAAAACCAGGAACGGGGGGGGGGGAGATTAAATGACTCCCCCAAAATCCCAAGTCGCCACCACAGCCTCAAACTAAGGCCAGGACAATGACCATTGACACAGGCACCATAATACACAACAGCAAAGAGGCTCAGGAAAACAGTCTATAAAATTGTGGCAATAAGCAGATACCGTGCACTGTACTGTTTCCTCTGACTGTCCAACATAGAATCGAATTACAGGTGTTGGTCTGCCATAGTCGAAACAAAATAGAAAATTCTTTCCAGTAGCACCTTATAGACCAACTGAGTTTGTTCTTGGTATGAGCTTTCGTGTATCTGAAGAAGTGTGCATGCACACGAAAGCTCATACCAAGAACAAACTCAGTTGGTCTATAAGGTGCTACTGGAAAGAATTTTCTATTTTGTATAGAATCAAATAATCACCAAAATTCAACGGTTTGATGGATTTCCTTGGTTCCCACGGCTAATGACTCCTCTGGAAGAGGGGAATCGAGGGCTCCCCCTGCTTCCATAATCCCTTAAGCGTAAGGTCACATACTCCCTGCCCCTCCATAAGGTGGGAACGTAGCCTCACAATAGGAGGCAGGAGACAATCGAGGGCAGCACATACCCCGGACAGAAATCCATCGGGATGGTGGATTGAATCCTGCTACTTTCAAAGGAGAATTGTGGGGATAGCCTTGCAGCTAGGGGGATGTGTAAATACTTTTATTGTTCTTGGGAAGAAGGCAGGGGCGGAGGAAGGGGTGGGTGGTGGGTGCGGTCCGCCCCGGGTGCCACCACTGGGGTGTGTGTGACAAAATGCCGGGCAGCACTCACTGCGGGGCCTGCTGCGTGCCTGAGCCACTGCGTGCAGGCTCTGTGCTGCCCAAACTGTCTGCCCGCTGCCTCCCCCCGCAGCTGTAGGGCAGCTGAATGGGAGGAGGCAGGCAGACTCCAGAGGCCCCATGGTGCGCCCCGCCCCTATGGGCAGCTCGCCCTGCCCCTGGGCGCACCGCCCTAGGCACCCGAGCGGCTTCCGAGAGCCACTGCTCCCCTCTGCCCTCCCCATCCATCCTTCCTCTCCTGATCACGTAGTGATGCTTCTGTATGGGAGCTTTTGTTATAAACAAAATCTGCCCTTATTCCCTTATGGGTACACAAGAGCCCTCATAGAGTCCTTTGTGGTGTAGTGGTTAAGAGCAGCGGTCTCGTAATCTGGTGAACTGGGTTCGTGTCTCCGCTCCTCCACATGCAGCTGCTGGGTGACCTTGGGCTAGTCACACTTCTTTGAAGTCTCTCAGCCCCACTCACCTCACAGAGTGTTTGTTGTGGGGGAGGAAGGGAAAGGAGAATGTGAGCCGCTTTGAGACTCCTTCGGGTAGTGATAAAGCGGGATATCAAATCCAAACTCCTCCTCCTCCTCCTCCTCCTCTTCTTCTTCTTCTTCCTCCGCCACTGGAAGCAGGTACTTAAAAGGTGTCAGGAACAAGGATGATGAACAGGGGTGGGCGATGGGCTCGTGTTTCTACACACCAAACACTCCTACGGACATATCTGTGGCGTATCAATGATGCTGTTTGATAAATGTGTTACGGGAAATGGGGAGAGGTCTTAAAAGTTCACGCAACCCTAGTCTCGGAGTTCCTACTCTTGGTGTGTTTGAACCTTGTTGCAACAGGTGGGTAGCCATGTTGGTCTGCCATAGTCAAAACAAAATAAAAAATTCTTTCCGATAGCACCTTAGAGACCAACTAGGTTTGTTCTTGGTATGAGCTTTCGTGTGCATGCACACTTCTTCAGATACACTGAAACAGAAGCCATTTACACTAATTGCAGCCGTTAAGAGTCGTCAACAGGTTTTCCACACCTATCAGCTGGTCACCTCATGAGAAGAGAAGACTCCCTAGAAAAGACCCTGATGTTGGGAAAGATGGAGGGCACAAGGAGAAGGGGACGACAGAGGATGAGATGGTTGGACAGTGTTCTCGAAGCTACTAACATGAGTTTGGCCAAACTGCGGGAGGCAGTGAAGGATAGGCGTGCCTGGCGTGCTCTGGTCCATGGGGTCACGAAGAGTCGGACATGACTGAACAACGGAACAACAACAAATGAGCTGGTCACCCATTCCCACCACCCTCTGAGTAACACCCCTCCCCACTCCCTCACTATATTTAAGGATCTGGTGACTTCTGTTTCAGTGTATCTGAAGAAGTGTGCATGCACACGAAAGCTCATACCAAGAACAAACTTAGTTGGTCTCTAAGGTGCTACTGGAAAGAATTTTTTATTTTGTTTTGACTTGTTGCAACAAATAAAGATCAGATCTACTGGCCGTCGTTTCTTTAACTTGGCTGGAAAGACTCCTCCTTTTGCTGACCAGAGGGACCCGCGGGGAGTGAAACCCATACGGGCTGGACAGTGGAGTAAATCCCAGGATTTTCCCTTAGCAGTTCGCAAGCAGGGCCGGCGCATCCATTTAGGCGAACTAGGCAGTTGCCTAGGGCGCCAAAATGGAGGGGGTGTTGGCCAGACTGCCCGCGCCCCCCGCCACCGCCTGGTACCGCTCCGCCAGCAGCAGAGTGGCAAAGAGGGGGGAGCAGCCTAAATCGGGCTTCTCCACAGGGCCGGTGCTAGGGATTGGCCAGGGGGACGACAGAAGGTGATCTCCCCTAGGGCGCAAAAAGCCCTCACCCCGGCCCTGTTCGCAAGCATGCCGGAAGTGCTGAACACGCGTGAACTGGATAGCTCGGTTCATCTGAGCTCTCCGAATCAGGAGACACGGGTCCTACTGGACTGCCTCTGACGCCCGCTCCCTCTCCCCGCAGTGCCCGAATTCGCCAAGATCAAGGTGTGGCCATCGTGCGAGGTCAGTGACATGATCCTGGTCTGGTACCACTGCGACGGCATCGACCCGACGTGGCAAGTCCCGGACCGCGAAGAGTTCCTGCCGCGCCCGTGCCCCTTCCGCGGCATCACTGAGCACTTTGTCAACGTGCACATTGAGGTGCTTGTGGGGGCACAGCCAGGCAGGGCGCTGTGACGAGTCGGGGGTCCCGAGGGAGGAGGGTGGGCAGGCGTCACGGCATGGTCTGATGGTGGCACTTGGTAAGGCTGAGTGACAGGATTTGTGCGGGGTTGAAGAGTTGGGGGCGGGCCATGCTGAGAATAAAAATAATAGTATATTTAAACCACACCGATCTAACTGGGTTTCCCCAGCCACTCTGGGCGGCTCGCTACAGAATATTAAAAACACGATAAAACATCAAACATTGAAAACTTTCCCTAAACAGGGCTGCCTTCAGATGTCTTCTAAAAGTCAGATAGTTGTTTATTTCCTTGACATCTGATGGGAGGGCGTTCCACAGGGCAGGCGCCACTACCAAGAAGGCCCTGTCTGCCTGGTTCCCCATGACCTCACTTCTCGCAATGAGGGAACCGCCAAAAGGCCCTTGGCGCCAGACCTCAGTGTCTGGGCAGAACGATGGGGCTGGAGACGCTCCTTCAGGTATACTGGGCCGAGGCTGTGAATATTACAAACATATGAAAGCAACTGTCTACATTTGGAAAGGCACGCTCAAAATTGTCTTCTACAATTATGTTATAAAGTCCAGCAGGACTGAATTTAAATTTTTTTTTTGCCTTTATTGTTACACTGAACTGGCAATGGGAGATTTCCTTGAAGCTTGAAATTATTTTGTTCTGGACTGTTTGATTTGATTCCATAATAATAATAATAATAATAATAATAATAATAATAATAATAATAATTTATTTGTACCCCATCTGGCTGGGTTGTCAACAGCCTGGAGATTTTTTCCTTTAAAATAGAAAGTAGTATAGAAATGGAATTGTTATTATTGTTATTATTTATAATAATATCATATCATTGGTGGAAAATAGCTAATAATAATAATAATAATAATAATAATAATAATAATAATAATAAATTTCATTGGTAAAAAAGGGGGGAGCTGTTTAAGACCAAGTCAGCCCCTTGGAGGGGTCTCTGGAGGTTGTGGACTCTCCTTCCTTGTTTTGAAGCCGAGGTTGGATGCCCATTTGTCTTTGATGTTTGAGTCGGGGTTGGGCTGGATGACCTTTGGGGGGACCCTTCCAACTGGCAGAAGCACTGCAGAGTTCCAGGCAGCTCTGTCCTTTCTCCATGCCAGGAGATCCCAGAGAACGGAGCGGATACGGCCCACCTCTCCTTCCTCCACCGCCACGCTTTCCTGAGCGGTGCCGACCTGCGCTACATGGACTCCCCTTTCTGGACGTTCTTCCGGCACCACTGGCAGGTAAAGGGGGCTCCCCCCCCCCGGGCGGGACCCAGCGCTTGAAACACAAATATCATTCCTACGTTGCCGGGGGTTGGGCTAGATGACCTTTGGGGGTACCCTTCCCGCTCGGCAACTCTGATACTATGAAAGGAGGGTTGGGGTTACCTTGGCCAAGTTGAACGCCAAGGTCAATAATTTCTAGCTCGGTTGCTAGAGGAAGATCATGAGACTCCAAAACTCTGGGTGGTTGGTTCAAGCACCATGCTGGGCAAACGTTTCCTGCTTTGAGCGGGGTTGGACTGGATGACCCTTGCAGGTCCCACCCAACAGCTCAGTCGGAAGAGCATGAGACTCTGTATCTCAGGGTCAAGATTCCTGTCTCGCAGGGGGTTGGGCCACATCTCTCTCGGGGTCCCTCCCAACTTGGCAATTCTATGACTCTGCCATTTTTTCTACCGCAGGCAGATTGGCACCCGGATCCGGAGCCCAATGCGCATTGTTCCCGTTTGCAGCTGAAGCACTACATCACTCTCTTCGGAAAGCACTTCGGCTTCATGGATCTCAGCGCTTCAGCCTGGCAGGTACAGTCTGTGATAGGGAAAGGCTGGACTTGAACCCATGACCCAGGAATTAAGTATTCTAGAATCATAGAACTGTAGAGCTGGAGGGGATCCCAGGGTCATCTAGTCCAACCCCCCTGAATCCCAGCTATTACCGTATTTTTCGCTGCATAAGACGCACCTAGTTTTTAGAGGAGGAAAGCCCTGCTTTTTTGAGGATCAGCTGAAAGTGGTGCAGCTTTTTTTGCAAAGGGAAAAGCCCTGCTTTTTTGAGGATCAGCTGAAAGTGGTGCAGCTTTTTTTGCAAAGGGAAAAGCCCTGCTTTTTTGAGGATCAGCTGAAAGTGGTGCAGCTTTTTTTGCAAAGGGAAAAGCCCTGCTTTTTTGAGGATCAGCTGAAAGTGGTGCAGCTTTTTTTGCAAAGGGAAAAGCCCTGCTTTTTTGAGGATCAGCTGAAAGTGGTGCAGCTTTTTTTGCAAAGGGAAAAGCCCTGCTTTTTTGAGGATCAGCTGAAAGTGGTGCAGCTTTTTTTGCAAAGGGAAAAGCCCTGCTTTTTTGAGGATCAGCTGAAAGTGGTGCAGCTTTTTTTGCAAAGAGGAAAAGCCCCGTTTTTATGGGGTTCAACTCACAGTTCTGCAGCTTCTAGTCCTACAGCCATTTCTACAGTTTCCAGACAGATAATCTAATCAGCCAGTCACATGTCGCTGGGGAAACAAACAGCCTCCCTCTGCATTCAACAATGGAGGCCTGGGCAAGGGGGCGGGGCTGGAAAGGGAGCCTTATCTCTCTCCCGATCACTTGCTGAACAGCTGTTCAGCGGCTTCCTTTCAACACCCCCTTCTCTCTTTGTAAAAAAAAGAGCACGATCTGCTTTTGGCCCCTAGGCAATTCGGCTCCAGGGACCATGCATTCGCTCCATAAGACGCACAGACATTTCCCCTTACTTTTTAGGAGGGAAAAAAGTGCGTCTTATGGAGCGAAAAATACAGTACATCCCAGAATGAAGATGAAGACCCAGAACAAAATTGGGTCGTAGCTTTTAAACACATTGCCCGACCCCTTAGCCAAAGACCACCTGAAAGGATCATACAAGCATCACAGAAAGAGGCGGAGAAATGTGAGAGTATGGCTTGTCTCTTGTCGTGGATTTGTGGAGTTGTCATCTAGTCCAGCCCCCAGCAAGGCAGCTGTCCCATACAGGGATCGAAACGTCAACCTTGGCGTTCTCAGCATCATGCTCTCATCAATGGAGCTATCCAATATGTCTTTTGGTTTGTAAATTTGGCAAGAGGAACCCAGGACTCTCCCTCCTTCCCTCTTCCCCTTTCTCCCTCCCTTTCTCCCTCCCTCCTTCCCCCCTCTTTCTCTTTCTCCCTTTAAATTTTTATTTATACCTTTCAGATTTATGCATTTCACTGATTTTACAATCATTTTGACATTTCAAAAGTTGACTTCCTCCCCCCCCCACTTTCTGCGGTTCCTTAAATTAATTTTTAATATCTATACCGCATATCCAAATTCACTTAATTTGTTCATTTATATTCATCTTCTTTAAATATACAGTACACTCTTATGAAACTGCAGGTTATTACAATGACCTGCCAATGTTTATGTCTGTTTACAACGTATCTGTAAAAATTCAGTGAAGTTTTGCCATCTCTGCATACGTTTTTGTATCCATTCTTCTTCTGCTGGGACGTCATCTTCTTTCCATTTCTGGTCGAGTAACATTCTTGCCGCTGTAGTAGCATACATGAATAAGTTTCTATACAGTTTAGATAGTTCTGTCCCATATTCCCAAGAGAAAAGCTTCTGTGTTTTTTTTTTTTATGGACGTTATTTTAAACATCCTTTTCATTTCATTATATACTAGCTGGCCCGGCCACGTGTTCCTGTGGGGTTTTTTGCTTTTTAAAATTCTGACCCCGAAAGTATTCTGGAAGCTCCTGTTTTCGTTCTTCCCTGTCCCTCTAGAGCAGGGGTCAGCAACCTTTTTCAGCCGTGGGCCGGTCCACTGTCCCTCAGACCATGTGAATGAACGAATTCCTATGCCCCACAAATAACCCAGAGATGCATTTTACATAAAAGAACACATTGGTCGGTGGTATTGATCACTTGGGACTGTGTGTGTTGAACATGCGAAGCTGCGGCGGCCATTTTAGGTGAGGGCACTTGGGAAATTTTAAAATGCCTGTGAGTGTGCAGCGGCCATTTTAAGTGAGGGCACTGGGCACCTTATGGAGGCCTACTGCGGGCCTTGCTGTGGTTTTTTTTACTGTAAAAGCGCACCCCCCAACACCCCCTCCTCACAATTAACTGGCCCCATGCTCTACGCCATTAAAAAGAGCATTCTCCCCCACCCCAGTCCCAAAATTACGCACCCCAGCGACAAAATCCCCTCAGAGCCGGTCTTACTCACTGCGACCTCTCAGGCAGCCTTGGGCTTATTTCGCTCCCGCATTTTTTTCTCCCCCCTCTCTTCCGCAACTGCCCTGCCTCCTGCTCCGTCTTTTTTCCACATTTCCACTAAGCAGTTTGTGTCAGAAAGTCCTTGGGTGCTTACAGATGGCAGTTATAAAATGGTGGACGGGGTTTTCTTTTTGGCGCAGGTCTGATGACGTCAACAGGCAATCCGCCTTTCTATTGGATGCTGTTGGAGTCTTCATTCCTTTTGCTGGTGAGGTATAATAGGCGCGCCACTCCCCCCCTTTATCCTTTATTTTAGGTATGACAGGTGTGGTTTTTTTAAAAAATTATTATGCCAGATCCTTCCTTGATGGTCAAGTTACGCTTTGTCCTAATTTGATGCTGTTTGGTGCAGCAGTTATGGAGAACATAAGGTTTCCGGCGTACACGCAATGGGAACATTTATATATATCTATAGATCACTTCCCAGTAAGCTTTAACCTTACTACAAGACCACCACTCCACATATGATAAAAAGAACCTTTTTTCTCTTTACATTGCCAACACTGATTTGATTTAGATTTATACATTATGCTCTCTTTGCCTCTCTCTCTGCCTCTCTCTCCCTCCCCCCCTCTTTTTCTTTCTTTCTCTCTCATTCAGTGACCTGTCCAGGCTGGTTGAAGCCACTTTGCCTTGCCCTTCCCAAGGCAGATTCTCTTTCAGGCTTGGCTTGCTATGTAGGTCAGAGGACCAGGATGCCTCTGAACAGCAGCAGCTGAGCGAGTTGGAAACAGACGTCCAACCCCCTAGAGCTGTCGAGTTGGAAGGGACCCAGAGGGTCATCCAGTCCAACCCCCGTCAAGGCAGCTCCGCCCAGGGAGCCGAGTCGAAAAAAGCCGGATGGGGAAAGGAAAGGGCTCTCCTTCCCCCCCCTTCAGGTTCGCTTCACTCTCTTTCCCCCCCTTCAAGCTTTTTTTGGGTCTGGGGTGCCTCCTCGCCCCCCCGGGCAAGGCTTCCTCCGCCTTGGCATTCTCCACACCAAGCTTGACAGTCCGTGAGGTTGCTTCCAAGCTGGTTGACAGTCTCTTTCTTTCTCTCTCTCACCCCCTGCAGGTGGGGCCCGGTTTGGTCTTCCTCGTCCTTCGCTTTCCCCTCCTGGGCCAAGGAGTCATCATTCCAAAGCGTCACCCCCGTGGAGCCTCTCATGCAGCAGGTGATCCACCGAATATACTTCCAGAAGAACGTTCCTGCCTTCATCCCCAAGATGCTCCTCCGGGCAGAGTGCAGCCAGGTACGGAGTGCCAGCGGGGGGCACCTGAGCAGTGTGTGTGTGGGGGGGGAAACCGAGACCTTCCCGTGGGCTGGAAAGCCGGCCAGACCTGCACCCCTGACGAAGGGGGCAGGCAGCATTAGAAACCCATTCGTCCCACTCGAGGGGGATCAGAGCTATCTGTGCAAAAAGACAGGCTGTATCTGAAGTATCTGAAGAAGTGTGCATGCACACGAAAGCTCATACCAAGAACAAACTTAGTTGGTCTCTAAGGTGCTACTGGAAGGAATTTTTTTTATTTTATTTTGTTTTGACTATGGCAGACCAACACGGCTACCTACCTGTAACTGCTTCTAAAAGTCAGGTAGTTGTTTATTTCCTTGGCATCTGGAGGGAGGGCCACCACCGAGAAGGCCCTCTGCCTGGTTCCCTGTAACCTCACTTCTCACAGTGAGGGAACCACCAGAAGGCTCTCGGTGCTGGACCTCAGGCTGAATGGTGGGGGTATTTCTGTCATCCTGTTCCTGTTCCAGGGGTTTGCACTTGATGACCCTCGAGGTCCCTTCCAACTCTACAATCCTATGACTGATCTGCAGACGCCTTTCACTAGACTGCTGTGATCCCTGCAATGGATTGACTTTTCTCTCCCCCCCCCTTTTGGTCTCCTTTTTCAGTTTGAGCGGGACGTCATGATATGGAACCACAAGCAATACCTCTCCAAACCGCTTCTGGTGAAGGAAGATGGGGCGATCCAGAGGCACCGCCGTTGGTTCTCCCAATTCTACGGCGAGAAGAGCCCGAAGATTACCAGCCAAAAGGAGACCCTGGACTGGTGACCGACAGAAACCCCCTTTCCCCTCTGGGTCTTTTTTCCTCCTGCCAAGGGGATCCAGGAAGTCACCATCCGCGAATCGCACTTAGGTGAACCCTGTTCAGGGAAATCTTTAGTGTGTGATGTTGTGTTTTTACTATATATTTTTTTAATGGCAGCTGCCCAGAGTGGCTGGGGCAGCCCAGTCAGATGGGCAGCATATAAATAACAAATTATTATTAATTACTATTACTATGGCCGGGGACTGTCGCTCTTTGGTCAAGCAAGCCTTGAAGAAATGCAGGTCCTGATCTGGTCCACGCTTGAAGCTCTTTTGCTTGCCGCCCCGAAGAAATGCGGATCCTGATCTCCTCCGAAAAGATGGACTGCAACCAGTTGTTGCCCCTGAAAAAATGTGGCTGTTTTGGCCTGCAAGACTCTGGGTGGTATGGAATATTGCAGATATTGATATTTGAACTGACTGGATGCATAAAACCTGAGTCCTTTGGGAATGAAGCATTGTCCCGACCCAAACTTTGACCGACAGAACTTTCTTTAAAAACATAACAAAAGCATCGAAGAGATATTCAAAATATCTGTACAGTTTCTTGTGCTGTTGAGCATAGGCCCAGCATCTTACAAATAAAATCAACTTATAATCAGAGCGGGCAAACATAGCTCTCTCTCACACACAGGCTTCATTGCCAGCATTCTGGCATTTCAGTCCTCAAGGCTGTGCTCCTGTAAAACCATTTACATAGAATTACAGAGTTGGAAGGGACACCAAGTGTCATCTAGTCCAACCCCCTGCAATGCAGGAATCTCAACTTAAAGCATCCATGACAGATGGCCATCCAACCTCTGCTTAAAAACCTCCAAGGAAGGGAAGTCCTTAATCCATGGAGTTTGACAAGAGAGAAAGAGCCACCACCTTCCCAAGTTGGCAGATTTGCAATACAATAGCCTCGCATGTGATCTAAGGTTACACACTCACCTCTTACCTCCTTGAGAACAACGGCCAGTTAATTTATCAACTGGTCAAACCTCAGAGACAGCTCTTCTTGCTTTTAACTTAGCCCCTTGGAAAATATCTGTGTTAAACCTTCCCACCAATACACATGGCACTTCCACAAGCTTCCTGACCCCCTTACCCTTCCCTGAATTGGAAACTTTAGTTTCCCAGCAAAGGAAGAGCACGAAACTATGAATCTCAGGATCGTGGGTTTGAACCCCACGTTGGGTGAAAGAGCAGGACATGCTAGATGACCCTCAGGGTACCTTCCAGCTTGACGAGTCTAGGATTCTAGGATTTGCAGTCTCCTGATCTTTCAAGTTGAGGAATTTAATGATCAGTGCACTGGTACGTGGATGTAGATCCCTAGCAGCGAGCGGGAGGTTCAAGATGTCAGGGAATGGCTGGACAAAGAGGAGTGGTGGGAGCTCCCAGCCAGGGAACCCCCAAGGGAACCCCCGGAAGAGCCAGGGGTTTGGTGGTGGAAGTGTGGGAAGTGTGTGTCGGATGCTGAAAGGGGCAACAGGGTTTAGTGAGCAGGGAGAGCCAGTGACAGAGAGCAGTTCAAACTCTGAGGCTGAACCCTTCCTGTTTGAAAATGTGCAGAAGTGATTATTGTTTATATGTATAGTGGATATATGAAGAATCAGAAACGCTTTAATTTCTACCCCCCCCCCCATTTTCTCTTTGAAGCCCTTTTTAGTTTCTTTCTTCTTAGCGCTCTTTCTCTCTCTTTTCCTCCTTTCTCTTTCTTTCCTTTTTATTTTTATGTGGAAAGATAACTGCTCAGGTAGGAGAAGTGGTCGACATTTTCCACCATTACACCATTGAGTTGGATTTGTGACGCTGCAGAGGGGTTATTTGGTTTTTTGGATGTTGAGTGATAGGCCAAGCTTTTCATAAGCTTCTGTGAATATATTTAGGATGGTTTGGAGGTCATCCTCTGAGCGTGCGCACACTACGTTGTCATCAGCATACTGAAGCTCTATGACGGAAGTTACGGTAACCTTACTCTTTGCTTTCAGCCTGCTCAGATTGAAGAGCTTTCCATCTGTTCGATATATGATTTCTACTCCGGTGGGGAGTTTCCCTTCGACAAAGTGTAGGATCATGGCAATGAAAATAATGAATAGAGTTGGGGCAATAACACAACCCTGTTTAACACCTGATCCCACTGTGAATGGTTCACTTTGAGAGCCATTGTTATCTGCGATTGTTGCTGTCATATTATCATGGAGGAGCCGAATTATGTTCACAAATTTATCTGGGCAGCCAATTTTCAGAAGGACAGTCTACAGCAGGGGTCGCCAAACATACCTGGCCTCGGGCTGGTTCCTCCAGCGCCGATTGCGTGGCAGGCCGGAGGGCGGGGGAGTGCGCGCCCACACGCTATTTCCGGCGCACCGGAAATAGCTTGTGCACATGCGCACGGGCCTCCGCAGACCCGGAAGTGTGCCGGAAATGACACTTGTGCATGCGCACAAACTATTTCCGGCACTCCACCAACCTGAAAGTGGGAGGCACGCCACGCTGGTAAGAGCAGGCGGTGGCAGTGGGTAGCGCCGCGGGCTGGATAACTGAGTCCCTCGGGTTGCATCCGGCCCGCGGGTCTTAGTTTGGGGAAGCCTGGTCTACAGGGCATTATGATTTACAGCGTCAAAAGCCTTAGTCAGCTCAATAAATGCCATGTACAAGGGTTGGTTTTGCTCTCTGCATTTTTCTTGAAGCTGTGGAGCGGTGAAAATCGTCCAGTGTCCCCTAGAAGGCCGAAAACCATTTTGGAATTCAGGAAGGGTCACCGCAGATATTGTTAAGAGACGGTTTGTGAAGATCCTTGCAATAATTTTGCTGGCTGCAGCTAATAAAGAGATGCCTCGATAGTTTCCGCAATCAGTTCTGTCACCTTTTTAAAAGAGATTGATAATTTTGGCATCCCTAAAGTCTGCTGGGATCTCTTCTCTTTCCCAGATTTTTTTGATGAGCTTGTGAAGTTGTTGTGTAAGTTCAATTCCACCCACTTTGAAGATTTCGGCAGGTATCCCATCAGGTCCACTGGCTTTGTTGTTTTTCATTTGGTTAATAGCTGTACACAACTCTCCCAGATTTGGAGATACTGCAAGCTCATCTCTAACTTGTTTTTGCAGAATTTGTGAGAGGACCTCAGCAGCTACAGGGGAGTTGGTTAAGGAGATGTTGGTAATATTCCATCCAGCACAGTACAATAGCTTCTTTATCTTATCTTGGCTTTAAAAAGAGATTTGGTATTAAGTTTTGTATTTCTCTTTATAAACTCTAATAAAATTGGTTGGTTTTTTTTTTTAAAGAATATGCAGGATAATGAGGGTGGATGTTGGGCTTTTGGTTTTAACTGGAAAAGTCTCAAAACCAGTTTAGCACTTGGAGTGGTGTCCAGCTACGCTTCCTCTGCGTTTTCCTGCTTCTCCAGTGCTTTTGCAGAGTTTTTTCAGACTTCTTACTTCTCCTTCTTGCGCAACGGTATGTGTGCCTTGTGCCAGCAATAAATTCCACAACGTCTGGGTTGTTTCAAAGTAAGTTAGCTTTAATTACAAGCATATAAATCATGGACACTCTCCCGGAGAAACGGACGACATGTCTGCCGCTCCGGTTCAGTCAAAAGTGAAAGTAAGACTGACCAGGAAATAAACGGTGCGTCACATAAATCACAAAGACATTGCATACAGCAGATACCCGGATGTATGACACATCTTCTTCCCTGTGGGAGGGGCAAACTGTTGAGCTTCTTTAACCCTGAAAGCTCCAAACAGTGGAACAGAGACCAGAACCGTGAAAACATAGAAAGCTCCTCTTCTCTTCTGATGCTCCTCTACAGCAGGAATTAATTTCATCACTATCCTCGACTCCAACAGCCAAATTTCTCAGCAGCTTATTCCCCACAGAGGGCCTTTAACTTAGTCCCAATTAGCCATAATGAATAGGGGATCCACAGCTGCCAAGGCAGATATGGAGGTTGGCTCATTGGCAGGGACAGGGGGAAACGGACTTCACTCGCAATTCATCTCAGTATCTGGTTCTCTCTCCAGCATGGATTGCAGGGGTCAGGGAAGCCTTGGGTGCAAAAACACTTTGCCTGCCAAAAAGCATCCAATGTCTCCATTAAGAAGCAAATGTTCTCTTATTAATTAGAGCTTAATTGGACTAAAGTACAGGCGTGTGCTAGAAGAGATGAAATCACAAACTGCGGAACAAAAATAACTGCAAGGAATTTAAGGTTTGAACTTGAGATAAGAATACTTGTACAAGCCGAGGATGCAGAAATTGGATCATAGATATGGAATATAACATTAAACAGAACTGTGTATATAAAAAAAGGAAAAAGGGAGGGAAGCTCTATTTTGCAAAAGGTTTAGGATGGAAACTTAGAGCTGACTCTTCCCCATCCTTTATTATTTACGGAGTGAACTGAATAACACTAAGAGGACTTGGAATTTAATTTAATTGGAAGTGTAATTGCTCATATATCTTCAGTTGGAAGGAAGGATGAAAGGAGTCTGTTAGCTGCCGAAAAACTGATAAGGTTCATTATTGAGTCATCTGGGTTTGAAAAACTGCTCTTTTTCCCAGGCTGAGAGAGAAAATGGTGAAAACAGGTTATTTATTGCGACAGAGTGACTTTTGCAGCTGTTGTTTAAGTTGCAAAACAATGAAGCACGGAACAGTGGAGAAATTTCTGGAAAAACAATGGGATACCAGCTTCGCCCAAGGCATGATGGATAACAGCAACTTCTTCTTTGCCGATCACTCGTAGCCGAGTCAGGTTGTCTTCCATAAACACAGTTTTAACAATGAGTCCGTAAGTGACTGTGGAGGCCAATTCTGGATCCACACGTCCTTCCACAGTGGGGACATTGGTTTCCGGGCAGGAGTTGATCACGGTGTGGATTTGCCAAGCGTGCCTTCCTCTTAGCACATTTCTCCCTTTGTCCTGAGTTTGAGTGTCTTCAAAGCCCATGACACCTTTGGTAAAGGCTGTTCTCCAACTGGAGCGCTCGCAGGCCAGTGTTTCCCAGTTGTCGGTGTTTATACTACATTTTTAAGATTTGCCTTGAGACAGTCTTTAAACCTCTTTTGTTGACCACCAGCATTACGCTTTCCATTTTTAAGTTTGGAATAGAGTAGTTGCTTTGGAAGACGATAATCAGGCATCCGCACAACATGACCAGTCCAATGAAGTTGATGTTGAAGAATCATTGCTTCAACACTGGTGATCTTTGCTTTTGCTAGTATTAGTTTGCCTGTCTTCCCAAGTGATGTGTTTCGGAGACACCGTTGATGGAATCTTTTGAGGAGTTGGAGATGGCGTTTATAAGTGGTCCATGTTTCACAAGCATACAGTAAGGTTGGTAGTACGGAACAGTGGAGAAATTTCTGGAAAAACAATGGGATACCAGCTTCGCCCAAGGCATGATGGATAACAGCAACTTCTTCTTTGCCGATGCACACACTACGTTGTCATCAGCATACTGAAGCTCTATGACGGAAGTTACGGTAACCTTACTCTTTGCTTTCAGCCTGCTCAGATTGAAGAGCTTTTCATCTGTTCAATGTATGATTTCTACTCCGGTGGGGAGTTTCCCTTCGATAGTTTCTGCAATCGTTTCTGTCACCCTTTTTTTTTTAATAAAGGGATTGATAATTTTGGCATCACTGAAGTCTGCTGGGATCTCTTCTCTCCCAGATTTTTTCTATGAGCTTGTGAAGTTGTTCTGTAAGTTCAATTCCACCCACTTTGAAGACTTTGGGCGTTTGGTTAATAGCTGTATGCTACTCTCCCAGATTTGGAGATACTGCAAGCTCATCTCTAACTTGTTTTTATGGAATTTGTGAGAGGACCGCAGCAGCTTTGATGGTGTTTCCTGCTTGGCAGGGGGTTGGACTGGATGGCCCTTGTGGTCTCTTCCAACTCTATGATTCTACAGCTACACGGGAGCTGTGGTTAAGGAGATGTTGGTGATGTTCTTTCCAGCACAGTGCAATAGCTTCTTTGTAGCTTTAAAGAAATTCTGTGCATCATGAGTGTCAGCTAAGTGCTGGATCTCTTGAGCTTTTTTAATTCACCAGGTGTTTTTTAGTTCTCTGGTTCTTCTTTGAACCTCAGCCTTAGCGTTGGCATAGGTTTTTTCTTAGTGGCACAGTTTCTATCTCTTTGCCAGATCTGAAAGGCCTTCCTTTTCTTGTCAATCATGTGTCATTCTCATCAAACCAGTCCTGGTGTTTCTTGGTTTGGTATCAATAGTTTGTTCACAGGCTGCAATAATGGATGTTTTTACAGTGTTCCTCGATGTTATCAGGGAATTCTTGGTCCTTAAGAGTTGTTTGGAAGTCCTTGAAGGGCTTTGAGCCTTGGTTTCCTTCTGAAGCCTGCATCTTGATAGCCGTATTAGTCGGTGATCTGTCCAGCAGTCGTCGGCACTCCATAGCTCTGGTAAGGAGCACATCACGGCAATCTTTAGCACAGTAGTCTAAGAGGTGCCAGTGGTTTGACCGAGGATGCCTTCATGAAGTTTTAAATTTATTTTTCTGTCATAGAATCATAGAATCATGGAGTTTAAGCCATCCAGTTGCCAAGCAGGGGGTTGAGCGTGTTGGTAATAACAGTGCACATAACGTCAAAAGTAAGATTCCGTTCTGGTTCCTTCTTTCCCAATGCATAAATGCTTATAAAAGTAGACTGTTGGTTTTTGGTGAGTTTTATTCGAAGGGTTGAGAGTCGCTCATTAATGCCGGTAGGGACTTCTGACAGAAGCTTCACAAGATCATTTTTGATAGCGAAGCCTACCGCATGTAGTCAATGTTCTTGTTCAGATAGTCCTTTCCAGAAGAAAATGTAGCCCCCTTTTTCTTCCTTCAGTTGTCCCTCGCCTGCTCTTCGAGTCTCTTGAAGCGCTGCAATATCAATGTTAAAACATCGCAGCTCTCTTGCATTGATGGCAGTTCTGCGTTCAGGACACTCATTATCTGTGTTATCCGACAAAGTCCGTATATTCCATGTTCCAAAGTTCAATTGTCTTTTACGACCACTGGGTGGTGACCCCACTAGGTGCAGTAATCCAGTCAGGGGGAAAGGGAGGCAGACTATGTTGAGGGCACCTTTTCTAGCCCCTCTCCCTTTTCGGGGTGAGCAGAGTGGATCCTAAAAGGGTTGCTCAGTCATGGATACAGCTGCAGAGCTGCTCAACTGCCTCGTTCCTTGAGTCAGAACGACTGAATCTGTATCCACGGCCCATGTGCCGGTTCATGACTAGGGGCTTCCAGATTTCACGATTCTGCCTCCGTTACCATTTGCCGATCGCCATGGGACTTTGGGGTGGGTTTTTGGAAGACGCCTGTGCATGAATTTGTTTTATGTGTGTAGATCAGTGCACACTGACCAACGCAGTGTCTTCACAGTAGGGCTCTGTTCCGATGGCATGAGTAGTCACGGCGACCCCGGTAGATTCCTGTCTGCTGCAGCCTTCATCCTCCTTCACAGCCATTGTAACATACCGCTTGTTATCACCCGTCTGTTCTGCCATTGAGGACTTCTTGGATCATTCTTTGTCTAGCTCCTTACCGCCTTGGGTGACCCTGCTGGGAGTACGAGATTACCGACAGCTTTGCTCACAAGCAGGCTTGTCTTAAGTAAATCCGGCGCCCTGCTGCGAAGATCCCTCCGGCGCCCCTCACGCTCCTCTGGGCAGGGCCAGGCGCAGCGGGCAGCTGGAGGGCGCAGAGGGGCGGGTGGAGGCTCTGCCAGCTGTGCTCTGCCTCCGCCTGCTTGGCCGAAGCAGCGGCACTGCCGTCCAGGGAGCCCTGGCTGCAGCGCCGATGGGAGGCTCGCCGACAACCTCCCTGTGTCCGCAGCCCGAGAAGAGGGGGGCGAGAGCGGCGCTGCCGGCGGGGCTGGAGGGCACAGGCGCCCTCCTCAGGCTGTGGCACCTTGTGCCAGTAGCCTCAATGGCTAAGACGTCCCTGCTCACAAGGGTCATAGGAATGTGCAAGCCCACTCATCACAACAAGGTGATGATCCAGCGAGTGAGATAACAGCAACAACCAGGGGAAAGAAAGACAGAAAATCTTACAAGGACAGGAAGAAACACCAAAGACAGAATAATTGCCACACAAAGGAAGAACAAGGATATAGTTAGAGTTCCCCACTTGTAGTTATAAATCATTTAATGTGTCAACACGAATAGAAGTTATTAATATTGCAGTTGTTGCATAAGGATTATTATGACCAGAATGTAATGGAAATTAATAAGATTTTTGGAACGCAGAAATAAAGCAAATAATAAAGCCACCAATTCTATTTAAATTATATAATTTGGTATTTGAACAATTGGTATTAATAATTGTACTATAAATTGGTATTGTTATAATGAGGCTATTATTGGATTGTAATTGAAAACTAATAAAAATTATTATAAAAAAAGAAAAGAAAGAAACATCGGTACTGCAATCCCTGTGTAGGACCAGAGAGTCCTGCTTGCTGTGTTGACCCCTCAACTTTGGTTCTAGGTCGTTCATCTGGGTCCCAGGTAAGGACACACAGGTATCAATTACAGACTGTGCATAGCTAAAAGGATGGGTTTTTCCTTCCTCGGAGTATAGCGATGGCCACTACCCCTGGGGGGTCAGTCACGAAGGAGAAAGCTCTGAGAGAGTCCAAGCGACAAAGGCTACCTCCAGCATGAGGGGTCTGAAGACCAGTTGCCAGGGGCTCATGAGCAGGCCGGTGTTGTTGTGGTCATGTCCTGCCTCTGGGGCATCCAGGGGTATCCAGTTGGCCTCTGAGAAGACAGGATAGTAGCCTTTGAATTGATCTGTTGGGAGGGATTGTCAACCCAACAGAAGGCTTTCATCCCTGTCTCTCAGATGAAGGAACCACCCTAACTAATTTCTCTGTTGGATCGTGTAATTTACATCAGAACATCAGTTTTCGAGCATAATCCGTTCCAAAAGTCCGTTCAACTTCCGAAACGTTCGGCATCCTGAGACCTTCAACAACTGAGGTTTGACTGTACTTGCCTTCCCTTCTGGGACAAAACTTAGTTGCTAGAAGAATTCATTCACATTTCCTCAACCCAAACCTTCCTGTGTTGACATTGCTATAATTCACTTACTTTTTTAAAAATTATTATTTATTGAAATTTTTCCAATTAAAAGCACAAATCATTACATGGTTAAACGTTTCATACTCCCCCCTCTCCCACCGAGGGGAGCAAAGTATCCAAACCCCCCTCTCACAGGTGTACATAAAATCATTTTGTGTTTAACCCCATACTTTATAAAAATCATTGCTTAACTCCAACCCACTTCCTGGGCCAGGTATTCATACATCTTACAATTTCATCTTTTAAATGACTTCCTCATCCCCCCTGCTGACTTCATAGTAATACATAATTCCCAGTTTTCCTCTCATCTTCTAATCTAATTTAAACCACATTTCTTTCCTCCTTAACACTTTTATAAACATTAATATTCCACAATTAATTACTAACATTTCTTCACTACCTCAGCCTCATTATACTTCTGCACTTTCCTAATTCCTCAACCAATTTTAACTGTTCTAACCACATTCTCAAAACTACACCCCTTTTCTTACCCCTTCCCTCCTTTCGGCCTCACAAATTTTGGCTAATATTTTTAACATTACAGGTGGGTAGCCGTGTTGGTCTGCCATAGTCGAAACAAAAGAAAACATTAATATTCCACAATTAATTACTAACATTTCTTCACTACCTCAGCCTCATTATACTTCTGCACTTTCCTTATTCCTCAACCAATTTTATCTATTCTAACCACGTTTTCAAAACTATTCCCCTTTTTCTTACCCCCTTCCCTCCTTTCGGCCTCAAAAATTTCGGCTAATATTTTCTAACATTGTCCTGCTATAGTTCACTTACTTTACAATTCTTGATTTTCCAGGACTTTGTAGCACCTCCAGTTAGGAGAGACTTTGTAGGAGAAGTGCGCTATTCTGGACAGGATTATTGTTAATATTATAGTTGTTATTATTACTACATTGAGATTGTTAATATTATAGTTGTTATTATTACTACATTGATATTCCAAGGAGCTCAAGGTGGCGTCCATTGTTCTCCCCCTTCACTTTTTCCTCACAACAACCCTGTGAGGGAGGCTAGGCTGGGAGAGAGCAGGGTTGACTCAAGACATCCCCATGAACTTCAGGTCTGAGCATATTTAGGCCTGCCAGCCCTCTCTGTTAGGATATTGGTACAAAAAGCTACAAAAGCAGCAGCGAGGCTGGTATGACTTGTGTTTTTCCCATGAGAAAGACAGCTGTTTTGTCTGCTTTCTCAACCATGTGATGTTACTGTATATCTTTACTTTCACTTTCAGTTCTGGCTCAAGAGATGCTAGATGCGTTATGCACAGCTCTGACTTACTGAGCTGGCGAGCAGAGACGTACTCTGCATCTTATCTACAATAAAATGTTGTCGTTCAGTCGTGTCCGACTCTTCGTGACCCCATGGACCAGAGCACGCCAGGCACCCCTATCCTCCACTGCCTCCCGCAGTTTGGCCAAACTCATGCCAGTCGCTTCGAGAACACTGTCCAACCATCTCATCCTCTGTCGTCCCCTTCTCCTTGTGCCCTCCATCTTTCCCAACATCAGGGTCTTTTCCAGGGAGTCTTCTCTTCTCATGAGGTGGCCAAAGTACTGGAGCCTCAACTTCAGGATCTGTCCTTCCAGTGAGCACTCAGGGCTGATTTCTTTAAGGATGGATAAGTTTGATCTTTTTGCAGTCCATGGGACTCTCAAGAGTCTCCTCCAGCACCATAATTCAAAAGCATCAATTCTTCGGCGATCAGTCTTCTTTATGGTCCAGCTCTCACTTCCATACATTACTACTGGGAAAACCATAGCTTTAACTATACGGACCTTTGTCGGCAAGGTGATGTCTTGCTTTTTAAGATGCTGTCTAGGTTTGTCATTGCTTTTCTCCCAAGAAGCAGGCGTCTTCTAATTTCGTGACTGCTGTCACCATCTGCAGTGATCATGGACCCAAGAAAGTAAAATCTCTCACTGCCTCCATTTCTTCCCCTTCTATTTGCCAGGAGGTGATGGGACCATCTTATCGTCTTCATCGTCTTCTTATCAAGGCAGGAACCGCCGTGAGAGTGCTCACTGCCCCAGAAAAACAGGGTGGAAAGGAAACAAAACAATACCATGTGAATTGCAAAACTATCAATTTGAAAACAGGATGTCAAGCTCATTGCAAAATCTCAGTCTGTGAGAAATCATGTACAGTAAATGATTGCAGTGTGGAAAGGAAGATAGGCATCACTTGTCATCAAAGAATTCATGAGAGAGAGAGAGAGAGAGAGAGAGAGAGAGGAAAGCTTCATTAAGCATGCAAACTTCCATGTTCATAAAAGTGTTTACACCATACAAAAAGCTTATAAATGCCAGGAGTGTGGAAAGAGCTTCACTCAGAGGATATATCTTACATCTCATTAGATGTGTCTCTCAGTTTACACAAGGGAGAAACCATCAAAGTTCCAGGCCTGTGGCAAAACATTAAAATTACCTCACTTGACACCAACAAATTCACATGGGGAGAGGCCACATAATTGCCGGGAGTGTGGAATGAGCTTCACTGTAATATTAGGCTGGAATTTGCATCAAAGGACTCGCACGCTGGTGAAAACCTATAAGTGCTTGGAGTGTGGAAACAACTACAATAACAAGATAAACCGTGCATGTCATCAAAGAACTCACAGAAGTGATTTGAATGTGCAAGTGATTTGAATGAGCCTCAACTTCAGGATCTGTCCTTCTAGTGAGCACTCAGGGCTGATTTCTTTAAGAATGGATAGGTTTGATCTTCTTGCAGTCCATGGGACTCTCAAGAGTCTCCTCCAGCACCATAATTCAAAACTATATATATATAGTTATTTCACAACATGTATACATCACTTGATTTAAAAAAGGGAGAGGGGACTCCAAGTGGTTTACAAAGAGAATAAAAAATAAATAAATCTTCATGCATCTGATGAAATGGGAAGGCACCTACCCAATGTCACAAAAGTGACCAGTTTACTCTCCTGGATGACTGAGATCCCTGATGCGTGGCTTTTTCCATGCTGCAAAGGCTTCCCGGATCATCTCAGTGGTGGAGGCAGACTGTTTTGTGTCTGTTTACAGGTAGGTAGGTAGCCGTGTTGGTCTGCCATAGTCAAAACAAAAAAATAAAATAAAATAAAAATCCTTCCAGTAGCACCTTAGAGACCAACTAAGTTTGTTCTTGGTATGAGCTTTCGTGTGCATGCACACTTCTTCAGATACTTCAGATACAGCCTGTCTTTTTGCACAGATAGCTCTGATCCCCCTCCAGTGGGATGAATGGGGCTCCAGAGTTTGCTAAGCTTCCCACCCCCCTTTTAAATTAAAATAGCATTTTTTCTTAATTGTTTCGTATCCATCTGCAAGAAACGGCAAGACTGCAAGAATTTCAGGGCGTCCTTCTCTCTCTCTCTCTCTCTCTCTCTCTCTCTCTCTCTCTCTTTCTCTCTCTCTCGATGTGTGTTTATTATCTAAGTCCCTGATCTTGCATGCGCACCGTGACTTGCTCAGACGTAAAACTGGTGATTTCTTAGAAATCACTTACTGCTTGCATTTTCGACCTGGGAAGTAGCTAGCAGGAGGCAGAAGAGCGTCACAGACAGACAGACAGAGGTAAAGTTGTAAATAGGAACTGTTAAGAAATAGCAGAGAGCGCG
Organism: Lacerta viridis; assembly: GCA_900245905.1. Lineage (NCBI taxonomy): Eukaryota > Metazoa > Chordata > Lepidosauria > Squamata > Lacertidae > Lacerta > Lacerta viridis. The sequence goes on along the minus strand of OFHU01002366.1, from coordinate 19,415 downwards.
CGCGCAGTTATCCTCCTCGGAGACGCCCAGAGAGACACCCAACCAGACTGAGATGTCCCTGTTCTTGCCCGGATTCCAGTGGCCGCGAGTTCCCCGGGCTTCTTAGAGAGGATTGTGCAACGCGAAGCTGCTGATGGGTCTGCGCCCGTGGCCCATCTGGCTGCTGCTGCCGCTGCTGCTGGCATCTGCTGCCTTCCTGCTGGGGGGCTGCGCGGGTGAGTGGCTTTTTTCGGGGGTTAAATGTCGACCGGGGAGCAGAATTGGCACCCAGTACGTGCGCATGTGTGTGTGTGTTTGTCCGCAACACGTTTACAGTGAGCGGGTTGTTGGAGAGAGTAGATTTGCACAGAATGCAACCCATACCTTAGCGCCTCTTTCGTCTGCAGAAAATGCTCCAAATTTGTTCAGGGCACCTCCTGAGTCCTGCCCACTCCTCCAACCCAGAAATTTGGGTGATAAAAAGATAGAAACGTGTTTTCCTAAATACCGGTATGTTTAGGTGGGGGAGAACTTTCTCGTCCTTCTCACAACAGTATCGAACCTATTAGTCACTTGCTGCACATAAAAAAGATCTCCAAGGGCAGGCCTATGTAAATTCATGCACCTAGGTTAGTCATGCCCATTGGGTCTACTCTGTGTAGCAATGGCTGCAGCCCTTACAAAAATTCTGCAAGCGCCAAAGGGGTTGTTGTTGTTCAGTCGTTCAGTCGTGTCCGACTCTTCGTGACCCCATGGACCAGAGCACGCCAGGCACGCCTATCCTTCACTGCCTCCCGCAGTTTGGCCAAACTCATGTTAGTAGCTTCGAGAACACTGTCCAACCATCTCATCCTCTGTCGTCCCCTTCTCCTTGTGCCCTCCATCTTTCCCAACATCAGGGTCTTTTCCAGGGAGTCTTCTCTTCTCATGAGGTGGCCAAAGTACTGGAGCCTCAACTTCAGGATCTGTCCTTCCAGTGAGCACTCAGGGCTGATTTCTTTAAGAATGGATAGGTTTGATCTTCTTGCAGTCCATGGGACTCTCAAGAGTCTCCTCCAGCACCATAATTCAAAAGCATCAATTCTTCGGCGATCAGCCTTCTTTATGGTCCAGCTCTCACTTACTGGGAAAACCATAGCTTTAACTATATGGACCTTTGTCGGCAAGGTGATGTCTCTGCTTTTTAAGATGCTGTCTAGGTTTGTCATTGCTTTTCTCCCAAGAAGCAGGCGTCTTTTAATTTCGTGACTGCTGTCACCATCTGCAGTGATCATGGAACCCAAGAAAGTAAAATCTCTCACTGCCTCCATTTCTTCCCCTTCTATTTGCCAGGAGGTGATGGGACCAGTGGCCATGATCTTAGTTTTTTGATGTTGAGCTTCAGACCATATTTTGCGCTTTGAGTTGCAGGCAGCCCTCATTTCCCCCTTGCAGAGCTATAATTCCCTGCGCCCTTTGCAAACTACAGTTCCCAGGACTTTTTTGGGGGGGGGGAAGCCAGCTGCTTTCAATGTTTGTTGCATCTGCTTTGAATGTACGGCCTGTTAGCCCCCCTCCGGAAAATATTTCCGTGCTGCCTGGTTTGACCTGCCCCCCCTCCCTCCGGCTTTGGAAAAATAAGTATGGGAACTGTAGTTTACCCCTGAAAGACCTAAATTGCCAGCAGTTTAGAGTTTTTGTGATTCTTTGGGAACGGGGGAAATGTGCTTTGAATGTGCTGTAAAAGTCTGGTGTGTAGATGGGGGGGTGGCCCCCCTGCTTTCTGTGTTTGTCTGTTGTTTCCTTTTCTGCCCAGCGCCTGGCGAACTACGATACACACATCGGAGAGCCGTAGCAATAAGGAAGGGAAACTAAAGGCCTTCTAAGAAACAAGCAAGAGGTAAAACCTTATCTCCCCTCCCCAGTTCCCATAAGTCCCCCGCATTCCTTCTCTTGATTTATTTACTGAATTTAACACACCACATTTTCACCTGAAGAGAACTACAGTCCTGCTAGAGCAGGAGCAGGGACCGAGCAACGGGAGCTCACACTGTTGCAGGGATTCGAACCGCCGACCTTCTGATCGGCAAGCCATAGGCTCAGTGGTTTACACCCACAGCACCACCCGCCAAAGCAAGTGACTTACACCATTTTAAAAACACCAACCATAAACATTAAGTTGGAGAAAAGAAAAATACAATGAAGGCCGTGGGATAAATCCCAGCCAAACAGCAGAGAGAAAATACAATTTTGCTTTGGCCACAAAACACAAATAACATTCAGCAACATCACCCTAATTTGTAAAGCTGCCTGGCAGAAGGGATAAGTTTTTGCCTGGCACTGAAAGATGACGGTGCCAGGCGGATTTTGCTGTCCCAGATCTGGCTGGAAGAACGCCCAAAGGAATTCAGGCAGGAACACGGGTGCAAGTTGACTTTCCACGATATGCAAGGATTTAATTGCATGGCTGGGCTGCGTTTATTGGGGTCTGTGCATTAATTGGCTTCCCGGTGGGCGAAACGTTTGCAGTAACAGGTACATTTCTAAATTAAATAATTAAAAAAATCCTTCCAGTAGCAACCTTAGAGACCAACTAAGTTTGTTCTTGGTATGAGCTTTCGTGCATGCACACTTCTTCAGCATGCACAAAGCTCATACCAAGAACAAACTTAGTTGGTCTCTAAGGTGCTACTGGAAGGAATTTTTTTTTTTATTTTGTTTTGACTACGGCAGACCAACACGGCTACCTACCTGTAACAGGTACATTTCTGCATCTTTTTTACTTCTGGCCTCACTATTTACCCCCCTAAAAAAAAAACAACCTCCATGTGTGAACACACACAAACACAAACCGCTCAGGAAAACAGTTTCTGCACCTCCTCCAGCAGATGCTAGTTCTCAAAGCTTATGGCATAAAAAAGCCTCTTAATTTTTCAGGTGTCACAAGACTCTCTTTCCTCTCTGGCAAGTTTCACTTTCTGGGGTTAGTTACAGGTAGGTAGCCGTGTTGGTCTGCCATAGTCAAAACAAAATAAATAATAAAAATTCCTTCCAGTAGCACCTTAGAGACCAACTAAGTTTGTTCTTGGTATGAGCTTTCGTGTGCATGCACACTTCTGTTTCTGAAGAAGTGTGCATGCACATGAAAGCTCATACCAAGAACAAATTTTATTATGTTTCTGGGGTTAGCAGTGTTTTTCAACCTTTTTTGGGCAAAGGCACACTTGTTTCATGAAAAAAATCACGAGGCACACCACCATTAGAAAATGTTAAAAAATTTAACTCTGTGCCTATATAAAGTAATTCTCTTGAATTTTTCAATTTTTCCCACGGCACACCAGGCAACATCTCGCGGCACACTAGTGTGCCGCGGAACAGTGGTTGAAAAACACTGGGTTAGTTGGTGGGGTCGGGGACACCAATGGGCAACAATGCGATTTGTAGTTTTAAAAGCTGATTTAAAAGTTTTTTAAAAAAATAAACCTCCCCTCCCTGTGTCCTCCGCCCCTGTCATGTTGCGGTCTTGATAACAAACCACAACTGCACACACTTGGTACAGCGACATTAGGTGTAGTTTGGCTCTTAATTTGAAGGGAAAACAGCAGATCGGCAGAATTAAAAAACAGGAAATGTCGAACCTTCCTCTGCAGGGCAATCTCCTCCTTGGAACCACGACTTCAAGCTGAGCTCACCAGCGATAACACCACCGAGCGAAAAACTCCTGCTTTATATTTTTCCTTGTGCAATATCCGTTTGGGGCAAACAAAGAGGACTAGAAAATTTGCCACTATTGTGACATTTTAGTTGGTTGTAAAGCAAAATGTGCAGAAAACAGACGGCCGAATAAAAGGCATTGCCCACCGTTGGAGTGCTAACATCTCTAATATTATTCATCTCCTTTTTAGTTTCTCCCCCCTCCCCAGAAGGCACCCAAAGCAACTTGCAAAGCGATACGGCCATCAAAATAAAGTACAAAAGAACTGCTCTTTAATCCGATGGTCATTGGACTCAACTGACGTTTGGGTTTTTTACTTTTTATGTGATTGTGCCAATGTTGGTAACTTGTGTCCACTTGTTAATGGAATGTGTTTTTTCAAATAGCAAATTTTCTTGCATGTGTGCTGTCCAGGGTGGTATTTATTATTAGAGAGTGCATGGAACTGCAAGGAACATGCACAGGTCCATGCCCACACATGAATTATGGCTAAAATACTGCATTTCTTCCAAGTCAGCAAAGAGTGGCAGAATTGATAGCTCAGTCGGGAGAGCGTGAGACTCTTCCTCTCAGGGGTGTGGGTTTGAGCTCCATGTTGGACAAAGATTCATGGATCATAGCAGTGCTTTTTTTTTCTGTGGAGACGCAGGGGTACGCATACCCCTCAACATTTTGTGAATCTAAGTTTGGGCTCATTGAGGGACAGTATTTCAATATGAGTAGGAAAATGAGGGGGAGCCAGGTGGCGCTGTGGGTTAAACCACAGAGTCTAGGGCTTGCTGATCAGAAGGTCGGTGGTTCGAATCCCTGCCACGGGGTGAGCTCCTGTTGCTTGGTCCCAGCTCCTGCCCACCTAGCAGTTCGAAAGCACGTCAAGTGCAAGTAGATAAATAGGTACCACTCCGGCAGGAAGGTAAACGGCGTTTCCGTGCGCTGCTCTGGTTCGCCAGAAGCGGCTTTGTCATGCTGGCCACATGACCCGGAAGCTGTCTGCGGACAAACGCTGGCTCCCTCGGCCTATAGAGCGAGATGAGCGCCGCAACCCCAGAGTCGGACACGACTGGACCTGATGGTCAGAGGTCCCTTTACCTTTAGGAAAATGAGAGTACCCCTAAACACTTTGTTTAGGAAAAAAGCACTGGGTCATAGAATCTTAGAGTTGGAAGGGACATCTTGGGCAAGAAGTACGATTCGGATGCCTTCTCCACCGCCATCTTCCTCATGTGCCTGGCATCGCTGGGAAGGTGGGTTTCTTCCTGACAAAACACCCCCTGCCCAAAAAGCAAAGGAGCCCTGGTTAGACTCGGCTGGGGTGTTTGCAGTTTTCTCATAATCTGGGGAGTTAAATTATTTCTTTGGAATCAAATTGAATTCAGAAAGCAGTTCTGGGGAGGGAGGAGTGCTTGGATAACTGCTTTCTAACTCCAAAGGAAAGCCCCCTCCCCCCCAAAAAAATTCCCCAGTGTGTGAAGTGACTCAAAAAGGTGTTTAACCTGATCACATTGATGGGGGCAGCTCCAAGCATCCCATTTGGAACATGCTCTGGGTTGAGGACCATACTGGTTTCCTGTTGGATTTCACCCCATCCCAAGATGCTGTGTGGAATCAGGGTTGGGGCAGTCCTGAAAGGTTCCCCCCCCCCTCCAAATCAGAAATGGTGGGATGAAGTATCTGGCTTGAAATAACAGTCAGCCTCTCCCAGATATGGACATATTTCTCTCCCTTTTTTTGCACAGCAATTCATAGAATCTTAGAGTTGGGAGGGAACCCCTGGGGTCATCCAATCCAACCCCCTTGCAATGCAGGAATCTCAGCTAACGCATCCAGGACAGATGGCCATCCAACCTCTGCTTAAAAACCTCCAAGGAAGGAGAGTCCACAATTTCCCGAGGGAGACGGTTCCACTGTCCAAACGGCTCTTACTGTCAGAAAGTTCTGCCCGATATTTAGTCAGAATCTCCTTTGTTGAAACCTGAAGCCATTGGTTTGAGTTCTAGCCTTCAGAGCAGGAGATAACAAGCTTGCTACATCTCCGATGGGACAGTCCTTGGAATATTTGAAGATGGATCTCCTATCTCCTCTCAGTCGCCTCCTTTCCAGGCTACTCAGCTCCTTCAACCGTTCCTCATAAGGCTTGGCTTCTAGGCCCTCCTCTGCGCATGTTCCAGCTTGTCAACATCCTTCCTAAATACTTAGAAACCTTTAGATGAGATTCCTGCATTGCCGGGGGTTGGACTAAATGGCCCTCGGGGATACCTTCATTTTATGATTCTAAGGTAAAGGTAAAGGTCCAGTCGTATCCGACTCTGGGGTTGCAGCGCTCATCTTGCTTTACTGGCCGAGGGAGCCGGCGTACAGTTTCTGGGTCATGTGGCCAGCATGATGAAGCCAGGGGCATAGCAAGGTAAATTGGTACCCGGGGGCAAAAAAAAATTTGTCACCCCCCCCCCAGGCATGGGAAGGTCAGGTGGTACCCGGTGCGGAAAATTTCTTGTCAACCCCCCCATTGATTCCCCCCCCGCAAAAATGGTTTTACGTTATTTCATATTTTCTTACAAAGGAATAATAACAAGTAATAATAATAAAAACTTTTATTTATATCCCGCCCTCCCCGGCCGAAGTCGGGCTCAGGGTGGCTAACATCAGATACATAACATTGGTATAAAATCAAACAATAATTAAATTACCTCCTAAAAACATCTCAAAATCAAATTAAAGTCTAATTAGATGGCTTTCCACAGGGTTAGGGTTGGGAACAGTAAGTGTTCTCTGAACTGAAATTTCAGCCTTCATGACATAGGAAAACAGCCAAGTGAACAGCTATTTTGGTGGAGGAGGGTCAAGATATTAACCGATATGCATGAAATTTCATATATAGCTATATAATCCCTAGTATAGTAAGATAAGACCTTCGGAGCAGGCATTTTCAAAAAAATTGGAATTTTTTTTCAAAAAAAAAAATCAATTTTTTTTTGTTCCTTGATAATTTGTCACCCCCTCCATTATGGAACGGGGCGGCCCGCCCCCTCGCCCCCCTTGCTACGCCCCTGGATGAAGCCACTTCTGGCGAACCAGACAGTGCACAGAAACGGCGTTTACCTTCCCGCCGGAGTGGTACCTATTTATCTACTTGCACTTTGATGTGCTTTCGAACTGCTAGGTGGGCAGGAGCTGGGACCGAGCAACGGGAGCTCACCCCGTCGCGGGGATTCGAACCGCCGACCTTCTGATCGGCAAGCCCTAGGCTCTGTGGTTTAACCCACATCGCCACCTACTGCACCCCTAATTCTGCCCCTCTCTTTCTTCCTTTCCAGGCTCCTCCTCACACTCCTTGTGCTATTTCTACACGAGGGTGTCTGAGCCTGGCCAGGGGCTTCCGCAGTTCACCGCTCAGGGGTCCATTGATGACCACATCTTCATCCAGTACGACAGTGACAGGAAAAGAGCCCTCCCTCAGGTGCCCTGGGTCCGGAAGGTGGGGCAGGACTACCCCCATTACTGGGACAATATGACCCAGATCTTTCAGGATGCTGAGGAAGTCTTCCGAGTCGTTCTGGAGAGTGTGCAGCGTGACCACGAACAGAGCACAGGTGAGTGGGTTTTGTAAGGGGCAGCGAGTCCCCCTCCCCAATATTTATCCCTCCCCTGGTCAGGAAATGGGGAGCCTGGGGGGGGGGGACAACTGGGAGAAAAGGAAGGAGGAGCTCTACTCTGGACAGAAGCCCCTTTTCCCTCCATGCACCAAGCAGTTTTTTGTTTTAAATCATATTTATTAAGTATTTTATGCACAAAAATCAAACAAACTACAAACTAACAAACACAAACTACAAATCACACAAGATAAACACAAAATCTACCTCTTATCAAATACTCCTTCCTCACATTGTGGTGGGACTTCGTCCTATCTCCTCTTCCTGCGTCCCTTGTCAAATATTCTTTAGTAACTTTTGTCTTTCTTAAATTCTTTGTTTGTAATTTCCAAGCATATTATATATCTAAACATATTGATCACTTTTTAAAACAAAATTACCTAATTATTTAATCTTCTCTATTTCTCTTAAACTTAGACTTACACATCATCTAACTTAACTTAATTATCCAGTCTGCCTCTTCTTCCCTGAGGTTAAAAATAATCAAATCTTTGCCCAACCTCTTTTAAGGGTCTGTGGTGGTTTCGGCCTGCTCCGGTCGCCAGACCTCACTCCCCTGTCCCACTGACCTCTTGCGTTGCCCCTTCTCACAGGCTTGCACACCTGGCAGGTCAGGTACGGCTGTGAGCTGAGCCAAGAGGGGCGCCAAGGAGCGCACGAGCAGGAAGCCTACGATGGGAGAGTCTACCTTGACCTTGACCTGGAGTCTCTCTCCTGGATGGCAGTCGAGAGAGGAGCCCGAGTGAGCCGGACTGGAAACCAGACGGTCTCTGTGATGGCTTACGAGGGGAAGGAGGACTGCGTTGCGTGGCTGCGGAGATACCTGGACTACGGGAAAGAGGCTTTGCTGAGGACAGGTGAGGGTTTGCGTGAGGGCAGATGCAGGGAGATGGGAACAAGACCTGTGATGGGTTGTGTCTGTGTGTGCGGAAATTCCTTCATATTCTACCCGGCATAAACCCATCCTAGGCCGCACCGCAAAGGTGATCGGAGCCAAGAGCTGCCACATGATACAGTGGTACCTCGGGTTACGTACCTGATCCGTTCCGGGGTGCCGTTCGCACCCCGAAAAGTACTCAACCCAAGTGTCCATTTTGCGCACGCGCGAAAGCACGATATCGTGCTTTTGCGTTTGTGTGAACTGCGCAGAAGGCTTCTGCATGTGTGTGACGGATTGGCCCTAGGGTGGAGGAGGTATGACACCCCAGCGCAGAAAGAGTTAAGCCACCTTCATTTTGACAGACAATTCATCCTTTGGGGGCGGGGCAGGGGCGTAGCAAGGGGGGGCGAGGGGGGCGGGCCGCCCCGGGTTCCATAATGGAGGGGGTGACAAATTAGCAAGAAATTTGAATTTTTTTTTTTAAAATGCCTGCTCCGAAGGTCTTATCTTACTATACTAGGGATTATATAGCTATATATGAAATTTCATGCATATCGGTTAATATCTTGACCCTCCTCCACCAAAATAGCTGTTCACTTGGCTGTTTTCCTATGTCATGAAGGCTGAAATTTCAGTTCAGAGAACACTTACTGTTCCCAACCCTAACCCTGTGGAAAGCCATCTAATTAGACTTTGAGAGGTTTTTAGGAGGTAATTTAATTATTGTTTGATTTTATACCAATGTTATGTATCTGATGTTAGCCACCCTGAGCCCGACTTTGGCCGGGGAGGGCGGGATATAAATAAAAGTTTTATTATTATTACTTGTTATTATTCCTTTGTAAGAAAATATGAAATAACGTAAAACCATTTTTGCAGGGGGGGGAATCAATGGGGGGGTTGACAAGAAATTTTCCGCACCGGGTACCACCTGACCTTCCCATGCCTGGGGGGGGGTGACAATTTTTTTTTGCCCCCGGGTACCAATTTACCTTGCTACGCCCTGGGGTGGTGATCCCCTGTTTAAAAGGAGGGAACGGCCTTTTTTGGCAGTTGAGAAGAGGGAGGGTGTGTGTGGAGACAGGGAAGAAGAGGGGTGTGGGGCCAGGATAGTGGTGGTTAGGCTAGGATAGGATGAAGATAGTCGGTTATACTGAAAGAGTTTATATTTAGATGTAACTAAGCTGATGAACTATTGAATACGTGAAACATGATGTTCTGAAATAAATAAAGACTTGTTTTTGTTGAGCCAAGAGAAAAGAGGCATTTATTTGGTCCAGCCATATATGGATGCTCATGAGGAGGTGAACTCAGGGAAAAGGCAAAACTGACCTGCAGGGTGATAGTTTGTGTCTTGGAGTTTCACTCAGGAGGGGCAAAAGGGCAGAAACCTCGGTAAGGCTACACAGTTACTAAAAGGGTTTAGCTAACTGACGCAGTGGGGGGAATCTAATGAGAGAGAGAGCCCCAGAACTGATAGAGCTGAGAGGTATTCTCAACCCAGGAGCCCAGAGCAAAATATATATATAACAGGCCACGACAGCTGGACAAGAGAACCCCGTTACTAAGTTATCCCTAGTTATAATAAAAGGGGATTATCCACACAGACGGACCTCAAGGATCGAGGTGGGGTGGATAGAAAAAGTGACCCAGAACACCTCAGAAATAATACACTTAGTAACAGAGGGGTAGTGGGCAGGGAGGTTTGTCGTAACGTGCGGGGCAATCTTTACTTCAGGGTTTGCGGAGTATGCAATCCAAAGCGTTCGCAACCCGAGGTATGACTGTAGAAATAATAACAATAATAATAATAAATAATAATAATAATAATAATAATAATAATGATGATGATGATGACAGCTTGGGGGTGGTGGAGAGGACACGCTTCTAGAATATTTATCCCCATCTTTTGAAATAAATAAAGAACCTCAGGAATTAAGAGGACAAAAACTTTTTAAAAGAATGGGGGGGGGAAATATAATTTATTTGGAGACCTGCAAGCAGATGAAAACATTAGCAGGAATTTAATCTCACTTGTAATGTAACAAATACTACGGATCATATGGATGGATATAAAATATAGATTATAGGAAAATATGCAGTTGTAGATGTTGACAATAGGACCCATGGAGGGGGTGGGGGGAGAGTCTCGAGATTCAGAGTAATCTCTATATATGGATACGCATCTGGTTGTTATAATTTTATATCTGTAAAATCAAATAAAAATGATTTTTTTTAAAAAATGAAATAAATAAAGAACGCAAGCAGAGTGGAGACAGACCTGACCAAGTTTTCTGCTTGAAAGGGTTTAATTCTCTCTTCTTGATGTTGAAAACTTTCAGGCTGGATATACCGGTATCAGAACATGTGCAGGCTTTGAATTATCCTCTTTGCACCACCCCGCCCTGAAATAAAAGCCTCAGCCCTATGGAAAGTCATAAAAAACGCTAACAAGGTATTTTATGGCTTCACGTCTTCCTGAAATTCTCGCTAGACCTGCTGGTTAACTCTTATGTGGCCTCCATTCCAGGGAGTTGGGGCCTTTTTTTTACCTCATGTGGAACATTATTGTGGTCACCCAATGATTCATGTTTTGCCATATATGAAAGGGCTGAGGTTCATAGCTTTCCTGTGAAATTGGCTAGAGAAAAAACTGCGAGATCACTTCCTTTCTGTGCCTTGGCAAGAAGCTGTAACCGCATCTGCATGCTCAGCCACCATTTCGTACTTAGATTTTGTACTTTTGTAGCTTAGATAGTAGTTATAAACCTGCCTTAATTTTGCTGCTGTAATTGCTGCTTTGAGACCCAGATTATGTAAGTAAACACTGCTTTTATTTCTTCACAAAACAGTGTGTGTGTGTCTGTGTGTGTGTGTGAGATTGCTTTTAAGTGGGGGAGAAGAGGGATAATACAGTGGGACCTTGGTTCTCAAACTTAATCCGTTCCGGAAGTTCGTTCCAAAACCAAAGCGTTCCAAAACCAAGGAGCGCTTTCCCATAGAAAGTAATGCAAAACGGATTAATTCATTCCAGACTTTTAAAACAGCAATTTAACATGAATTTTACTATAACGAGACCATTGATCCATAAAATGAAAGCAATAAACAATGTACACACAATCAATCAATCAATCAATCAATCAGTAGCTGAACTGGGTTCCACACAATCACAACAAAAAAAAAAGCACAAAAACACAAAATAAATAGCAAAAAAAGACAGACCTCAATGTAACACTCAAAATGGAAGTGTGGCACTCAAAATGGAGCACGTTCAGCTTCTGAAAAAAGTTCGCAAACCGGAACATTTATTTCCGAGTTTGCAGCGTTTGGGATCCATACCTTTGAAGGTGACCCGGAAACTACAACTAATCCAGAATGCGGCAGCTAGACTGGTGACTGGGAGCGGCCGCCGAGACCACCATATAACACCGGTCCTGAAAGACCTACATTGGCTCCCAGTACGTTTCCGAGCACAATTCAAAGTGTTGGTGCTGACCTTGAAAGCCCTAAACGGCCTCGGTCCTGTATACCTGAAGGAGCGTCTCCACCCCCATCGTTCTGCCCGGACACTGAGATCCAGCGCCGAGGGCCTTCTGGCGGTTCCCTCACTGCGAGAAGTGAGGTTACAGGGAACCAGGCAGAGGGCCTTCTCGGTGGTGGCCCGCCCTGTGGAACGCCTCCCACCAGATGTCAAAGAAAAAAACAACTACCAGACTTTTAGAAGACATCTGAAAGCAGCCCTGTTTAGGGAAGCTTTTAATGTTTGATTGATTATTGTATTTTAATGTTTTGTTGGAAGCCGCCCAGAGTGGCTGGGGAAACCCAGCCAGATGGGCAGGTATAAATAAATTATTATTATTATTATTATTATTATTATTATGCTGCTGCTGTGTTGTTGTAATAATAATAATAAAACTTTATTGCAGCTATAAGCTCATACATAAATAGACACGCAAATCATACCTGCCTTACAATCCATGCAAAAACAGCTAAAATAATTACATTAAAATAGAAATAATAACATAAAATATTTACAATCAGGAGAAATAAATATAAATTCAACCTATGATACTATCAGGAGTTATAGGCCCAAAAGGGGTGGAAAAGAACCATTAGGATTCCTGTAATAGGCCATTTCGCCTCTTATGGTTCAGAACCGAAGTCAGATACCTTGCCACTTGCAAGGTTACTGTTGGGTTAGAATCCTGGAGTAAAAGGGTAAGCTGGATCTCTACTGGAAGTCCAGAGAATTTTTGGACCAGTGGGCTCAACAAATTTCTCCTGACATCACTGTAGAAATTTGTTGAGCCCACTGGTCCAAAAATTCTCTGTTGTTGTTGTTGTTGGACTACTAAGCCGTTCGAAAACCAAGGTACCACTGTACCAGGAAAATCCAGTCTGCCTGAAAGCATCCTGGATTATCGTTTCTAGAAGCTTAAAGTAACCTTGTCTTAGCTTCTAGGTTTAAATTGGCAACGGATGGTACTCTGCTGATCTCACTCACATGAGCGAGGGAGGATAATAATAACTAAACTATATATCCTTTTTCCTATTGTCTAAATCTATTCCTGCACCTCCTGGGCACCTTTCAGGGCAGGCAGGAGGACTATGAAGGAATCCTGTCTTTTCTAGAGCTGTTTGAAGAATTTATTAGCATTTTCATAATACAACACAAACCCAGACCCACACCTACAAATACAAAACAATTACAGATACACATAATGCCAGGATTCTTCTTCTTGTTTATATACCTAGCAAAAAAATTTTTTCTAGAGCTGTTTGGTTCCCAACCCCCGGCACTTGAATTCATAAAGCGTGAGAGGAAATGAAGGTGAAAAAAGTCTTGCAGCACAAAAAGCTGCAAGTCCAGCATTTGGACGCCTCTGTCATTTCCACAGAGCCTCCCGTCGTGAAGGTGACGAGCAAGGAGGACTCCAAAGGCCCGGCCAGCCTCGTCTGCCGGGCGTACGGCTTCTACCCGAAGGATATCAACACCTATTGGAGGAAAGACGGAGAGGTGTGGGTGCAGGATACCTTCCGCAGAGTTGTCGCCCCCAATTCAGACGGGACCTACCACGCCGTGCTCGGTATTAAAACCAACCCCGAGGAGAGGAAATGCTTCCAATGCCACGTGGAGCACGGAGCTCTGGCCAAACACCTGGATGTGGCCTGGCAGGAGCCTGGTGAGAGGCAGCAGGGAGCAAAGGCTTATGGGAGGACGGACCACCCCAGGGAACTAGCAGCATTGCAGCTGATATTGACAACCTCCAATTGGAGACAAACTTTTCCTATTTGCTGATATGATCGGGGATTCATGCAAGCCTTGAGAGGAGAGGAGATGGAGTCGGGGGTGTGTGTGTGTCTGTCTTAGATATCCCTCCCCGAACCCCTCTGAATTTCATGAGCTCCCAAGTCCTGTGGCCTCCCCCTTAAGGGGAAAATATTGTTCTGGGTTTCCTGTCAATCATAGAATTCTTGATTCTATGATTCTATGGAGGTCTTTAAGCAGAGGCTTGACAGCCATCTGTCAGGAATGCTTTGATGGTGTTTCCTGCTTGGCAGGGGGTTGGACTGGATGGCCCTTGTGGTCTCTTCCAACTCTAGGATTCTATGAAGAAGTGTTTGTAAAATCATAGAATCATAGAGTTGGAAGAGACCACAAGGGCCATCCAGTCCAACCCCCTGCCAAGCAGGAAACACCATCAAAGCATTCCTGACAGATGGCTGTCAAGCCTCTGCTTAAAGACCTCCAAAGAAGGAGACTCCACCACACTCCTTGGCAGCAAATTCCACTGTCGAACAGCTCTCACTGTCAGGAAGTTCTTCCTAATGTTTAGGTGGAATCTTCTTTCTTGTAGTTTGAATCCATTGCCCCGTGTCCGCTTCTCTGGAGCAGCAGAAAACAACCTTTCTCCCTCCTCTATATGACATCCTTTGATATATTTGAACATGGCTATCATATCACCCCTTAACCTTCTCTTCTCCAGGCTAAACATACCCAGCTCCCTAAGCCGTTCCTCATAAGGCATCGTTTCCAGGCCTTTGACCATTTTGGTTGCCCTCCTCTGGACACGTTCCAGCTTGTCAGTATCCTTCTTGAACTGTGGTGCCCAGAACTGGACACAGTATTCCAGGTCTTTCTTCTATCTGAAAAGTGTGCATGCACACGAAAGCTTATACCCAGAACAAACTTAGTGGCCAACCTAGCAGTTCGAAAGCACGTCAAAGTGCAAGTAGATAAATAGGTACACTCTGGTGGGAAGGTAAACGGTGTTTCCGTGTGCTGCTCTGGTTTGCCAGAAGTGGCTTAGTCATGCTGGCCACATGACCGGAAGCTGTACGCCGGCTCCCTCGGCCAGTAAAGCGAGATGAGCGCCGCAACCCCAGAGTCATCCGCGTGGACCTAGGTCAGGGGTCCCTTTACCTTTAAGGTGCTACTGGACAATTTTTTATTTTTTTTAAAGAATTTTTTAAAAGTATCTTTTTAAGGGATTTTTAAAAGAAATTTGATTTTTTTAAAAAAAGCTTTTTTAATACTTTTTTTTAAATAAAAATTGTATTTATTTTCTCTTTTCTTCTGTTCAACCTCCAGCATTCAGCAGTGGGCTTCTAATTCTATGCATCGTGGGGGCTGTAGTCCTGGTGGCCGGCATCTCCGTGGGCATCAGTAAGTACCACGTACCCTCCAAGTGTCCCGATTTTCTGAGGACAGTCCCAGAATTACGAAAGCCACCCCAGCTTCTGATTGGATCCCAGAATGTCCCGATTTTCCCTGCCGGTGCTGCTGCCACCAAGCTTGGGTGGGAGGACTAGCCGAGGGAGCATCCCATAGCCTCTCCGTGGCCTCTACGTGGCTGCCGCTGCCAGCCTTGGGTAGCTCATCGCGGCTGCTGGAGAGCGGGCGAGGAAGAGGAGAAGCTGCCACCATCAAGACACAGCCCTGTGCATGATGCGCCGGCTCTGAGGGGCAGAAAAAGAGAGTAGGGCCACCCTGGGCAGTAAATCGACCAAATAATAAAATAAAATAAAATTTGAAGGGTTTTCTCAGGACAGTGGAGGGGGCATGTTGGAGGAAATCAGGTAGTACTGTATAGTACTGTATTTTTCGCTCCATAAGACGCACTTTTTTCCTTCTGAAAGGTAAGGGGGAATGTCTGTGCGTCTTATGGAGCGAATGGTGGTCCCCAGAGTTGATTTGCCCAGGGGCCAAAAGAGGATCATGCTTTTTATTTTACAAAGAGAAAAGGGGGTGTTGAAAGGACCCCGCTCAGCAGCTGATCAGCAAGAGATGGGAGAGAGATAAGAGTCCCGGCTCCCTTTCAGCCCCGCCCTCTTGCCCAGGCCTCCTTTGTTGAATGTGCTGCAGAGGGAGGTTGTTTGTTTCCCCAGCGACATGTGACTGGCTGATTAGATTATCTGTCTGGAAACTGTAGAAAAGGCTCCCTTTCCTTTAGAAGCTGCAGAAATGTGAGTTGAACCCCATTTGCAAAAGGAGCTTTGCTTTTTCCCCCTTTGCAAAAAAAGCTGCAAAACTTTTAGCTGATCCTCAAAAAACAGGGTTTTCCCTTTGCAAAAAAGCTGCAAAACTTTTAGCTGATCCTCAAAAAACCAGGGCTTTTCCCTTTGCAAAAAAGCTGCAAAACTTTTAGCTGATCCTCAAAAAACAGGGCTTTTCCCTTTGCAAAAAAAAGCTGCAAAACTTTTAGCTGATCATAAAAAACAGGGCTTTTAGAGGAGGAAAACCAGAAAAATATTTTTTCCCCCATTTCCTCCTCTAAAAATGAGGTGCGCCCTAAGGAGCGAAAAATACAGTAGTTGGAATCTGGAAGACTTCCTACCTTTTACTGGTGACAGGTTCCTGGAGTGTCTGCTGGGATCTTTCCCCAGAAAATCATCTGCTGGGTGGTCCTTCCCCACAAGGAGGCTGGACGATCTCCGTTGCATCCCTTTCTGTCCTGAAGAATCGTCATGAGTAAAACGACTAGAGGCTCCAGAATCTGTAACCCACTTGTTTGACTAGGTCTCACAACTGTTCACAGTTAAGCTCTTTCCTTGCGAATGGAAACTTTTCTCGTTGTTCCTCTTCATTTGGCCACTGAAAATGTAGGGGATTTCTGTGACTTTGGGGCTTTTCCAGCCTTGGCTATGCTTTGTGCCCTCCCTTGTGACAACTGAAACTCATAATTTGATTCTCTCTCTGCAGAGATGTGGCTAAGACACCAAGCTGCGCCAAGTAAGTGAGATGTCCCTCTTTGCGAGTTTTTCCTCTGGCACGGGACAGGCCTAGGGTGGGATGGGGGCACAAAGGAGGATTTGTTCAAGGCATGTGGGGTGCCTGTGTGAACTCGAAACAGCACAAGGTCACTGTAAAACTGGAGACAGAAAATAAAATACATCTTACGGAAAGGTAAGGGCAGTTAAACCTCCCGTACTCCCAGAAAACAGAAAATTACATTAAGGGGAAATTGAGAGAGGGGGGCAATTCACGGGGCAATTCGCAGCATTCTGTCCTTCACTAGAAGCAGTGAGGGCACACCTTCTGCTGGCCTGTATGTCTGAAACTGCCTCCGCACACACCTGCATAGGACCCCCTTTCCTTCAAGTGCCTCCTCCAAAACTCACCTTTCTCCGCAAAGTATTTGGCTCAGCTCTGCCGGTGCCAATGCTCAACTGCTGGCTTCCCCAACCTGGAGCCCTCCAAATGCTTTTGGCCTCAGCCAGCGAGGCCAACAGGAAGAGATGAAGGGAGTGTGAGACTTTAGCAGATTTAAGCAATGTTTATCCAGTCTACATGGGGCAGGTTGGAGCTGCTGTTGGATCCATCCATCAACCTCTGATGGATGATTTAGAAGGATTGGGTCTGGCATCACTTTCGCTGTGCGTGTGTAATGAATCAGATCTAAGTTAGGGGCTGTTCAGAGACCCTCGGTGTTTTAGGAGTTAATGGGCTCCCCAGTTTGAGTGGCAGATACCCCTTGGGAGGCGGGACATTCCGCTCTTTAAAAGGAGGGAGCAGCCGTTAGTGTGAGGAGAGTGGTGACTGGAAGAAGGAGGGTGTGGGGCCAGGTTAGGTTTAGGTTAGGTTAGGTTAGGTTAGGATCGTTGAAGATGTGTATATGTTGCTGAAAGAAAGAGTTTACACTGTTATGAAACTAAGCTTATGAACCATCACTGAAACCGTTATGTTCTGTAAGAAATAAAGACCTCTTATTGTTGAGCTAAGAAAATATCGTCGTTCATTTGGTCCAGCGAGTTATATAGGCTCTTGAGGAGGTGAACTCAGGGAAAGGACAAAACTAACCTGAAGGGTGATAGTTTGTGTCTTGGAGTTCCCTCAGGAGGGGCTAGCGGGCGGAAACCCTGGTATTGCCACAGAGTTGCTAAGAGGGCTTAGCTAACTGATATAGTGAGGGGATCTAATAAGAGAGACCCCGAACTGTAGGCAAAGAGAGTTAACCCCTGAAGCCCAGAGCAGAGGATATAACCGGCCACGGCCGCTGGACAGGAAAACTCCCGTTACTAAGGGATCCCCAGATTATATAAAAGGGAAGGGCAATAACAGACGGACCTCAGAGGGACAGGTGGGGTGCATTGTAATTTGACCCAGAACACCTGATTAAAAATTCATTTAGTAACAAGGGGAGAGTCTGAAGTGGAGGTTCATCGCAGCGTGTGTGCCAGTATCCTGCAATGGGGTGAGCTCCCATTGCTCTGTCCCAGCTGCTGGCAACCTAGCAGTTCGAAAGCACACAAGTGCAAGTAGATAAATAGGTATCACTGTGGCAGGAAGGTAAATGGCATTTCCGTGCGCTCTGGTTTCCATCACGGTGTTCCGTTGCGCCAGAAGCAGTTTAGTCCTGCTGGCCACATGACCCGAAAGCTGTCTGTGGACAAACACTGGCTCCCTAGGCCTGAAAGCGAGATGAGCGCCACAACCTCCTGGTCGCCTTTGACTGGACTTAACTGTCCAAGGGTCCTATACCTTTACATATAGGTTGTCTAATGGAGAGAAATGTATAGAAACCAGTGACATGTATATAATTGCATATGTATATAAATGCATGTGGCATGTATATAACTGCATATGTATATAAATGCTATGCAGCAAAGCGTGTTCCTTTGCTCTGAAGCAGGGGTGAGCAAACTTTTTCAGCAGGCGGCTGGTCCACTGTCCCTCAGAGCTTGGGGGGACTGGACTATATTTTTTTGGGGGGGGTGTGAACGAATTCCTTTTTTTTATAAAGAATTTATTAAATTTTAACAATAAAACACAAAATACAAAATACAACAAAAACTCCAAACTACATAAAAATACAAAAACCTTAACAAACAAACACTTATTTAACTATCCTTATCTTATTCCTAACATTGTTTGGGGACTTCCTCACATCCTCCCTTCTGCGTTCATTTCTAATCTTCTTTAGTAACTTTATAACATTGTAAAATCTTCTTTCTCATCAAATCTTAATCTTATAAACAATAATCATCATTTAACTTTAATCTTAATCCTAATAAAAACAAACATATCATATTTCTAACTACTTCTTATATCCTATCTTAATCTAACTTCTGGCATTACTGTAGCCTTATATATCCACTGATTTCAATTTCAAATGTCTATCTTTTCACGTCGTTTCAAATAGTCTTCCAATCCTCCTGCACCGTTTCTTCCCTCTGGTCTCGGAGTTTCGCGGTCAGTTCTGCGAGATCCATGTATTCAATCATGTGAACAAATTCCTATGCCCCACAAATAACCCAGAGATGCATTTTAAATAAAAGGACACATTCTACTCATGTAAAAACACGCTGATTCCCAGACCGTCTGTGGGCCGGATTTAGAAGGCGATTGGGCTGGATCTGGCCCCCGGGGCCTTAGTTTGCCTACCCGTGCTCTGAAGCAAAGCTCAGGAGGCCAACGCTTCTGATGTGTGGGTTAGGTACCTTTGTCCATAACAAGCCTCACCTGGATACTTTTGCCCAGAAGGTGCCCTTTTGATCTTTGCTTCCTGTACATTTCATGTGCGTCTCGATCAGGCATCCCCAAACTTCGGCCCTCCAGATGTTTTGGACCACAAGTCCCATCATCCCTGACCACTGGTCCTGTTAACTAGGGATCGTGGGACTTGTGGGCGAAAACATCTGGAGGGCTGCAGTTTGGGGATGCCTGGTCTTGATCATGCCCAGGGATTGGAGTCCTCTGTAATAATAATAA